>CM062625.1:50486566-50884066 GCA_025617555.3 Puccinia polysora | reverse complement strand
ATAATCTGAATTTCAAAGTTCAGAGGAAGAGTCTGAAAGTGAATTAAGCTACTTTTCTTTGGAATCATTTTCCTCTTCTGAGCAAGAAGAAGGGGAAAAGTCAACAAGAAGCACATCTCTGGTGAGTCATGGTTTCATTGATGTGATCAAAACCAAAAATTAATATTAAGTTTTTTTTTGCTCTTAGGAACCAAAATTGGAAAGCCTCAATCAAATACCTGAGAAGTTACATAGTTTTCTGAGGTAGGTTTAGGATCCAGTTTGTGATGGGAATTGTTGATTTAGAGTCATTGCTAAATCACTTGGTTACAATGAGAATAGTTTGTTTAAAGTTCAAAAGGGAATGATTGAAACATTGAGGAAAAATAAGAAATGCTATTCAAAGATACTTGGAGGCAGTAAAGATGTTGAAAGGATAGAACAAAGACTTAATGCTGATGAAATCAATGAAACAATTCCCTCTTAAAAATTGCTTGCAAAGCTTGACATGGGCCAATTAATAGCTGATACTTTTGGAAGACCAATATTTTTCATTTTGTTGGATTCCTGTTGTAATTATACTTCTATTAAAATGGGTGTAAAAGAACAATCAGAGCCTATATTCATTTGCTTTGTCAACAATAATCACTTGGTTCATCTTGTAATTGAGGGAGAAATGATTGAAATCCCACCCATTGTTTCAAAACCTTCTTCTTTGAATTCTCAAAAAGCTTCTGTTTGGTTTGACCATCTAGAAGATCAACTTAAGTTGCGCCCTAAGTTATAAAAATCATTTTAATTTCATCATTTTGGTTTTTTTTCTGATGCTGATCTTGTAATTCCAAAAATACAAAGGTTTATTACATTTTGAACATCATTATGTTGATTTTTTTGACTGAACATCATCATCTTGAGTCTTTTGAATGAGATTCCATTGGTAAGTCAGTTCAACTTGTGTTTGGCTGATCCCATCATAAGGTTTCTTTTTACTTCTTGTGATGGGATCAGCTTAACACAAGTTGAACTTGCTTTTTTTTGTTTTTGGTGTTTTTAATTTAGGGCCTGACAAGTTGAACTTTTTTTTGTTTTGGTGTTAAACTTTAGGTCCTGTCCATTAAGATGGACTTGATAGAGAAGTCTTTTTTTTTATTTTTACTTTAGGGCTATTCCATTTAGATGGGCTTGATACAAGTCCACCTCATTGGATCAGCTTGACACAAGTTGAACTTGAACTTTCTGCCACTTTTACTTCAGGGCTGGTCCATAGACTTTCATTTTTTATTAAATTTTTGGTGTTTTTACTTTAGGGCTGGTCCATAGACACTTTCATTGTTTATTTCTATGGGCTGACCATTCATGGCCCCAGAGTGGTGAAATTTTTAGAATTTCCATTTAATCTTTTTTGTTTTTTTTTTTTTTTCAATTTTTTTCAATTTTTTTTCTTTTTTTTTTGTGTTTTTGTTTTGTTTGTTTGTTCAATTTTGAATTTATTTTGGTTGCCTATTTATTTTTATTTATTTTATTTTTCTTTTTTTGGGGTTTTTTTTTTTTTATTTGTTTGATTTTTAAATTATTTCAATTTATTTTTATTTTAATGTCTTTTCTTTTTTCTTTTTGTTTTTTTTTGCACACTGGGAATGGATTGTGGTTGGCTGTTCACAACCAAAATGGGTTGTGAGTGGCCAGTCAGGACTGAGATGGGTTGGGAGTGGCTGTTCAGGACTGGGTGCATTTGTGAGTTGCACCACGCAACCCATCTTTGGCCATGAACAAGTCGTGTAGGGTTGCAAATTTAATATTTCCCTTGTTTATTTATTTATCATTGGATCAATAAACGGTATGTATGTACATACATACATAAACATACACCATGGGTTCACTTTGGGTGGTTGAGGGCCGTTGCCTTGATGGTAAGGGTTGAATCAATGGCTGGTGGGACAACCCCCGGGCATTTTGACAACCGGGTTGGTCAATGGTTGATCAACCAACATCTGACCGGGGATTTGACTAATGCATTGATTTGTCATTCGGCTGATTGGTGAGTTGACAACAGCATCTTCATGACACCACATTGCCCCCACTGTTGAATCACTAGAAGGGCGCTCTTGCAGGATTGTTGCCACTCCGTGTCTGCTGGACTGACCAGTGGTTGTATATCAAGGGTGTTGCCAACACCTCCTACACCATTTCTTGGTGTGCAATGGCAAAATTTGAAAGTCATTTCAGAACTTGAAATAATTAAAAAAAAAAAACTATTCATTGAGAATTTGTACTGCTTTGAAAAAAAATTTTTAAAAGGTTTGTTTTCTTTAACTTTTCAACTTCAGTCATTTTTAATATTGCTTTTTTAATTATTTTTGGTAATTCTGCTTTTAAGGGATTATTTTTAAAAGTTTAACAAAAAATTAAGGCATCACTTGTTATGTGCTGGCCTCAAGATTCAAGGGAAGTCCTTGTCTTGGCTCACCCCATCTGGCCATTACTGAGGTCATACACTCCACCAATTGCCCAGGTTCAATGGGTGGAGTGATCAACCTGGCTGCTGAAGTGTGCTCCTCAGCTGCATGCAATGCAACTGATTTGAGGATCCAATGATTATATTTTAAATTGATAACTTCCATTGTTCTTTGAGAGGTATCTTGATGCTCAATTTGAGAAATGTGAGTTTTTTGAAGCTGGCAATCCCCATCATGGCAATTTTACTGCTATTTCAAGCAGGCTTTGATTGCCTGTATTAAATTAAAATCAAGTTTTGTTAAGAAATTATATTTTTAATCTGAAACAAAAAAATGAAAAATTTGCTAACCTGACAATTTACTGTGCATTCTGAGATTTTTTTGAAAAACTCCCTCATTTTGTAGAATGGATTGACTCCCATGTGTTCAAGCTTGTTTACTTGGACAAAATATTTGGTGGTTCTAATTCCATGAGTCTGCCATAATGATTTGATCTTGCCAATAAAATCCACTGAGTTGGGAGATTCAACCTGATTCCAAAAAAAAAAAAAAAAAAAACATGTTGATGTTTTGAATTTGTTTATTTCAAGTAAAGCCAAAAACTTGCCAAGATGTGGTAATTCTTCTGGATGATATCATGCTTGTTTAATTGAATATGGTTAATTTGTTCAACATTTGAAGGTAATTTTTCTCTGAGTATCTGAGGAACTTGAACTCTTTCTTCATTGGGAACAGATTTTCTTTTAGAAAAGGGATATTGGTTGAGGGGATGATAAATCTGGCTATTATAACCCATGGAATGTTGAATAACTTGATTATCTTCAAATATGCTGGTGATTGTTGGAATTCTTTGAAAATTTGTTTGAGTCTCTTGATTGTATACCACCCCAGCAGAGAGAAGAAAACGTAGAGACTGATAATTACTGAAGCTGAGGGCCAAATCACATCCTGGACTGATCTTGTTTGAATGAATTGAAGCTTGACATAAAATTCTGTTGTAACTTTCAAATTTTTCAGTTGAAAACAGACTAGCTGGACCAAAACACAATATTGAGTCTGGCAGGTGAAGAAGCATATGAATCTTGGGTTTGTTGATCCATTGGCCAGACATCTTGATCAAGTGATATAAAAATTGTTTGATTTGTGCCTTCAGTTGAGTTTGGTATTCATTCATGTCTTTGATTTCAGTTTGAAATATGAAAGTGCAAAGTTGACAAAGTGAGGTCCACAGAATTCTTTGTTCAGCTTTCATAAAGTGGAAAAAAGTGAAGGGTGCTGCTTGAAATAATATTTTGAAATATTTTCCAACCAGACTGAGTGAATGTTTGATTAGATGGTTTGGCTGAAGGGAGGGGATGTTGAGTGAATTGGTGTTGAAAGACTGGATGTATCTACTTGGTAATGGTAAGTCAGATTTTTTAAATGATTGAATAAAATCTTGGACCAAGTATTTGACAATACCAAGAAGAACCACATGGAGAATTTCAACTTGAGTGTCAAGGCAGCCATCAAATCCTGTGAAATTTGCAAAAAAAAATTCATAACAATATCAATGTCTGATTATCATAAAAATTTCATTAATTTGATGAGAAAAAGACCTTCAAGCTTCAAAAATGGGTTGAATATTTTGGAGTAGTCTGTTTCTTCCAGTTCTCTTTTTTTGGAGAATTGATGGTTCTCTCTTTTTTTAAATAAATTTCTTGTTAATTGAATCCACAATACCATAGGATGAAGACATTATTGGAAAGGATTTTTGGTTGATTTTGGAAAGTTCATAGAGATGATGGGTCTTTTCAATGGTTTCAGTCCAAATTCTGGTGGGGTTAGGGGTCTAGAAACATACAAAAAATATTATCAATGATGATCAATTTGATTCAGAGAATTAAAAAATTCATCTCAAAGCCATTCCTATCAATTTGAATAAAATTTTAAAGATAAGCAATTGTTTGCTTATTTTGCCTCTTAGGGGCAGATAATTTGAAAATTCAACATGGGTTGAGGGATATTCCAGGAACTGGAGTTTTTTTTACTTCTGCATGCATTGGGGAATCTGCCAAGAAACATAAGACTGTGGTGATAACTAAAACTGGTTCAGAAATGGTGATATCAAAAGCAGATAATCCTTGGGTGGCCATTTGACTGTTTTACAAACAAAAAATTTCAATATCATTTTGATGGATGATTCATTTTTGGAATAACTTGATCTCTTCAACTATTTGATCTGCCATTTCAAGTACTCCTGCTGTGTTGGATGTTGACAAAAAGTGACAATTATATTCTTGGTTGGATAAGTGAGGGGGAAGACCGGATAGGGTCAAGTAGAATGATTGGTTTTTGTTGAATTGCTTTGATATATCTCCGGAAGTATCATCTGAATATAGTGTTATTAGAACATTTCTCCTGTGCCTTAACATGCCATGGATTAGGGAGACTGATGATATTTTCACTGTCTTCATCAATTTCTATGTAACAAATTGGCAAAATTTTAACCAAAAAAATGTCAGAATTTAATCCTCATGATTGTTTGATTTTCAGAAATTGACTCACCATATAATTTTTTGTCATAGAAATCTGATAAGAAGACTCCATTTTGTTGGATTTTGGAGTACTCCTTCAGAAATTGATCACTACAAATTTCCATTAAATTTGCATCCATGAACTTTGCTTGAGCAGGAATGGTGATCTTCACTGTGCTTGAATTGGGCATGGAACATTCCAGTGGAGCACATTTGGTGTATATTTTTGAGTGAAAAGATTAAATAAATAGAGGAACCACGATTTCTTTGGAGATTAATTGTTCAGGTTCAAATAAATAAAAATGTTGGAATTGTTGAATTAGCATTTGATTTCTTAGGTTAGGTGACAGAAGTTCCCGTCATTTGTTGGATTGAGATAGCTTGAATTGATCCAATCCATGGTTTTCTTCTGGATAAAAGTCCAAAAAGGGGGCCACATACGGATTTGAAAGCTCCTGAAATGGTCAAAAAAAAAATAATAATAATAAAATAAGTTTTAAAATGATTTTAATAATTTAATTTAATTTTAATTTATTACAAAATATTCAAAGCATTGTAAAAGACATACACGGGATATGATCCCCCTCAACTTGAGTGAGAAGCATGGAATTCCTAAGACTGATGTTCAAGATTCCGTGGGGAAGTCCAAGAATTTTCAAATCTGCGCGCGCCTGTTGGATTGAATTCCATGTGGGCAATTCTACCCTGCATAGGCGCAGGATGCCCCAAATTTTCCCATATAGGGCGGGCAAGACAATATGGTGAGTATATCCAACAAGCATTGATCCGACCAACTCCTACAACCAACATTCACAACCAAACGCAAGTTTTCTCTCATTACTTTCTTCTATCTCTCTTTGTTTATGAATTCATCATCATCATTTGCTTTTTCTGAAAAATCTCACTCACCTCCTTATTCCTAAAAGGAAACCAACAACCTCCTCCTCCCTGCAGTAATCACTTGACCTCTTTGACATTGACATCCAAATGGTCTAACGTGGAAGGATTGGTAAGTATCCCATTTAACTTGGCATTAACAAACTCTTCCCATCCACCATCATCATCTGTTAACTCATTGGATTGATTGGGGTTGGCAATCATCCCCCAAGGATTTGTTTCAAAGGCTCAGATTTTTGGATCAATCTCAAGAGGCAAATCAACTTGTTCTTCATCAAAATCAATCCACAACTCATTGTTAACCTCAAGATTTTCTGGTTCCAGGGATGAATTGATGTATGTAGGGTCTTGGTGAGTTTCTATTGCAAGATTTCTAAGTTTTTGTCAATGACTACCCAATTTAACATGTCTTTGTTGGTTTTCTCTATTCATAGGCCTTCCTTGACAGATTTGACAGCAATATTTAAAACCATTGGAGGTAGGAATAACCTCAAAGCCTTCAATCTCTATGTTTCAAAAAGACCAGTCTCCAAAATCAGTATCTGCCTGCTCAGCAGTGAATTTCAAAACTAACCTTCTTGCATTTTTCCCTTGATATTGATCAGTTTGTCCAAGAACAACCTGAGGAGTAAGTTGCTCTGATTGGAGAGCCCAAAATTCTGAAGCTTGGCCAGGGAAGACATCACCAGTTGCAAGCCTGGCAAACCAAAAACAATTATGTCACAAAGTGGTCAGCCCAGCCAGTCAAAACCAATGACATCACCCAACTCTGATTGTAAGCCCTGACCGTTGTTGACCTGTTGACCTTGGGTTCCCACTTTTCTTTTCTCATCTTAGACAAGATTTTCACAATTTCCCATCTCTGATTCCTTCTCTCACATTAGATTCCAAAGACTTTCAGCATTTGATTCTATTCCCACCCCACTCCTCTCACACCATGCCACCATTTTTCCGTAATCCCTTCCAAACTTGAAATCACTCTTCCCAAGCTACTAACCCTCCATCATCCCATTGCAATTATGGAAAGCAAAGGCAAATCAATGATGGCAACCAAGACAACATTGACTCCCCCAACAATTCCAGCTTAACCGTGCCATCCTGTCATACAAGCCCCAAATCAGATGACCAAACTCACCATCACTCAACCAGCGCCTTGGAGGACACAACATCCAATTGGTTTCAGAGGAAACTAAATGAAATCTTCCCTCTCCCCAATGATCTCAAAGCACTCGTGGACCAATGTGATGATGTAAGTCCTCCCCCAATCTCTCCTCTCTCTCTGCCCACTCTAATGATTCTATCCTTCTTGCAATTGACTGTCATCCTTTGTACCTGTTCCTCTATCCTCTACCTTCTTCATCCATCATCTCACCTTCATATCAATTGGTTTCCTCTTATCCAAACTCAAATATGAAGATGAATGACCATCAACTCATGATGGTCTTCATTCATATGAACTTGAGCCTCAACCATCAAGGCCACCAGACCAGCTCTTCCATACCCAAACCACAAAATGCAACAAACCACTCCAATATGCAATCAAGACAATTGAACAAAATCAAACTTTATCAATACAGTGATTTCATTCAAGTAAGTGCTTCCTATTTCTCATCATCACCAACCACTATTGACTCATCAATATGCAAACAGTCAATGGTACGCGATGAAAATCAAGCAAATATCCTCAGGTGCGACATTGAGGCATATGGGGAGACTGATAATTCCCTTGGTGAGCCACTCAAAGATTCACTATTACTCTCAACTATTGTAAGTTTTCTTTTTGCTTCTGTGATTTGATATTGAGACTAATTGAGATTGATCAATTAGGAATTCCTTGCCAAACAATTGAGTGAGATCAAAAAAAGCTACCTCCCCCAGGTTACAAAACAAACGATCCAAAGGCCCAAAAAGATGTGGCAACTTTTGTTGGCAAGCTGGTCAATTACAAAAAATCAAGCTTAAGAAACGTGGTGAGTTAAATTGGACCTTTCCAACACATTTTTCAGATCTGTCTAACTGACCTGTTCCAATAACCATCTCAAGCTTCTCTACAACGCTGCTAACACAAGCACCCACATAAGGAATGGTCCCATTCCAAAGTTGTTGGACCTATTGGTGAAGGTAAGTTTTCTTTTATTTCTTAATTTGGTTCTCATTCTAAGCAGAAATGGCTGATCATGACCGTTTTTCAGATCTATCAAGCCTTTGGACCCAGAAACAAACACAAATTAGTGAACAGCTTCATTTGCAAGGCTCCCCTCCAAGCAAAGGTAAGATTTGCCTTCTTACAACTCCAAATTGCCATTCATATAGCCAGCCCCATACGTGGGGATACGGTGCACTGGAAGGCTATTGACCAAGACTTGCAAGAATTACGCCAGCAGCCATTGAGTTTTGTCACAGCATAAGCCTTTTTTTTCATTATTTTTTTTTGGATGGTTGATCACCGTCCTTTCCAAATATGTTACTAACTTAAAATCAATCATGAATCTTGGAAACAGCTGGGCCAAAGCCATCTTGAAAAAAGATGAAAATCTGTTTGATGGCAAGACGATGGCTGAAGATCTCACATCTGAGGCATTGGTCATGCCAACAGAAGCGGAAATCCATGAATGTGAATGAACCAAATTGTTCTCAATCCATTGTAAATTTCCATATTATTTCATTCTTAACTTGTTGTTGTAACTGTGCGGAAAAACATGAAAATCTGTGTAATAGTATTTATTCCAAACTACAACATTAGCAATTAAAACCATATTAAAAAAAAAATATTACATAATTTTATCTACCGTGCCATAAGGGAATAAAAAAAAAAGGGGGGGGGGTCAAATCATCGTCTTCCTCGACGATGATTCAACCCCTGGTTGACCATCCGACCCAAAAAAAAAAACGTCGTCGAATTAACCTTGACAGCAAATCGACGCCCTCTCACCCGCGCCGAGGGTGGAATCCGCGTCAAAACGTCGGCAGGCTCTCGACCAGCCTCGACGTTATTGGATGCCGACGTTTTTTCGACGGCTTCTGCCCACTAAGTGGGCGCTGTCGAACCAGCGTCGCGCGAGCGGGCGACTCAACAGCGAGTTGGACCCGTGGTGTACGTGTAGACTACACCCTTGAGATACGCGTTTTGAAAATCTTCAAGGTCCAAGTATTCACGTCACCACGCCCACATATTCCCCACTCGAGTCGTGAGCTTGATCACGAGTGATCGGTTGACAAGGGTGCGCGTCACTCGACCGACTGGTCGGTCTTGTGACCCGCGCAGAGGGCTCCCCGACGACCTTCGATCCTTCTCGTCTTCCAGGCCGATCGTCGACAGTCGGCCGCAAGAGCCGACGATCGAGTCAGAGCTGGTCCTCCGGGTTGCTTAGAGAGGCAGAGAGGACGTCGTATCAGGATCGATGAATGTATGTATGTATGTATGTACTGTACTGTACTGTACTGTACTGTACTGTACGATAAATACTCCATCACTTCTAAACGTTCTCACGTAAATTTGTAACTCATGAGCACCTCGATTTCAGTCTTACCCTCCTCTCACTCGACTCCAGGCTAGATCGCTCTACATGCAGAGCTCTTGCACCAGCCGGACGGGCGGACGGGCGGGTCCACATCAACTCTCCCTCTCTCGACAAGCGCCTGGTGAGCCTGATCGGTGGATCGATGATGTAGATGGGTTCACGAGCACGGGTACTCTAGCCGTCGTCGTCGTCAAGAGAGTAAGTAGTGGATGTGTTGATAGATTCGACCGGGTAAGGGGGGGAAGCCTGTTCCGTCTCCCGCCTAGAATGAGACGTCAATGGATAGATCGATCAAGACGACGAGGTCGAGGTGTTATTTCCTTTTCTCCCCGCGAAAAAGAACAGCCAAAGAAGAAAAGAGAGAGAGAAAAAAAAAAAGGAAAAATCATTGAATGAAAGGGGGGGGGGGGGGAGGGAAGAACTGAACAAAATGAAAGATGACAACCATTGGGACCTGTCCCCTTTTATAACCCACTACCCTCACCCGCACTTTTAAAGAAGAAGAAAAGAGCAAGACAGTAAATGACCATCGGCCCGGAGAACAAACGGTCGGCGCAGACGTGAGAATCAAGATTGCATCGGTCATGATTTAGGTCTCATAGATTCACAAATACAACGACGGACTAGGTAGTACAGGAGGAGGTGGGTGGGCGGAGGGGGAGGGAAATCATCCGACCAGGACGGTAGTCGTCGAAGAACCGGTCTTCAACCGGTTCTGGCTACCTGAAACGCTACTCCGACGATCAGGATGGGAAGATTCAGCGATCCTAGTCGACATGTTGGTCGTCGTCGTGGTACTATTACAACCACTACCCGAAGCTGTCGTCACCGTCGCCGTCGGGTCGGAAGAAGAGATGGCCACACACGCTGGGGCCTTGCCCAATGGAGTCCCCTTCACTGGCCCGGCTGTCGTAGGCCCGCTACTACTACTACTACTACTCGCGCCACCCCCACCTGCCCCACCAGACGACTTGATCTTTTGGACCTGGTTACTAACCGCTTGAGTTCTCGGTACGGTTGGTGAGGCCAAACTCGAGCCTGAATGTTCTTGTTTTCCCCCATCTCGATCCACATGATGACCCGATCTGTGCAACTGTTCATTCGCTTTCAGTTCCGATCTTGCTTGTGTCGAGAGCGATAATCGATCATCTTGGGACTTGTCAGATATTGACGCCGAACTCTTGTTCTTTGATTCAGTGGTCAGTGATGTTTTGGCGGCTTCCAATTCTCCCATGACCACAACACCCTCTAACCAAGGATGTTTTAACATCTCGGCAGCTGTCGCTCGCTTTTCGGGTACAACGTTGAGCATAGGTCCTAGGAATGATGTCAATTCTACTGCGGCTTTCTTCTCTAGACAATACTTTTCTCTCAACACCGCCTCTAGTGGCCAATGTTTAAGCTTGTGGATGTGACGCAATTCCCCTGGGAGAACATACAAAGTTTGCTTAGTAACCCTGGCAGGTAAAAAGACAAAAACGCCCGAATGGAAACGAGGGGGGCTATTTATACAAGAACAAGTTAACAAATACAGAACTGGGATATAGAAAGCTCGGAGACCGACCTTTGCGATTGAAAATTTCATAGCTAAACTTTCCCGCGAGAGCAACGTTGGTGGGAAATGGACCGACAAGTTCTATGATTTGAGCAATATGATCATCGTCCTTCGTATATCTTTTAGCTACTGCGTCCGGGTTGAATAGGTAATCTCCTGTTAAGAGTTCGAAGACCTAAATGTTTCATTTTTTTTTTTTTGAACCAGTCAGGATGCATGTCAACAACTTTGATGATGGTGTAAATCGAGACGTTAATTACCATGCAGCTGGCGCTCCAAATGTCCACGGGTGTTCCCCAGTTACTGGCCAGGATAGCTTCAGGACTGCGATACTGCCGAGTTTGAATATCGTCAGTAAAGTGATTGCTGGTCCAACTAGCATTACCGAGATCGGCAATCTTGACGGTAATTCGTTCAAGACTTCGAGGATCATAGGGTGCCTCGGGGGGTAATGGAGTACGATCGGCAGGTTCGGTGGTCGCCGATCTCGATGATGGATCTTCTGTCGTTCTAGCCGATGCCGCAGCAATCGGGGGTGAGGAGGAAACGGGGGACCGATCGACTGGTGTTTGTGATAGGTGGGCGAAATGATGGGATGGTCGATTGGCTTGAGACTTGGGGTTTGAGGCCGAATTCGAATCGGTTGAGAGGGAGAGTCCGTTGGGTTCATTGACATGGGAACTGGGTGCAGTCTGCGATAGTAAGGACGGACCGGAATGATGCTGTTGGGATGGGTTAAGTTTTGGGAAACTTGAACAGATCGCTGGATGGTTGAGCTGGGCGGGTTTGGTATTATTATCGTTGGTGGTGATGGAAGAAGAGGAAGAAGAGGCTTGATTAGGGTGATGGGTTGAGCCGTCCTCGGAGATCTTGCTCATTTGAAACGCCAACTTTTCGATCACGGGACTAGTTCCGAAACTACCCGAGGGACTAGGCAAAGGTTGGGAACCGGTGATAAATATTCCATTTCGGGGCGTTTGAGCCCCCCCGCGACCTTGACTTGGAGGTACACCCACCAGCTTGGTCGGCACGGCAGCTGGACAGGTCTCTAGTTCGGCTCGAACGACACTCTCGACATCTTCGATACAAATCAATACATTCTCGGGTTTTAGGTCGGTATGGATGATACCGCACTCTGAATGAAGATAGTCCAATCCGAGTAAGACTTGCTTTGATATCTGCCTGACGATATGCTCTGGGACACCTCGGTACTGGTAGCGTTTGATCAAGCCCAGCAGATTTTCACCCAAGACTTCAAAGACCATACAGACATGGGAGCCATTTGGACCACGATGTCGAAATGAATCGAGTAGGGAGACGACATGACGACGACCAGGATGGTTGGGGTTGGCAGTCACGACCCGTTGGAGTAATCGAATCTCGTCCTCGGCGGTCTCAGTATAATGATGAGCAGATTTGACAACTTTAAGAGCGACGTGGCGATTGAGACTATGTTGGAGAGGGAGGGGTTTTTGGTGAGGATAGATAGGGATGTCAATAAGGATCGAAAGACGAGGAGGGAGGGGGGTGCGATCGACGGCTTGGTTTGTTTGTTCGTTCGTTTTCGGGCACATCACGAGGGCAGGGGGACGAGGGAGGGAGGGCAAGAAAGGATGAAAGATGGGTTGGGATGGGGTGTGGGTTTTGGCTTAACTGAGTATCGTGAGCCAACCAAACGGTACTAAAGTGACCCCAACCGAGTTTTCGGACGATCAGATAACGACCGTCGCAGAATGTCTCGCCGATCGTGACGGGATGATAACCACCCTGATCATAATCGCTCGGTTTTTCTTCCTCATCGGTTAGGATGGACTCGTAACTCGCTTGACTATCTCCGCCGGGTGATGAGGCAGTAGGTTGAGGGTGGCTAGAATGAGTCATGATCGAGGTTGAAGAGGTATTTTTTGAGGAGAATGTCTAAGGGTGAATCTGATCAGACTCTGGCTTGAGGTCGAACTGAGTGATGATGATTGGCAGAACTTGGATCTAAAGCTGATCATCAAACTTTCCGGCGGCCTGGCTGGCTGGCTGGCTCGTTGGGGATCGATTTGAATGGTGAGTGAGACGAGGGCTGAGCTTGAATGACAGGATGAATTGAGTTCAACAAGACATGACGAGGGGATCGAATCAATCGAATCTCGCTGGATCGCTCCCAGCCAGTCACTAGTTATGTAATTCCCAGGCCCTGGTAGGTTTGGCCGACGGACGAGCAATCTGAATCGATCGAGGGATGGGTATGTACGATTAGGACCGGGATGGTTGGATGTTTCAGTCGAGGGATAGGATAGTTTATAACGAGTTTGTTTGTTTGTTTGTTTGTTTCGATGACTCACTCAGATCTGCGTCTATGGGCGCTAGGTGGGGAGGCAGGCTCGGCAAGCGACCCAGTGCTAGTAGAGTAGATTAGAGAAGAGCGTAGCTAGCGGTAGTCGCTGATCAGCCGAGGATGTATGTGGTAGGTAGTCCAAGGGAATTTGTTGGGGTCAGTATTATTGAGTAAATTATAAGTGAGTCCTCCCTGACTGAGACTGAGACTGACGACAAGGCTAGCCCTGATGGCTGGCTGACGGCTTAGAGAGAAGCTGCTCTGGGCGCAGGCAGTCAAACGGGGGCAGTGACCACCGGGCAGCGGGCAGCGGGCAGCGCGGGTGGGAATCCGAAGTGGGAGATCGGAATTCGGGGTCCCATGGGCCGCACGGGTGGCACTCGGGCTTGGTCATCAGCAGGCCACCGATCGCTCCCGACGAGACGACGTGAAAGTGGCGACGAGCGAGATGACATAATTAAATACATAAATTCATTGATGAGATCTATAGATAGAGGAGCATCGCTCACATCGTCGTCCCCTGCACAAGCTTGAGGCGGCCAAGGGACACCTCAGTGGTCAGACACTCGTATGCACATATGTATAACTGATTGATTTACGATTAATTTCTCTTCCTTCTTCTCTTTTCACGCAACTAGGACCAAACATTCTAAAAAAAAAAAAGGAAAAATCATCAACAGCTGCCGCTTGATCGAGAACAACACCAGACTGCATGTCGATGATAACCTCGAATAATCATCGGTTAGTGTGCACTTATCGTTGTAGAATATAAGTACGGAAATAATTCTACAACACCTGGATACGTATTTATTTACATTCTCTCGATTCCACTCTCCATGAATCCTCGACCTTCGGGCTAGCGTAAGCTACACTCTTGCACATCATAACCTGCACGTTGCTAGCAAGATAAGCCCGCGTATGAATTATCAACTTGAATACTTGCCTACCGTACCCTACGTGAAATGACGTAGGGTATGTACGAATGTATACGTACGTCTCCAGTGCTGATGTAAATCGATCCACTCGCATGTCATCATGATTTCCATGGATCCTCCGAAACCCAAATTAGGATCCCATCCCTCTCACCGCTCGTGATTTCTGATGTCCTATGAGTGGATCGATGCTTCCAAGTAGAATACCTGAACTGCTGGCTGCCTATTCAAGTTCGAACCGATCGGCTTGAGCTCGACCAGAACCACTAGCAACACTGATTCATCAGCTTGGCACTTTTTGTTATTTATTTTTTTGTCATCAAGCACGCACACACACTAGCTGCTCGTTATAGCCACCAGACCATGCAACATCCCCCCTTTTATTATACATTAAAAAATAAAAAATAAAAACCTTTTCTGTCTCACAAAAATAAAACCTGCAAGTCATTCCTACCTGGGTTGTACTTCTGAGCTTTTGAGCAGACCCATCCTAGGATTTTGATCAACCATTCCTCTTCCTATCCTCTCACCATCCCTCGAGACCCCTCTTAAGATTGAATATTCCCATAGGTGCATGTTGTTTTATTACAATCACTATGATTTTCCAGTTTTCTATTTTCAATTTTGGAGTTTTGAATTTTGACTTGAAACATTTTTCTTCTCACTCTTTCTTTTTTGGTTCTTTCCATCCTTCTTTTCAAACTCAAGCCTATCAACGGTTGAGGTTTCTATTGCTGCTTCATTCAAGCCTGAAATAGAATGCCTTGGGTGGCCCATTCTCTTTATTGTTTTGGCTTATTTAATTATCAATTCTCTGTTGTTTTATTGAGGTATTTCTTTTTTATGTATTGATTTTGATCCATCCAGGGAGGAGTTTGGGATGCTGTGCTGGATGATCCTTATTGCATATTGGAGTTAGAAAATCCACAAATCAGAAACCTACCACTTTCTTTGAGCCAACCCTGCCATCAAAAATGGTGGTTTTTTGAAATACACATACCCCTTAACTGGTGTATTTCAAAATGGCAAGTTTCATAGAAATGGTGTGTTTCAGAAGTCAAATCCACCATTCATGCATCATCATTTATAAGCCTTCAAAAAGCCCATGCACCTCTCCTCATTGCCAAATCAATACACAATTATCATGCATTGAAACCACCATTGTAACACAATCATGTCAAATCACACACATCACCATCAATCAGAAAAACCTTCAAGCTCAGCCTGTCCAAAACTAACCTCCAGGCAGTTAGTTGATAATTCAATCAAACTGACTGAGCTTTTGTGAATATTAGATTCTGATTTGGGCTTCAATTTGGGATCCAAATGGCTATAGTTGAACACTCTATTGAAAAGTAAATACTTGGTCCCCAGGATACAGATGCCACACCATCCTAGGTATCAAACAAAAAAAAAATATAAGAATTTCCTTCCTGAATTAAGCTTACAAAAACATCCTGAAAATTCTTTGGTATCATTCATAAAACACTTGATGATGATCAAAACCTATGATGTATTCCATAATGAATTTCGGAATTCTCCATGTAATCCTACAATCCAACTTTCAGTTTATCCTTTTAGATTAAGCTGCAATGGGAACAGAGAAGCTATTGATGGCTCAGAAGCTCTTTTCTAAATTACTTGTGGAACACTCAACTTATATTCCCAGGGTTTTATCACAACTATCTTAGGATTCTTGAGACCTATCTGATTCCTGGCCAGATAAGGAAGAGTGGAAGGAGATATCTCAGGTAATCTCTAAGGAGAGATTCCCAGTTTTCATAGTATTTTTTGATGTGACCACCATCCCCTTGGTTCAAAATCCCAAACTTTATGGCAACCAATATTTTGATTGCAATCCATTCTTTGGTTCAAAAATCTGGTTTACAAGCCTCTGACCAACCATGCTTCCTTTGTTCAAGTATATACTCCATTCCTTTTGAACTTGTTTTAAAAAGCAAAAAGGAATGAAAAATAACTCTGTGCTGCTCTGCCAGGCTCATTTCATGATTCAAAATTTTTCAGATGGATTCAGTTTGTGAAAGAACCTCAGAATTACTTTAAAGAAAATCAATAAATCCTGTCCGATTCAGCTAATTAAATTTTTAAACACATTGTTACTACATACCAGGATTTTTCTCTTGATTATCAAGATAGAAAATGTTCAAACTATCATCTATAAAAACAAGAGCCCAAGATCAAAATTCAATAGGAGTCCTGAAAGAATAATGGTCCATCTTGAGAGATGTTTTCAACCAGCTCCAAAGTTCCAAAGGCACACATCTATTTGTCAACTGGATCATCTTTTGGGTTAATGTTCTGATTTTATTGTAAAAAATCAAAGAAATACTGGGGTAAGATATTTAAAGATTAAACTCTTGATTCTTCTCAAGAAATCCTGGTGTCACCAAACCACCCCATGTACTATAGGGAAATCTTTAGATGATTGTGAGCACAAATGGGAGAGGCTGAGTTCAAGGGAGGAATGTGAGATAGCAATGCTAACTGCAAATTTCAAATGGATGGCTCAATGGCTCACAAAAAGCAAGAGGGATTAATTTTTCCAATTTAAAGAACCCAAGTCAAAGCCTGATGTGATCACTTGTCTTAGAAAATTCAAGAACTTATGAAATTAACTAACTGAGGAAACAATCTTCAGGCAGATGGTGTATTACTTATAAGGTAATCCGGTGGTGACTAGATACAACCTGATTGAAAGTTGTCTACAACTTGAGAGCAATGATTCAATGAATGACAGCAATGGAAGGGGAAATGAAATAGACTTTAAAATTGTTTCCAAGGTAATAGCACAGGTGCAAGACAATAGAATGTGATTTTACGTGAGCGTAATGGGTGAGAAATGCAAGCAATGAAATGTGAAGATAATGAAAATGAATAGATTAAATCATGCAGGGAAGGGGCTAGTCCTTTGGCAGAACTATACATTTGATGTGGCTATCTAGGAATGGGTGCAAGCTAGTTTAGTTGGGTGACCAAGAATGGAAGTTTGAGGGCTGGAGATACCCAGGGGTAGAAGAGCAAAGCTTGAATGGATGGTAAACTGGATTAGAGTTAACTGCCTAGATTTCAAGTATAGACTGAGTTGCCATGATTGGAAGGTTGTTTAGGCAAAACAGAGGTAGCAAGAAGAGGGCAATATTGATTTTTTTCTTTGTTTGTGTCACCTTTATGGACTGAGGTAGATGGTACTGAGGAAAGGGATATTCCAAAAAGATGAAGAAAATAACCCTTAACCTTGGAGTGTGACAGTTGCCTGGGTATAAAGTCACAAGCTCCTGCAAGCTTCCTGATCAATTCAAATTGATTCCAAAAGTTGTTACCACACTGTATGACCTTATAAAATTTACTAATTTTTAGAATAAATTTAAATTAATTATTTTTTAATCCTTTTCCTGCAGCTGCAACAATTGTATTTGCCCCAAAAACCATTGTGTCCCAAGTACTGCTGCTTGTGGTATTAGATGTAAGGGCAAGCAGTGCTATCTTTGTAAGATGGCTTGTTTTTTCAACTTAAATTTCAAGCCAATTTTCAATATTCCCAAGGCTTCAATAAGTGAGGGTCAAAGTTGAAGATCTTCTCTGTGAGTGAATTGCCACATTCCTCCTGAGCCAGAGATCATATTTCTTGGAGTGAAAAACCAAGGTGAGAAAGGTTGGATACAAATTAAATAGAGAAAATGGAACTGAATAAATAGGAATGTTGACCGTTTAGTGTTACCCCAATTTCAACAATACACTACTACTACACTCCTACCACCACCACCGTAATTTGGGCCACCAACCAAATCTCAGATAAACCAAGTGGAGACCAAGGTGAAGGGAGAAGAGAAAAGCAAGTTGATCACTGAGGAAGGACATAGAAACAAGGGGGAAACAGAATAGAAAATGAGGAAGGAGATTAAGGAAATAAAATGAAAAGAAATGAGGTGGAAGGGAATTGAGGGGAGGGAAATGAAGGGGAGGGCCAAGGCAAGGGAACCCAGGTATGAGTTGTGGTGCCAGTCAAGACTGATGCAAGGAAGTTGAATGGAGATTTTGGTGAATTTTTGTTGCAAATTCAATGTTAAAGAGCCCATAAGAACCACTGGATGCAAATGAATGGAATGATTTCCCAAAGAGGGCTTGAACCGCAAGTTGCAAGGGGATTATTGGGAAGGCATTGGTTGCACAGGTTAATTTGAAGCAAAGTATCTTTATTTTAATAAATGATGTGAATCTTGAAAAATTCAAATTGATGGTGAGGGCATTAAATGATAAATGGGAGAATGTAGAAGAAAAGATAGAAGAAGATTCATAATGTATATTCTATGTAATTGTTTTGGTTTTATTTTACTATTATTATTATTAATTTTTTCTGATGGATTACAGGAAAATTCTTTTAATAAATTAAAGTGAATGAAGAAATTTAAAGTATAGAAAATAAGAAGTGACTGGTTGTTCTAAGAGAATTGTCATGAAAATGGTAGAAAATGAAACCAAAAAAAAAAAACAAGGATAGGTAGGATAAAATTAAATTGAGAATATGAACAGATTGGATGGAATGGGATGAGATTGTGGAATGGAATGGAATTGGAATGAATGGTATTGAACTTGGAAAGTTTTGCAAGGGCTGTTTGCATGGAAGTGTTGGACCAGGTTGGGAGAATTGAAAAGTTGATAAGCTTGTTCCTATGAGGAGAAATCTTTTTTGGATTGTAAGGCAGTCCATTTGATGAGGTATTGAATTTTTTCTTTGCATAACATGGAATCCAGAATACAGCTTACTTCCCAGTCTAAATGATATTGGAAATTGACCAGTTCAGGAGGGGGATGAGTCTTGCCTGGGTATTGAACTCAAGCAGTAAAGCAGGATTATATAACCGGTATGACTTATCCTTGATATTGGGTTGTTTCTGCCATCTGAATTGCTCCAGGTTTCAAGATCATAGTTAAAGGAATCTTTTTTGAGGCAGAGGCCCAGGTTACGTGTTGTTTTGAAGTATTGCCAGGTGTGCTTTGCTTTTGTCCAGTGGGTGAGGCCAGGATTGGTGTTAAAGCAGGAAAGAGAGGAGACAATTTAGGAGAGTCCGGTTGGGTTCTAGTTGCAATGAAATTGAGATAGCTGGAGGATAAGCAGTAATTGATGTTTAGATTTGAGAATTCGGAGGCATCTTTGTTGGTGGCGGGCTTGAGAATAATGTTAGGTGTAGGCGGAGTGTTGATGGGTTTTGATTCAGAAAGTCCCAGTCCTGACAGGGCAGTGTCTATGTGAGCAGTTTGGTGGAGACAGGTTCCAGACAGTGAATCTACATTGTAATTTCCCAGGCTTTTGAATAGAGGTCCTTCATGCAATATTGAGAAGCAGGAGTTGAGTTCTTGGCAAAATTTGACTCAATCACCAATGACCATGAGATTGTAGAAGTAGCAGAAGATGAAGATTTTGGAAGCTTGGTTTAAAAAGCGGCATGGATTGGCTGAGGAGACTCTGAATCCTTTACTGATAATCCATTTTTTTATAGTTTCGAACCAGGTTTTTGGTGCTTGTTTCAATCCGTATAAGGCACTGTTCAATTTGAGATAGGGAAATAGTGTGTCATAGACAGGGGGGATTGGATTTAGATATCTTTTTCTATTTTGGCGTGTAAGGAAGCAGAATTGAGGTCCATTTGAGTAATGGGGAGGTTGTGATAATAGGCGTAAACTAAGAGGGTTTGAAGAGTAATTATTTGACCAGTTGGGGCATAGGTCTCACCATAGTCTAGGAATTCATGCTGACGGAATCCTTGCACGCAGAGTCTTGCCTTGAAGATGAGGCCATCTCTTTCAGGTTTTTTTTTTTTCAGACAAAAGACCCAGACAGTTGAGAGAGCTCTCTTTCCTTCAGGAATAGAGGGGTATCCAGTCCAAACTTTCATTTCTTCAATACCATCAATTTCCTTTTTGATCCCCACCTTCCAGTTTTTGCAGTTGGATGATCTCTTCTTCTCTTCATAGCTTTGAGGTAATGCTCTGGAAAGAAAACCATATTTTTGCAGTTGTTGGATTGTCAATCAATCTTGCAAGTTTCTGTTTGGCAGAGCCAGTTGGTTTTCAATATCTTTATTTTCTGACTCAGAGGAGAATCGGCTGGATTCTGATGAGTTGGATGAGGTTTTGGGATTGGAGTTTGCATTTAGGCGCTGTTGAGGATAAGGAGTTGAGGAGGTGATGGTTTCAATTGATCCCACAGGATTTTTTTTGTTGTTGATGGACTAAAGGGTATCAAGGAGATCGGAGTCCAAATCAAGGAGGGATTTGAAAGGGGATTCAGATGAAGAAGAGTAGTCATTTAATCTTTCAACCTCGAAGAGTTTAACATGCTTAGAGTGTATAGTCTTGCCAAGTTTTGGTACAAAGATTTGGTAGGAGTTGAGATGCAGATTGTGGCCTACAAGTATACCTTCCCATCCCTTCTTTTGGAAATTTCCAAGACTATAACGCAGGTTGAGTACAATTGTTTTTGAGCCTAGCGTGCAAATTAGACTAAGCTTGGGTTTTACTCCATTCCAAATTTTGGATGGTCTCAGCTTTGACTCCTTGGAGGGAATGGGATTGAGGGTTTCAGTTCATTCAACTAGGAATTCATCTCACAAGTATTCCGGAATGTACATTTCTATGAGAGTGGTTCTATTTGCTTCAACCAAGGTTGGATTAAATTGTTTGGCTATTGGGTTATGCTGAGGGGCTTACGGTTTGGATGTGGTGTTTTCAATTCCTAGATCTGTAAAGAAATTGGATATTCTTGAATTTAGTAACTTGCCACCATTGTTGGAATAGAATTGCTTGAGTTGATAGTCAAATTTGTTGGAGTTGGGTTTAAAAATTTTATCACTTCATCTGTAACATTGGACTTGTGCTTGATTGGGAGGCAAGTTTTGAAGCAAGAGTATTCATCTGTGAGGAGGAGGAAGTAGCGGTTGCCAATTTTTGATATGCAATTGATTGAGCCTCAAACATCAGCGTGGATAAAGATAAATGGTTTAGAATGGGAAGGGATGTGACCTTTGAAAGAAGAGCGTTGAATATTCCCAAGAGCGCATGATTGTCAAGGTGATTCTTTCCACTTGATTTGTGGGAAGTCTTTTGACAGCAGCTTATTCTGGTTGGAGTTGATGTGTTCAAAGTGTTTGTGGATAGTCAAGAGGCTGATAAAGGAGTGGGCCAACTTGGATTGTGGAAGTGCAAAGTCCTTGATGACTAGAATATTGTCCTCAATTTGGCTGAAAAGGATATTTTTGCCCTCAAAGTTCACTACAAAGTCATTAAGTTCTGATTGATGAAGGGATCATCCTTTTTTCAGTAGTTGTCCTAGCAAGACCAAGTTCACTGCAAGTTGAGTTACAGAGAGCAATTGGCTGAGCAGAACCGTGCATCCATCTGATATTATTTTGGCAGTCCTGATCCCTTCAGAAGTCAGCAAGATGCTTTCTTTTCCGGTCTGAATTGCAGTGTTGTCCTCCTCCAGATCTTTGAAGAAATTGGTTGAGTTGAACATTGATTGAGAGGCTCCTGAGTCAAAGCTGATGGTGCCCCTGGTCAATTTTTGGTAGTTGGTCATTTCAAAAGTTTAAGAAAGATTGGCAGAGGCAGTTTTGGTGTTGGACAGCTTGGTGGAGTTTCTCCTTTTGCTCAAGCCTTGATTTTTTTCTGGTCTCAGGTGTGGATATAGCCACCAGCACAAGTTCTTTGGATGGGAGGACTGGGGATTGTGCCAGGTGGTTCTGCAATTGATTTCTTCTTGCTTGGTTGCCTTGTTCATTATGGCCAAAGCATAGGTGCCAGCCGCAATTTCATTTTTGATTTGATTCAAATGTCAAAGCACTAGGTCACCCTCCATCTTGGATTCCCCCAGAAAATGTGTGATGGTGTTTTTGAGATGTTCAATTTGAGGAGGAAATTTATAGAGGATTAAATATTCCAAAATTTCATTGTCCATCTGAATTCCTATTTTGGAGATCTGGAGTAGGCAGGCGTCACTTTGGTGATGAATTTGTCAACAAACTTGGTATCAAATTGAAGATTTAAGAAATTGAACAAGACTTGTGATTGGTTTTCTGTCTGGGAAGAGGAATAGAATTCTTTGATTGACTTCCATAGTTCAATGCCATTTGTTAGATGGTGTTCCTTGACACATTTGATGTAAGTCCTGTTGTCTACTTTAGCAATAATGTATCATTCAAGCTCAAGATTCACATCAACTGGGCATTTTTTGGGTTATGAAGAGTGAATTGATATGGCTATTCCCTTGAGTGCAAAGATTTTCATGAGCTTGGAGCGCCAAAGTGAAAATTTGGATTCTTTCAAGGTCAGTATGGAGTCTGTGAGGGTCTTAAGAAGTGACAAGTTTAGACCTGCTGGTCCAGGTTACGGTTCCATTGGTAATTCAAGTGGTTGGTGAAAGTGTCTGTTTGGCTTTTAACCGTGAAGAGTTCAATATTGTGGAATTACCTGAACCAACAGACAAAAATGGAGCTTCAACAAGATGATAAGGATGAAATGAAAAAAGAATGGAAGACAAGGACTGTGATTCTCACTGTGTACTGGGAAATGGGACAGGAGAGACTTGGATGACAATGAACAGGAAGAGAAAACCAGGAATAGGTGAAAATCTGAGGGCGTAGAGTTATGTAAGCGGTTGATTTTCAACAAATTTGAAGTGGAAGAAATCCCACAGATGAACAAAGAAAGTAAGGAAACTGTAGGTTATGTAGGTTGATGATTGTTCAAATTGGTAACGTGAGCGTAGGTGAAATTGGATTTGTGAGGCAAGCATAGGTGAGAAGATGATTATGGAAGTGTGAGGATTAGACTAGTAAGGACAGAGGAATAGTGTGGTGAAGCAAAGCAATGTTGGAGAATTGTGGAGAATGGTCAGGTGAGAGTCAGCAGAGGGAGTGGAGGGGAGGTGATGAGTCAAGATGAGGGAATAGGGGGAATGGGTCAACAATGAGGAGAGTTGTTTGTGTATCAGCAGAAAGGAACAAGTGGTGATGAGAGGAGAGGATTCTGAAGGATTTTGAATGATGTGTGACACTGGGTGGTTGCGCAGAAGTGGAGCTGAAGCTGGGCATAGAGCAGGGGAAGACAAGGGAATTGGGGGATTTCCTTCCAACACAACCATCAGTAATTCATTACTTGTGAGCTGCTGCTCAATTGGTTACTCTGTTCCTGCTTAAAATACTTTGCTTTTTGATGAGCTTGGATTCTCACTCTTGATCAATTTCTTCCTTCAGGTAATTGCTAACCAACCCAGTCTCACTGTTTACCAAAATCCTTGGTTATGAAACTAATTTGTAACTGGCTTCTTCCTTCTTGCTGCAAGAAATGGGGATCAATAATCAAACCTAGGCCCTAGGCCTGAATCTGGAACTTTTCATGAATCACTGGTATACCAACTTCAAAAAATTATCATTTACATCATCACCACTCCAGGCTTAAGGATTAAGGCTTAGACTGACTCATTGATGTCAATCTCCCTTGCCATTTGCAGTTTGTACTTGGATGAATATTGACAAATGGACTTTTTTACAAACACCTCTGACCCTCACACCTGATCACCTCCATTGTACAACAGCCCCCTTGTGACTCATGAGTTTTATCCCACACCCTCATCAACCAATCCAGAGAGAAATAAAATTCTCGCCAAGAATTGTGGCTTGTAGGTATCCTGGTTTTGATGGTCTCTATGGGGGCATAAAATGGCTCCAAGTTGAAGCCTGGTTTCCCAAAACCAGAAATCACAGGCAGTTTATTTCCCCTGTAGAGCATGAAATACCCCATCAAGCAAATTAAATGAAACCTGGTCAAATGTGAATTTCTGTGTCAATCCCTTGCTTATTTTGCTGTATGGAGGCATAACACTGCACAAAGTTGTTTTCCGGTTTCCAGAAACCAGAAATCAACATTGACAAATCTAACTGTCTATACAGAGTGAAAGCATGGGGTGAAGAAGGACAAAGAAGCAGCCTAATATGTCTTGTAGGTAGCCTGGTTTTGATGTTCTCTACAGGGGCATAACATGGCTCCAAGTTGATTCCCGTTTTCCAGAAACCGGACATCACAGGCAGTGTTATTCCCCCGTAGAGAATAAAACACCCCAGAATGAAAATTAAAAGAAATCTAGTCAAATGTGAAGTGCTGGGTCAATTCCTTGGTTATTTTTCTGTATGGGGGCATAAAACTGCCTAAAGTTGATTTCCCTTTTCTGCAAACTGGGCATCAACATCCATCAATTTAATTGGCCAAGCAGGCGATGAAGGAGGAAAAAGAAGCAGGATAATGATAGTGTGGTTTTGATGTGCTCTATGTGGGCTTAAAATTGCTCTAAGGCAATTCCCAGTTCCTGCAAACTGGGCATCACCCTGCAATAAATCTTTTCAAATCTGGTTTGCTTAAATTTCCTGGCATATTTTTCTCTATGGGGGCATAACACTACCCAAATTTTAAGCCCATTTTCTGCAAACCATCCATCAACATCCATAAATTGAACTTTTCATACAGAGTGAAAGAATGAGAGGAAGAAGGAAAAATAAGCAGCATAATAAGACTTGAAGATAGTCTGTTTTTGATGTGATCTATGGGGGCATAACACTGCTCAAGGGTGATGTCCTATCTCCAGAAACCGGGAATCACAGGCAGTTTTATGCCCCCGTAGAGGTTGAAGAACCACATGATGCAAATTAACTTGCTTCTTTGGCTCTACAGGGCCATAACACTTCCCAGAGTCAATGCACAGTTTCCAGAAATCAGAAATCAACATCCATAAATTTTTGAACAGCCATACAGAGTAAATCTATTAGTTTAAGAAGTATAATCCGGACCGCAAGAGAAATGCAGTATTTACATGCTTTTTGATGGGTGCTACAGGGGCATGAAAGTGCCCAAAGGTGATTCCCGGTTTCTAGAAACTGGTCATCGCCTCTGAGCACTGTAATGCCCCAACAGAAACTGAAACATCCCACATGATGACAAGTGAAAATGATCTTATTAAATTAACCAATTTACCCCAATCAGGTCTACTTTTGCAGGCTTTATGTGTTCTGGGAATGTTCTCACTCTCCAGGGGAATAACATAGCAAAGCAACTTTACTTTTTTTGAGTATGTTTCTGATTCATGTCAATAGGCTGGGGTGAAATGCTCAAAAGGAGCATAGCACAGCTGATTGATGATTCCCGGTTTGTGCAAACTGGGAATCATAATTCAGCTATGTCATGCACCCATATACAGAGAAGGATTATACTCAAAATTCCATGCTTGGCTTGTGGAAAATGGGCTTTGTTTCTTGGCCATCGTATGCCCCTGTAGAAATCAAAATGAAATTAAGGTCTCAGGAATTTTAAAATCTCCTCAACCCAGGGTAGAAATGCAGTGAGGTCATTATTTGTGAATTAATCCTTGTCACATGGATTTATTTACTCATGAGTGCACTTCTTTGGTCCTATTATAAAGGTTTATTGTAAATCCCATTCTCTATGCATATATTTATAATCATTACACCTTTCCCACAACTTGTACATAAATTTTTCACATGATTTTCATTTAAGTACCCCCCTATTTCAAATTCTTACAGAATTCCCACACTAGTACCATCCTCCTCCCTTCCCAACACATCACCTGTTGTATGCCTCCATAAACTCCCATACTCACAATTCAGTGAATTAATCATACCCCATTCTGTGTTGGCCTTGTTGAGTTTCCTCTAGCTGAAAAAACTATCCTAGCTCTCCCAAAACTGCTACATAGTGAAGGATCCTATTGGGCATCATTATAACCCAGAGATAATAAGCTACATTTCTACATAAAAGATCTTCCTTTCCATGTAGGAGTCCTTTCCCCTCCAATTGAATCAATGATTTTACCCCTCCTCACCTGTCCCACAGGCTATGGACCATGAGGTGATTGGCAGGAAATCATGACGGAATTGCCTCATCCAATTCTCTTCATGGAAACCATTCTCTATGTTGGTGATTCTGCAATTACCACATTTAAAATTTCTCTCCTTCTATTCTGTCATGAAGAAAAAATATTGGAGATACTGTTGTCTTTTTCTGTTCATATTCTGTAACTAACAAATTTAGTTACCTTTATCTCCAACTTACTTTTTCAATTAAATAACTAATCATGTCTCAGGCCCCCTCTGGGGCTCTCTAGTTGTCACTAACCTGCTGTCTTAGGCCCCTTTTGGGGGTTCTCTAGTTGTCCATAAATACTGGTCCTTCCCTTGGACCATGAATGAGAAACCATCTGATTACCAGTCAACAATACCAGAGTTCCCCTTCCTCCTCATCAGATCAGTTCCTCTTGACTATACAAGACATATCCCCTCTCTATTGGCTCTTTGTAGCCTTATTATTCCTCCTCATCAGGCTCCTCCATAGCCTACCATTACTGTTTCATCCCTCATGGCAATATAGTCATTCTTCATCTTTTCATGGTTAAAAGCCAAAACTCATCCAACCAAGCCATCCGGTCAACTTCATTGTTCCCACTGGTTGCTTTTCCTCCAATCTTATCAGTCCTATACGTCTCTCCATCTCCGTTTAACCTTGTCCTATCAATCCTCCTCCAATTTGAGCACTCTCCCAACTCTCATTGATTCTCAAATAGTCTCATCCCACCGGACTGTGGCCATCCTGGATCCAATTCCTCTACTATCCTGCTCTCCTTCAACTTTCTCCTATCATCCTCCCCTACGTGATTCCATCACAAATCGCATCCCATCCATTGCTCAAATCCTCATCATTCATCAATTGCCTCTTTGAACAAGACATTTCATCCTCAATTCCATCCCACTCGACCTCCAGGCAGTCCTCTCCCCATCCCACTCAATCCACCTCCCATCCTTGTCCCAAGATTGATTCCAATTGGCCCCCCAAACAGGTGCGGTACTCGGTTGACATGCACTCTGGCGGGCACAATGGCAAGCTCTCTGGAACGGTGTGGAAACTAAAGGGGGCAACACCCCAGAAGTTGTCCTTGAGTTCCGGAAGTTATTGATCAAAGCGTCTGTAAGGAGATTGGATGAAGCCGGTCAAGAGAGAGAGAGAGAGAGAGAGAGAGAGAGAGCAAGGGATAGAGTGATAATAAGATGAATTCCTTCATTTCCAATCCAATCCAATCCAATGCCACGAAAAGATGATAACCCCCCCCTGGTGCAGTCCAGTCCCTGAAGTGAAGTGAAGTATTTAAGTCCTCCCTCTCAACCCTAACCTAAGTACAACCACAAGTAAGAAAGAATGATGAAATACAACCCCTAAGCACAGAACCCTAGCCCAATCCTACCCCTCCATCCCTTGCCCCATAACCCATGCCCCTCAATATCAACATACGCCCGGATTGCCTGCCCGCGCGCGTCTGCCCAACAACCTGTTCCAGGTATCCGTGTACCCGCGTGACCCAATCCGCGCGTCTTGCGATGCGCGGTCCGCCTGGTCCGCGCAAGCCGTCCGATCCGCGCAAGCTTTCCGATCCGCGCAAGCCTTCCAACCCGCGCAAGCTTTCCAATCCGCGCAAGCCTTCCGATCCGCGCAAGCTTTCCAATCCGCGCAAGCTTTCCAATCCGCACAAGCCTTCCAATCCGCGCAAGCTTTCCAATCCGCGCAAGCTTTCCGATACGCGCAAGCTTTCTGGTCCGCGCAAGCTTTCTGGTCCGCCCAATCTGTTGTCTCCCGTCTCCAGGTGCTGAGCCCAACCCAACCGCTGCCGGGCCTACCTGACTGCTGCTGAGCCCGCAGCGCGGCTAGCTGCGGCAAGGCCCTTCCCATTGCTGAGCGCGCCGTCTGCAGCCCTTTCCTGACTTGTGTCCATAAAAGAGCACCACATCCCCCCCCAACTTGAGTTCTGTCCCCAGAGATCTCCCACCATCTCACATTCCGTAGTTATCCTTTCTCCTTTGTATTTAGCGCCTATACACAAAAAGACATATGTTGTGCGCGATTGAGTAGCCTTTGGGCTTGTGAGTCCCTGAGCAAGAATAAGAACCACGCGCAATATCCGTGCCTTGGAGAGAGAAGATCAGCGCCAGTGAGAAATTGGAAAAGGTGAGAAATCCCCGCCAGTGAGAGTCTGAAGGTGAGAAATCCGCGCCAGTGAGAGTCTGAAGGTGAGAAATCCGCGCCAGTGAGAGTCTGAAGGTGAGAAATCCGCGCCAGTGAGAGTATCCGCAAGAGTACATGGGGAGACCTTGGCGTGCCAGTGTGCGTACGCCATCCTCAAGAGAGAAAGGAAGAGGAAAGAAAAGAAAAGAAAAAAAATAAAAGGAAGAATGAATAGATAAGAAGGAACAAGAGATTTTTTTTTTTTTTTTTTTTTTTTTTTTTTTTTTTTGAGCCTGCGTCCTGCGTCCCAACTCCAACCTTCCGCCCTGCGCTAGCTCCCCCCCAACTTGCCGCTGTCCTCAGCCAACCGCGCCCCACCCATTGCCAGATCCGCGGCGCGTTGCCTCAACCAATCCCGCAGGGACCTTGTTTGCAAATTGTTGTCCCAGACCGCCTAGGTGCACCTTCCGCCGCCAAGACCCTCCTGCATCCTTTGAAATTCGAGCCCATCCGCGCGCAAAACCCAAACAAAAGAGAACACACCCAGACGTCCTTACAACAACCCGCCGTGGAGGAGGAAAGAGGCTTTGAAACCCTTTCAATCCCAGCTCTCTCCTCCCCCACCCCGTCCACACAACATTCCTCGCCCTTTGCCATTCTTGCGGCCTTGTTCTCACCTCTGGAGATTTCTGACCGCTCCCTGCCCGCCAGACCGCGCGTGACCACTTGATCCTTCCGCTCCGCCCCACCATCTGTCCATTCCGCGCCCATCCTTTCCGTTGCTGCCACTACCCTTTCCAAATGCGCGCTCCCCGCCGTTGAAGAGGTCTGGCTCGGGTTGTGATTCTCCAACACGTGGTCTGTCTCTTCCGCCGCCGCGTGTACCTTCTTTGCAAGATCCGTCCGCCGCTTGCCAATTCCCAAACCGCACGGAGCATCCATTTCCCGTTCCGTTTTCCTTGCCCGCTTCCTGTCAGTAGGCTGCACCGGTTCCATCAAGTCCCGCTTCCCCAACACGTTCTTAGCCCCCATTGGGGAAACCAATTCCATGTTTGAATCCACTGTACGGTCCCTTTGTCCCGTCCGCCAATGGTTGTCATCCTCCCCATTTGCGCACATGCGGGGCGCAGATGCGCTGGGAGACTGAATACTCTCCAGATAGGCCTCGAGGCCCCTTGCCACCTCCGCAAGTTCGCTAGCCCAAGAGATGGTTGCCGGTGGTGGGGACGGGAAATACTCTGCCCTGTAGTAATCCAGTTCTGCGTAGTCCACTTCCGCTTGCAATCGGATCCCGTCGCGCGCGCCTGCCTTGTAACCCAATTCCGCGGATGGCTTGAGATTGTCCTTCCAAAAGCAAGAACTGTGCCTCCCCCATCTTGCCAGCATGTCCTCCTTCAGTTCCGGCCAATCCAGGTTCAGGTAGCCTCCCATCTCCTCCACTTCCCGACGCGCTTCTGCGTCCTCGATGAACAGGAAGACATGGCGCGCCTTCTCAAAGTCCAAAACGCCTTCAGAGTCCGCGATTGTTTCATACCATGAGATGAATCGCTCCACTTCCGCAATGTTGAGTCGAATATGCGGGTAAATCCATGGGGTAGCGCGGAAGCCGTTGGAGGAGGAAGGAAGAGAAGCGGCTGTTGGTAGCATCCGTGAGTACCTTCGAGAGACTTTGACAAAAGATCTTTCCCGGCCAGACCCCCAGATGTGGAAACTAAAGGGGGCAACACCCCATAAGTTGTCCTTGAGTTCCGGAAGTTATTGATCAAAGCGTCTGTAAGGAGATTGGATGAAGCCGGTCAAGAGAGAGAGAGAGAGAGAGAGAGAGAGAGAGAGAGAGAGTAAGGGATAGAGTGATAATAAGATGAATTCCTTCCTTTCCAATCCAATCCAATCCAATGCCACAAAAAGATGATAACCCCCCCGGTGCAGTCCAGTCCCTGAAGTGAAGTGAAGTATTTAAGTCCTCCCTCTCAACCCTAACCTAAGTACAACCACAAGTAACCAAGAATGATGAAATACAACCCCTAAGCACAGAACCCTAGCCCAATCCTACCCCTCCATCCCTTGCCCCATAACCCATGCCCCTCAATATCAACATACGCCCGGCTTGCCTGCCCGCGCGCGTCCGCCCAAAAACCTGTTCCAGGTATCCGTGTACCCGCGTGACCCAATCCGCCCGTCTTGCGATGCGCGGTCCGCCTGGTCCGCGCAAGCCGTCCGATCCGTGCAAGCTTTCCGATCCGCGCAAGCCTTCCAACCCGCGCAAGCTTTCCAATCCGCGCAAGCCTTCCAATCCGCGCAAGCTTTCCAATCCGCGCAAGCTTTCCAATCCGCGCAAGCTTTCCAATCTGGGCAAGCTTTCCAATCCGCACAAGCCTTCCGATCCGCGCAAGCTTTCCAATCCGCGCAAGCTTTCCGATACGCGCAAGCTTTCTGGTCCGCACAAGCTTTCTGGTCCGCGCGATCCGTTGTCTCCCGTCTCCAGGTGCTGAGCCCAACCCAACCGCTGCCGGGCCTACCTGACTGCTGCTGAGCCTGCAGCGCGGCTAGCTGCGGCAAGGCCCTTCCCATTGCTGAGCGCGCCGCCTGCAGCCCTTTCCTGACTTGCGTCCATAAAAGAGCACCACAACGGTCTTGTCCAACCAACCTCAGCTCTACTCGGACAAAGACAAGGACAAGGACAACAAGATGTCGGGCACCGGATCCAGGAACTCCCACCTCCCATTACTAAATCCATCCTTCTCCTCCTCACCATTGCTCCCTCAACTTCCTACTTCAGTTAAATTGAACCATCCACCAGCTCAACACTATCCCCCATCCTCACCCTAATCATCCTTTCCTCATCATCACCCTCCTCATCCTCTTTCTCATCCTCATCCTCATCCTCTCATGTCATCCATCACGCTTCATTGCTCCTTCCTCATTCACTCATTGCTTCACCATCAATTGTCAACCCACAACAACCCAACTCCTCCTCAGCTTTGAACCATCATTGCCTTCAACTCCTCAAGTCCTACAACCCTCAATCAATCCTCCGTCTCCCTCCCTGCTATTCCAACTCAAACCTCCACTCGCCAGATTGGTCTCCTCAAAGGTCAACAACAAACCCTCTCAAGCCAATCAGATCCTCTGCTTGGTCTCCAACCCTACCAATATTCCCCACTACTTTGATCACAAGTTTGCTCAAAAGGCCCAAGTGATCTGTAAGGAACGTCAATTTCCTAGGTTCAATCACGTTCACAATTCCATCGGATCCACTCAAAACCCTCCTCAATCAATCCTTGATTCCTCATCCTCTCATCCTCCCCTTCATCCATTCATCTATCCATTTCTTTTGCTCTCAATCATTCCCCTTGTCCTCAATCCTCAACTCTTTGTCCTCAATTCCATCAACTCATCAACTCCTTAACCGCCCTGATCTTTCTGACTGCTGGATCTGGTGCTTTTGTTGCTGGTCTCAATGCTGGACTAGTCTACAACACGTTTCCAAAGATGGGCAATTGATGGATTCCATCCAAGCAAGAATTGATCTCAGACGTCTATAACCATTGAGGAAGATTAGGATTGGCGGTGGAAGGCACAATTGACTCACAATTGTTGTTTGATTTGGGATGGATTCAAAACATCTTTGAGAATCAGAAAACCGTTCAGTTCAACCATAGGCTCTTGGGATCCCTGACCTTCTTCTCAACCATTGCTTGGGGTCTCTTTGCCAAATCCCACAAGCAATCAATTCCAAGATCAATGTTGATCCTCAGTCAATGGATGATCTTGATTGCCACCAACCAAGTCGGACTTGGCTTTCTACCTTGCTCTACCTTGTTCCCACCAATCTCGCTTTCTCCATCAGGCCAACTCTTTAGTCCTCCTCTCCTTTGGTCTTCTCTCTTGTCTCTCACTTTGTAAACCTACGGCTCTTGCTCTTAAATCTTTTTATCAAAACTCGCCATCAATCCTCAACCAATCGCGCCATAAGGCTCCTTAACCGTCCTCCACCCTTGCCCACTTGCTTTCAACATCTTTTCAACAATCCAATCTTGCCCCATCTTGCTTGCACCTTGAACGCGACCTTGCTCGCTTCAAAATTCCCCCTCTTGCTGCCTTGATGGCGGCCTCATTGCTCCCTTGCTTGCTCATCAACTTCATCACCCCATCCGCAACCTTGCTCTTGTTACATCTTGCTGCCTTCTGCAACCTCAATTGCTGCTCACCTCCGCCTTCTTCTGCTTGCCCACTTAACCATACTTTCAAATTTTATTGCCTCCCTTTTTCTACTCACCTCCAACATTTTGCGCAATCTTGCCTTCATCAACCTAGGGGTTGTCCATTCATTTGGCCCGTCCTGTCACCTTCCTCATCCCAACATCCCTTCATTGCTCCATCTCAACCGCTCACTTGCTCTCCTCCATCTCATCCGCTCCACACGCTACATCACCACTTGCTTTCTCCGCTCCATCTTAACCGCTTGCTTGCTGCCATCCATCTCCTCCGCTCCACACGCTACATCACCACTCGCTTGCTCTGCTCCATCTCATCCGCTCCACATGCTACATCACCACTTGCTCGCTCCGCTCCATCTTAACCGCTTGCTTGCTCCCATCCATCTCCTCCGCTCCACCTGCTACATCATCAATACCTCCATCATCCTTTGCCATCCAATCTCCATCAACATCCAAATCAATCATCCCATCATTCACTCCTCCAAACCTCCACCATCCATCTGATTCAACCATCACTTCAACCATCAACAATATCAACAATCAACTCTCAACACCATCAACAACATTCAATTCAACTCAAACAACACATTAACATTCCTCCCATCTAGTATTGAACAGGCTGGTGTGTTGGAATCCTCCCATTCTTTTGTTCAATACTATCTGTATATACCTTTCAATTATCCACCCTCTTTCATTACTACAATCACACTCATTATAATTCAAGAAAATCATCACCCACAATTATTCAACAACTGCTACCAATCCATTTCATCACCATCACCATCACCATCACCATCACCATCACCATCACCATCACCATCACCATCACCATCACCATCACCATCACCATCACCATCACCATTCCATCACCATTCCATCACCATTACCCTCATCTATCATCATTAGCTTTACCATTACCATTACCCTCATCTATCATCATTATCATCATATCATCCTCTCCATCATGCTAGGCAACTATGCCTGAGGTCCTAGTTGATCCTCTTAAAATAGGCTTTCATTCCCCATCTCATATGCTGACAAGGTGGTGTCTTGTCATCCTTTCTCAAATCTCATATCTCTCATTCTCATGTTCTTTTCTCATATTCTCATGAATCTCTGAAAGGTTGATTGGTCTAAAATTGGTTCCTAAATTTGTCTGTTAAGGTGGTGTGTTGTCTTTTTCTGTTCATATTCTGTAACTAACAAATTTAGTTACCTTTATCTCCAACTTACTTTTTCCATTAAATAACTACTCATGTCTCAGGCCCCGTCTGGGGCTCTCTAGTTGTCACTAACCTGCTGTCTTAGGCCCCTTTTGGGGGTTCTCTAGTTGTCCATAAATACTGGTCCTTCCCTTGGACCATGAATGAGAAACCATCTGATTACCAGTCAACAATACCGGAGTGCCCCTTCCTCCTCATCAGATCAGTTCCTCTTGACTATACAAGACATATCCCCTCTCTATTGGCTCTTTGTAGCCTTATTATTCCTCCTCATCAGGCTCCTCCATAGCCTACCATTACTGTTTCATCCCTCATGGCAATATAGTCATTCTTCATCTTTTCAGATACTTGATAAGCTTCTTTTTCCTCATATAATCATCAAATGACCCCCCAAGTACAACACTTCAAAACACCAGGGCTGCCCACTGGCAAGCCTACCATCTCAAAGGCTAACAATGCCATCACTTCTTGAAAACCCCTACTATGATTCAAACCTCCTTGAAATCCCAAGTGGATGTGATCTCAATCCAATCCATCCCAATCCACAAATAGTGACCACCAAATGCCTCCCCCACTAGGCTCAAGGACTTGCATTCTTGGTTGATTTTGAATTGCCACATTCTACCTCTGTTCTTTCCTTGTGGCATAAATCAAACATGAATGCCTGCCACATTTGGGAAAACAAAATCAGTGGCTCAAGCTTGGCTCTACTTGATCAAAAATATGTTCCAAAAACTGCTTTGGTCTCAATACTGGCTGATAATATGGGTCTTTGGAAATATTTTCAAGCAATATCCCTTATTTTCACATTATACCTGAATCAACCTCTTTTTACCATCACCAAGATAACCCTCCATGTTTTATACATCATCAGGCAACTCTCATCATATTCCCACCCCGCCTGATATAAAACTTGGCAAACAAACTCATAAAACATTTTTACTCTCACAAAATCAACAACCTGATTAACCATGCACTTGAAAGGCATTGATTCAGTCTAGATTTCCTCAACTCAGCCTTGTTCATCATCACTGCTTATCCATTCATGGCATCTAATCATGGTAAGTCACAGAAGGAATCCAAAATTTCTTCTTCTTTCATTTACTCTTGTTATTGTTTCAGGATAATCCTTGATGAGGCACAGTATGTATCACTGCAAGTACATGCAATTCCTGAAACTTATCATCTATCATTTGATAGCACAATCAGTAACAGCAACGGAACAATGACTCAAGCAATCTTTGCAATTAGAGCTCAAAAACACCTATGCCTCACTTGGACACCAGTCCAGAACCATCTAAACAACCTTATTTCATTTTGGGTATTCCTCTGCACAGATATTGAAGAATCTGACAACCATTGGGTAAAGATGCTTCTACCACATCTCAAGCTTGGAAACTTCAAACCATTCCAACTCATCTTGTGTCAACTAGTTCTTAGGAGAATCAAAGAGGATGAGATTGATAGTCTACAAGATGCAAACCATCAAATTATATACACACCCCTGAAACTCTCTGCACAAGAATATTACAATATTCAACATGACTTCTTTGTTGAATCACTCCAAAAGAAAGAGTCCTCCTTTCATCAAGGTTCCAATAATCCTGGATTCCTCACTAGAATTCAGGAACTTGATTGAATCTGTGATCATCCCCTGTTGACCAAATCAAATCTGGTTCTCACATCATCCAGTGTGGTGTTGTTATATAGCCTCAGATTGGGAACCGTTCCACAGTTTGTGCACTCAGAATTTGGTAGGTCAGGCTCAGCATACCGGGTGCAGGTTGGGCTTAACTGGGCGTTGTGGTGCTCCAAAACCTAACCTATAGCCATCAGACTCACTTTTATAGTAAAAATACAGCACTAATCCTCAAAATAACCTCAAAAATGGATTCTACACCTAAAATAACCCCTAGTCACTCAGCCAAAGTGCCCCTCTATCTCTCATGGATTAGAAGATACTGCCCAATAAGGTTTTACAGCTCAGTGAAATACATATGGACATACCCTGGATGCCTTCAAGTACATACCACATAAAGTAAACCCATACACCACTCAAACTCCTCACCAGTATATACATAATTAATATATGCAAGGCACTGCATGAAGAACCAAACAAATCACCTGTATACACAGCAATATATGCAAGACACTGCATGCAGAGGCTGTACAGCATCATACAGGACATAATACAGAAGCAATATATGCAGGCACATGCAGTACAGAAGCAATATATGCAGGACACTGCCTGCAGAACCAAACAAACAACCCATAACCACAAGTCAGCCACCAGGTGGCAGCCCCCCCTGATGTCTATAAATAGAGGGCCTCTCTCCCCCATCCAGGTCCCATCAGATCCCACACATCCCCCCAGGCACCCAGCCTGGGGTGGCCACCCTTATAAAGGGTATTAAACCCTTATAAAAACATCAAACCCTTATAAAATATTAAACCCTTATAAAAAGAATATTAAACCCTTATCATAAACAATCATCAACACCATACTTTGACCAGCATCAACCATCATCAACCATCATCATCACCATCCATCATCACCATTCACCAACCATCATCATCACCTATCATCACCATCATCATCATTCATCATCATCCATCATCACCATCCATCATCACCATTCACCAACCATCATCATCACCTATCATCACCATCATCATCCTTCATCATCATCCATCATCATCACCCATCATCACCATCATCATCCTTCATCATCATCCATCATCATCATCACCATCCATCATCATCACCATCCATCATCATCATCATTTACCTTGACCATCATCCACCATCATCTTCATCAATCATCATCTTCATCAATCATCATCTTCATCAATCATCATCTTCATCAATCATCATCATCAGTTATCAACTATAGGCTCAACCATTTCAACCTTTATTCAAATCATCACCTGTAACATCAAGGGAGTACTCATCAGTAACCAATAAAACAACATAAAGAATATATAAAGGATAAGACTAAGAAAGGATTCTTCCCTAACTCAGCTTCTATCCACCAGGTCACCTATCTGTTCCACCATTTCTTCCTTATCAAGCTTGAATACATTGATCCTAGGTCTGATAGAGACTACTATAGTAGCAACTCTATTTGAAAATCAGCCACCATTTCTCTTTTCTTTTATTGTTGTGAGACTACTATAGTACTCAGAGGGGCAGGCAATTCAAAACCACCCTTAGTATTCCTCTATCTTATTTGTAGTTGCAATACTAAATTCCCCCTCAAGTGACTGCCAGCAAGCTATTTGCTACTTTTTACCCAATCCCAAAGGAGTCTCCACAGCGTGGCGGGTTGCAGCCATCTTGGACATTGGAGACCCAAGAATGGAGCCGGCCCAACCAGGTTTGCGGTGTGGAAATAGATTGTGTGTTTGGTGAATTCCCTGAAACAATATAAAATTCTCCACAAAAATCTTGCTCAAAGTTCCGCAAAGCCCACTAGCCCTTGAGTAACACTCCTGTACCTCTGCAATTCCTATTCAAACTCTGCTTTGGAACCCAAGCTGGAAACCACTAAAGTTAACTTGCAATGAAATAATGGTAAATAAACAAGTTGGATTCCCCAAAAAGCTCTGCACTTGAACTATTTCCCTAAATATGAACTCCAAGAACTCTTGGTGGTTATTACACTCCAAAGTAACAGAAGAAAAGAATAAAGCTATAATTTTCTGTGATAATCTCCAATAATGATGTCAAAATCTCCCCTGATAATGGTCCCCCCTTCCTCAATGGTGATTTCCCTCAATACAACAAAAGAAAAGCTTCCTTATATATACAACAAATAACAAAGGAAAGTAAACTGCTAATGAAAGAATCCTTTTCCCACCACCCCTGTGAAATCCGCACTGATCCTCCTTACTAATAGTCCAATCCTTACCCAATCCGATGATCTGCAGTAGATTTGATGATCCCCTTGTTTATTCCCTCTAACAGTTGAGTTGGGCCAATGCATATCTAAAAACAGATCCTTGTTGATCTTTCCTAGTGGATCACTCCCAATCTGGCATGCGGCATAACTACAGATCCCCAACAACCAGCATCCTGCCTCCTCAACTTTAGCTTTCATTGCCCCACAGCGCTCTGCAATCTCAGTGCATATCCCATAATTGGCCTAATCCATACTAATTAGCTTTGATCACTTGCTTCTGCATTAGTAAACCCACAGCCGCAGAGGTAAAGTTATGTTCAACCATGCAATGTTGGAAAAAGGCAAAAAATCCAGCCCATTCTTGTCATTTTGCCCGCAAAAAGCGCAAGCCACACCAATGCTGAGCCCTTAGAAAATGAACTCTGAAATTGAAAGTCCGCCAATGTTCTTCTCTGAGACTATTGTGCTGGGGACTTCCAACCACAGCTGAGCTGCTCCAAGTCAAATGTCCAGTGGTGAGCCTACTTGCCTCCATGCCTATAAATAACCACCACAGCGGGCAGCTATTTTGGGAATATAGAGCAGGGCAATTGGGGCTGGCGCGCGCAAGTGAATGCCAAACCGCGGGGCAGGAAATCACACAGCGCGCCGGGAGGATACGGAAAACGTGTGGGGCTCCAAGTAGGGCATGGAGGATGGCCGCGTCATGAGAAGGATGAACCGGGTTTGTGTAATGGCTAGTTTGGGAAGGGAGAGCGGGGAAATAGGGGCTATAGGAGCGGGCCAGGCGTGCGCAAGCGCGGGCCAACCCGCATGGCAGGAAATCACGCGGCGCACCAGGAGGATACGGACAACACAGGGGGCTCTGAGTGTTAGATTTTTTGTCTGATATATATGTTGCCTGAATATTGAGTGCAACCATACTAGTCTCAGGCTTAAATTCTCTGATCTTAGTCTGCCTATGTTGTCCTCAAAGTTGCGCGGACTCTATGGTCCAATATCGAATTATCCATATTCATTGTTATTTCTTTCTGCTTAACCACTAGTCAGCCATATTTTACTTACTCTATTTAAGTCAGTGTCTGATCTAGTGAAATTCATCATCTGTTCTTCCCTACACTGAACCAGAGTTCTCCCTTTACTCCCAAGATCCGCTCCTCATGGAATCACAAGATCTTTCCTCACCTCCTCTTCAGTGTTTCAACAGGAGCTTCAAACTCAAAATCTCACACTGAGTAGGGCGCAGCTGAGGGCTGCCTAATGAGAAGGACAAACCAGGTGTGTGCAAGGGTAAGCATGCTGGAGGGTGATTTTGGAATGGGAAAGGATTAGGGTTAGGCTAGGGTTCTTTTTTTTAGGGTTTCTTTTCTATTTGTTTTTGGGCTGTCATTGCACTTGTACTTAGGTTAGGGTTGAGAGTGTGGGCATAAATTCCGCGCTCTCAACTACAGCTTGGAGGATATATACATACATGGATGGAGGGAGAGGATATGGCTTAGGATATGGAAAGGAAAGAAAAGGAAGGAAATTCATCTCTTTCACTCTCTCTCTCTCTCTCTCTCTCTCTCTCTCTCTCTCTCTCTCTCTCTCTCTCTCTCTCTCAAAACCGGAGAATCCTTATCCTTAGAGATGCTAGGATCATTCATTCTGGAACTTGGGTAAAACTAGGGGAGTTATTCTCTCTTGTTTCCACACCGGTCATTTTGAAACACAATTGAAAGAAGAATATTCCAATCCTTCAAAAGGTGGTATAATTAAACATTGAGTCCACCCTGCTGTGTTTTTTGAGAGCTCAAAAATTGAAAGAATAATCAACATTATCATGGATGAACTGGAGAAAAGGGATAGCCCAAGAAATATGGTGGTGTTTTCTTTTTGGACAATTTTTCTTGATTTGTAAGACTTCCTCCAGATAAGCTTCAATGTTCACAAAGATTCATAGCGTATTTCTCAAAAAATATTCAATTCTCAGAATTCATATTTCTTTGAGTCATAAAAAGATTAAATATTTGTGCTTGGATGGCACCATGAAAGCTACAGAGCAAAAAAATGCCTGGAAGATTTTTCCAGCAGTACCTCAACCAAAACACTACTGGCCTTCATCCAAGCTGCAGGGGTAAGTCTCAACATCACAACTGAAAACATTTTTTTCATCATGGTATGTGGTCAATTCTTTCTGTAAAAAAATTGAAATTATCTCATACTCCAACTCCACTAGGAGCCACAATTGAATCCCACAAACCAGGCTCAGGCTTTAGATTTTTTGCATAGATTGGACCAGGAAAAAACAGTTCCTGTGTATTACATTATTTCTTCAAAAAAATTGAGAAGAGTATTCAAAAGGTGAGATGCTGTTCACAAGAAATTGTTAAGCATAAATGGTATTGATGTGCTTCTAATTTTGGTTCAGGTTTGAAAGAGAAAGGAAAAACTAGCAGAGCAAGTACAATCACTATTATTAAACCAGTCAGGAAATCTCCACTATCAAGCTAAATTTTCTTTTTCTTTTTCAGATCAACCATCATCAAAACTAAAGATTGGAGAGAGAGATTTCAGATACCACAGGAGGAGGAATAATTTTCTTTAACCATGTATGATTTTTCTTTCATGGAATGAATAAGAATATGTAAAATCACATTTATGATAATATTTATTTATTATTCAGGCTGCAGGTGTTCTTTCATTCTTAATCACCTCAATATCCTGTATTTTGAAAGCACTTCTTGTTGCAGGCTGTAGTGTATTGAGCCAATTTTGATTGTAAAATTGTTGAGATAATTTGGCTGGAATCCTTGGATTGACCTCAAATTAGGTGGAAGATTTCCTATCAACAAAATTGGGATGCCTTTTTTCCTTGCCAATCTGGCTTCCAATCAATATTTGATTTTAAATTAATTCCAGTGATTGGGATGCTTTTTCTGAACACCATTCCAATTGAATCTTCCTGTGAACAGTTATACCATTTTAATTAACCTCTTCTGTATCAAAGAACACTTCAGGATCATTGAAATGTACTTCAATAGCCATATAATTGTTTTCATCATACCATTTCTGCCTCCTCTCTGCTAGCTACAAATTTGAATCAAAAATTATCAGTTCAGTTGCCACAAGTGTCAGATTGAATGGCTTACTCTTTTCCATATTTTGGAAGTCCTTTTCTTGGCCTTTCTTTCCTCAAAAGCAACCTCTCCACTCCTTTGGATCAATACTCACTCACCCTTTAAATGAATAACTTAATTTTCCAACAGCGCGGACACCATTGCATGGTTGGAATGGTCAGGGGACCATAAAAAATTTTTTTACTCCCCAGTATGAAGTGCAAAATCCAGTGTACAAAAAAATAATACATCCATCACTTTTTTGAATTGATTCTTCCATCCACTGATCCAGTCAAAAGTAAACTTAGTCCAACCAAGCTCTAAAAGCCAGGTTTGGGTGAAACTGGTTGTGGCCCAGGTGTGGTTTTCAGGTGAGGCTGGTGCAGCTTGATTTCTCTGATTAAATTCAATCCCCTTCCAAAGCTGAAATTCCAAATAACACTCATCATTGGTGGGTGGTCCTGGTAGTGTGGTGACATCCCTATTCTTCATTTGAAGCAAGAATCTGGCATGAGCATGGACCATGGTGCGCATGGTATCAGTCTCTGTTTAGAGTTTTTTTTTCAACTCTTTCTGCCTCTCCTTGTTAGTTTTCCTCTTGGCAGATAGGGAGGCCCTGGCTCTGAGTCCTTCCTTTTTCCATTCTTGTGAGTCCCGTGCATAGTCTTCCACTGGAAAAAAGAGGTTATCAAACCAGTTAGTCATTTTTAAATCTTGTTTTTATAGTTGAAATTCTTAAACACCTTCTTCAGTATTGTCAGGCTTTTTTTCTGTTTCCATGGCTAAGGAAATATAAATATTTCAGTTGATGTCCATCAGATGAAAAATTTAAATAATTCACTCAAAAATTTCAATAGCCAACTGATCAGCTTGAATTGATTGCATGACTGGTCAAAATATCCTGAAAAATGAAGTTAGATTATTGAAAAACTCTTTGATAGGAGCAACCACCAACCATTCTCATGTGAATTTCAAGTAGTTGGTTTGTCTGGCAACAAAATACAATTTTCATCCAATGTTCAATGATTAAGTTTTTAGTCTTTATTTCACTTGATTTGACTCACAATTGGAACTGGATGAAAAATTTTTTGAAGCTGTAGTACTTGTGCCAGCCAGCCCTGAAGGTGGGCTTTGAGGGGAATTAATAGATTTAGGCAGAGGTGAAATTCCATGAATTGGTACATTGGTGGATGCTGTAGTAGTTCCTTAATTCACATCCATGATGGTTTTTAAATTAGATATTTGGGAGGAATTGAAGCAGTACTGCATTGCTGGAGGTGTGGATCTGTTGGTTCAGGATCATTCCCCACAGGGTTTGAAGGTGATAGACCCTTTTGAGAAAAATATTTTGGACCAATGAGATTGCACTTTCAGACTGTGAGTGATCTGAATTATCACTTCCTGTAGCAGATTCCGATTTCTCCTTTTTCTTTTTTTTAATTAATTAATATTCCTGTTAAATCACCCCACATTAATAAATGAAGAAAATCAAAAATAAAGAGTTTCAACCATTTATTCACCAGTATTTTCAGATTGAATATCCTCATGCTGAGAATGTTTCCCCATTCTTGGACCTAGGTTGTCTTCATTCTTTTGAATGTGCTGAATCTGATCACCTGGGTTTGTTTCTGCTTTTCATCCAAAAAAAAATAAATTAATGAAGTAAAAACATGGTCAGCATTTCATCAATTCACACAAATCACACTTCCTATGATGAATACAGAAAATTACCTGGTTTTTGAACAAAAAACTCCAACAGTAATAAAAGCTTGAGTAGGAGTAGCCAAATCATCTTCCTAGGTATATCAATTTTTCTCAGGATCATCTTCAGAAATAACCAGGAGTTTTATGAATAAAAAAACCAATGCATCAATAAATCAGTCAAATACACACAAACTAATCTGCTGTAGGGGGAGATCACTGGTGATTTTAATGATGCACTGGGTGAGTGCCAGTTTAAAACATCTATGTATAGCAATAAGTTTTCAATTGAATTTTAACAGAAAATTGACAAAACCTTCCATATTTTTACTTTTTTCAGGATCAGGACTCTTTAAGATAGTATTTTGAACCTTAACTTGGAAAATTGAGGAGTAGCAGTGAGAATTGGGAATTTGAAGGGATAAATGGATGAAACTTCTGGGAAAGTGAAAATATTGGGATTATATATTCCCCTTGAATTCCTGAGATAACCTTTGTAGTGCTTATGCACTTGTCTTCAATTACCAATAGTCAAGTCCTCATTTAAGATATCCTTCTTGCTTCTCAGCTCAACAATATCAGAAATGTGACTCATAATTTAATTGAAATTAAAAAAATTAAAAATCCTCAAAAGGTTTACATGTGTCTCAATTGTTTGTCTCATTTCACATTGGATGAAAATCATTTGATTCCCCCTTCTTTACAAAATACTCATTTGATCAAACAAATCCAACCGTAGACAGAGAAAAAATCACACTCTCTGGTAAGACACTCTGTGAGAAATTCCACATAATATGCCTCAAATATTCTCAATTGAAAGTAGTGATGTACTTGTGCTCATATTCAATCACACCAAAATCAAACACATCAATATCATCCCTATACAACTTTCAATTTTTAGTTTTTATATCCTAAATACAAGAGCATATCAGCCTGCAGAAAAATTTACTGCCTCCTAAGTTACTCTGGGATCCTTTACAAGACCAATATTCCAAAAAATTATCATTTTTGAGAAAGTCAGCAACTGGGCTTTTGCATTGCATATTACTTCCTTGTAAAAATGAATTATTTTTTTCAAAGAGCATTCCTTTTTGATCAGTGGACTCGCCAAGATTACAAATGATTATCTGACTTAAAAATATGATTACACATGAACATAGCAATGATCTTTTCCAAGCCGTTTAGCTGGTGTTTGGCTTCATGATGTATGTGTAACTGTAACTCCCTCCTGACTGACAAATTGAAGTTACAGGGAGTTCTAGGGGGTTACAGTTGTACATACAAAAAAGAGGTGTTTGGCAACCACTGTAACCTCTCAAGTGTAACTTCACTCCCACACCCCCTCCACAAAAGGAGGTTAAAGCATTTTAAAAGCTTTTGAACTTGTAAATTGCTGTAACTTGCAGTTTATCCACTAAAAATAAGAGATCACTGGCCCCAATCCCCAGAAGGTGTTTGGCTGTGGGTCCCCAATATGAGTAGGTACTTACAGTTACAAATTGGCCCATGGGAGGATTTTTAACTTTTAAACTGCAGTTAGAGTTACAAGTGGTTTCCAAATGGGCCCTAAGAATGCTTGTTCCGGAGTTTTTAAAAGTCAGGGATTTGGGTTGCATTCATGCCCATGGAAACTGCTTGACAAATTGCTCCATTCCATTCATTCTCTAAAGTTTGAAGGAATGTATCATCATCTAACATATGTTTAATTTCAGTTCTTCTATCATGAACAGGATCAAGCTCATCATTTTTTTTTGAGAATGCTAAATCTTAGACCATTCAAAAAATCAACTTGAGAATTGCTCAGATTATTGCTCATATTAAGCTGCTTCTTGCAATTGCTTGGTGGATTAAATTATTTATTGTGATATAAATAGCTAAGATGTTTTATTTTGGATGGATGAGTAGGTTTGAGAGAAGTGGATGAATAAAAAACCTAATCTATTTTTACCCTAAATTATGGCTGATTTTCCGCACAAATATGTGTGAAATTATGCTTTTCAAAATGTGTATTTTCAATTTTTTTGAGATAAATGCATGGTAATCTTTTTGGAAATCAAACAGCTTTTAATTAATTAATTTTTGGAAAGCAGTATGCAGAAGGTAAAACATTGCTTGGAAATATGGTCATGGGAGATAATTTCAGCTTTTTCACATTATCCTTATACAAGAAAAATTTCATTTCACCTATTTTTTCTTCAATATTAAATGATACATTGCAACCATGACTTTCCTGTTTTCTGGGCCATATTACATGGTAGGTGATTTTTTTTGAAAATTTATGAATCAAATAAGAGAATAAAAGGTGAGTAATTGAAAAATTATATACTTGGAAGTGATGAAATGGGGTTAAATTATTTGAAAATCATACAGCTCTGAAAGAGATCAAACATTAATCTGACAAAAATAAAAGAGAAACCATGGAGAATTCAAGGGGATTCTTGGGGGAGAAATAATGGAAAATCAAAAGACACCTTTGATGACTCCTGCAGAAACCAATTAGAAAAACAGTGGAAAACTTTAAGAATAAAATGAGAATTCATTGGTCACTTTTTGAGAATTTAAGAGGAGAATCAGAAGCAATCATGGATCAACTTCTTTGTGAACTCTACCAGAAACAAAACAGATTTCATGGTGAATTCCTCTTGAAATTAATTATAAAGTTTGAAGCAATTTGGAAAACCATCATGGTGAATTGAAGTCTCTGGTCAGCCAGACATGCCTGATTTTTCCTGGTGTGAAAATCCATGGTTGCTTTTTCAAGAGAAGTTTTTTTTGTGATAGCCATTATCAACCTTGATCAACCAATCTATTAACTCTTTAAGGGAGGTTGTCTTATTTCCCCCAACTGAAAGCTGATCAATTAGGCATGTGGGTAAAGAATTTTGGAAATAAAATAAAATTTCTGCCTTGATTCATTGGATGCAAGAATGCAAGGTTTAAAATTGAGAGATATAAACAGAAACACTACTATTCTCCTTCATAACTAGACCTTTAATTTTTTATTTGGTATTTTGAAATTTTTTCTGGTTTCCAAACAGGGTGAACAGTTATTGCTCAAACTTTTCACGATTGTCAAGAATACAAGTGGGACTAGTATTGGATAAAGGTTTGAGTTACAGTTCAAACTACTGCAAGGCTCTACCTCCTAAGAAGTAACACACATAAATGGCCTTATTTCTTTCAGAGGGGAAGTTCTTGGGATTGTTTGAGAAGATGATTTTACAAGACTGCAAGTAAGATCTAAGCTTATGGGAATGTTCTCCCATAAAGTTATCAGGCTGCTTCATTGGAAGAATGCCAAAAATGGGAGCACTTGTGCTAGTTTGGAATGGATTTTGGTTAACAGCCTGGATAAAAGCAGAGATGATATTCAAAGGTTTGGCCTTGAGAGCACTTGTGCAAAACCTTGATCTACCACAAGTTGAGGTTTCATTGGAAGGTTTTTTGGAAACTTTGATTTCCTTGAGAGGATCTGCTGGATCTTTGGATTGATTCCAGGAAGCAAGGGGGTTGTTGAGGGGTTAAAACAGATGAGATTTAGAAGAAGGGACTGGATCTAAGGGTTGTTGGGACTGTGAAGCACTGAATCTCCCTACCATATTTATATCATCATTGTAAGGGGTGAGGGAAGCATTCCTGGTTGAGCAAGTATGTGACATTTTAAAAGAAATCTACTATCAATGGAAAACTACAATAGATGATTTGAGTTATTTAATTTACTCTCACACAACCACCCCACATACTATAGGGCAATATTAGATGTTTGTGATCATAAAGGGGAGAGGCTGAGTGCAAGGTAGGAAATTTCAGGTAGCAAGGCTAACTGCAAAGTGCAAACTGGAGTCTTGATTACTCAAAAAACAGCAAGAGGGATGAATTGTTCCAATGGAAGGGAACCAAGGCAAAGCCCAATTTGATGATCTTTCTTAGCCAGTGCACAAATTTAGAAAATTGACTAACTGAGGAAACAATATTTAGGCAAGCAATGTAGCCCTTATGAGGTAATAAAATGGTGACTAAATAAAACCTGATGGATGGTCATCTACAGCTAAAGAGAGATGATGCAATAAATTACAGGAACAGAATGGAAAAAAAAATAGATAGTCACCATGAAAAAAAGGTTGCACCTTCCAGCAGGTTTAGGACCTGGAACTTGTTTTGTTTTGGTTTTGACTCTGTGAAAATTTGGTTTCTAACTTTATTAGGAACCTTTGGAAAGTTGTTTGTACCGGTTCTTGAGTATTCCAAGTAATTCTATTGCATGCATGGAACAACAAAGGTTTGGAATAATGGGGAATTCAATTTTATGAAATGAAGGGATTTGTGTATACAATCAAGAAAGTTATATTTATTCAATTCATTCATGGGATTTATTCAAATGTGAGTGGTTGCTGAAAAAGTTTTGTGATAAAAAAGGGTTCCATCACTTTAATTTTCAAAAATAAAATTGAAATAATTTCAAAATAATATATTTTCTTCATTCTTTGGGATACATACTTTGTTTTTTGGAAATGTTATTGCTTTGGTAAATTTTCAGTCAAATCATTCAATTCTTGATCTCATTTTCTTCTTTTTTTTCTTCTTCTTTTTATTTCCTGTGAATAATAATATTGTGGTAACGCTAAATTCACAAACCAAATTGAGTTGTGTACACAACTCAAATGGGCTGTGTGACACGCTAAACAACTCTTATTGAGTTGTGTGGCCTCTACATGACTCAGTTGAGTTGTGTAGCCCCCACACAATGGTTTGTAGTTGTGTGGCACCACATACAACTACATTTGAGTTGTGTGGGGTTTTACACGTCTCAAATGTAGTCGTGTAGAATGCCATACACCTACAATCCTTTGTGGGCCAAAAAAAAGAAAAGAAATAAAACAATGAAAAACTAAAATAAAAAAATAAAAATTGGTGGGACCCAGGACTCACCTGGGTCCAGTCTCATCCTCACATGGGGGGGGGTGTAACCAGCAGACATGCTACTCCCCCCCCTCTGTCTTCAAAGATCATATTGATTTTTGTATTTGATTGTATCTTATTCAAACATCACATTGTATTGTATTTTAAATGAGGGATGTATTGTATTTATCTTTTTGCTTTTTTTTTGGCACATTTTTTTGATTTTTTTCAAATTTTGAAATGTTTATTTTTCTTTATTCATAGGGAAGTTCCAAACACACACAACCCACAGGGGCCGTATACCCAGTACATGGGTCTAAATTTTTGTGTTTGGAACAACCCTTTGGAGTTGTGTATGGGCCCCCACGCGTCAAATGGGTTGTGTAGGGCCCTACACAACTCCCACACAACTGGGGGCCGTGAATTTATCATCACCCATAATATTAAGAATTCATTGATTTAATTTTACATGATTTGACTTTAATTTGAATTCATGTATGTTATTATTAATTTATTGTTTTTGATTTTGTGATTATTGAATTTTTTCAGTTTTTTTATTTTCTTTTCTTTTTTATCATTTTATCATTTTTATTTTTTTAGTGAATTATTTTTTTTAAAAGCCTTACCCTGAAATAACTGTGTGGGTATTTTAATTCCCTGTTATGTTCTGTACACACTGGCATTTTCTTGAAGACACAGGTATTTTAATTTTTTTTTTTGAAATTTCTGACACCACATTCTTGTTAATTTGATTCCAAAAATATTACAAAAAATTGGAAGAATTTTAAGGACTTCAAAAATTGATTGAGAAATAAATAAAAAATGAAAAAAAACTCAATGCATTTTTTTAACCATTTCTTTGAATTTTCAATGAATTCTTTTTTGGGATTAAATTTTCAAAAAGGTTAATAATAAATTAGAGGTCTTTTAATCTTGGTTTTTGGGATTTTTTGGATGTATTATTGACCACAAAATATTGGATCCAACATGAAACAAATTCAAAATAAAACATTTTCTTGAATATTTTTTGTTAATATTAGAGCATCTCCAATTTTCTTGGTAAACCTGCTCATTAGCTAAGTTTTTTCAAGAGATTTTCACAATTGTGAAAAAATAAGGGCTCACTAGAAAGCAAGCTCCATCAGTTGGGTCTGATTTCCATAAAGTTACCAGATTTTAGCAAGCTTGCTAGCTCCCCCTCTTGAAATCTGTTGTATATTCAATATTCCAATACCCCGCCCACCCTTCCACCATCCCAACATTGATATTGGGCCTACCAATATCCCCCTTCCACCTCCCCCCCTCCCCCAAGCCCCAGCTCCAATATTCCCCACTCCCCCAACTTCCTCCCTTGTTGAAAATGAGTCGCCACAATGAGTTGCAAGGCTGAGTTGAAAAGAAGGGGGGACTTAGCTAGCGCGCCACTGATGTGATAAAAGTTGAATTGGTGACCAAGAACAGGCTGAGATAATATTTCAGTCAAGAGAAATCATCATGAGTTTGACAAACAAGAGACGTGAGAAGCTAACATGACAATGAAAATAAAACCAACAAGAGTGTGAACAGCTACTAAGTAAGTCACTAGAACTGAGAGTTGAGGATAGTATTGACTATTTGATCTAAAGTTAGAAGATAATCAGTAATCAATGGCTGGATGAGTTTGAACCTGATATTATTCACTAGTAGCTTAATAGAGGATGGACAAATCCAGCCAGTGTCAAAGGATGAGTTGTTGAGGCGCCTTGAGAGAACTGGAAAACAAAATGGTGAGTCCACTGATTGATAAGTTGAGCTTGGTTGGTCTTACTTTGTCCTGACTTGCTGCTTCAAGTCCTTCTCAACTATTGTTGAGGATTTGATTGATGAATGCTTGAATCGTGGGTAGTAGATTAAAGAGATGATTGTTGTGGTTTGTTGGTGAAATCTGATCCCCTGACTGGTACCCTTCATGGTACTTGCAGATCCAGCAATATTGAGAGTATCCACAGCCAAGAGATAGATTCGCGCGGGTACATGAGGACAGAAAGAAAAGAACATGAGAAAGAATAATAATAAAAAACAAAACTAAGGAAATAGAAGAGGTACACACCTTATTAGGATTGTGCAGTAGGTTCATAACTATCTCTAAAACAATCTTCAGACATTTCATATGATCTGCTGTTCTCATAATCTGTGAGTAAAGTAAACAACAACAAATGAGAAGATTAGGATTTAACACGCCCCCAAAACTTATTGATCAGTGAAAAATAGAACTAAAAGCATTTACTAATTTACTATTGGATGTTTTACTAGCCGCTTTGGTCAATGCGTCGGCTGTCATGGATAGAGAGGAAATGAGTTTTACTTCTATCAAACCCAGTTTGAAGTCATCTCAAAGGCTTTTTGTCTTGATATCTATGTGTTTTTCTTTTGAATTGGAGCCGAACTTCTTGATTTTGTTGTCCAGTCCCTTGTTTTCAATCAGGTGGATTGGGCATCTCAAGGTGGTGCAATAAATATCCTCCATTAAATTTTGCAACCGTCTAGCCTCAAGATGGCAGCTTGAGAGTGAGACACATTCTGATTTGGTCAATGAGTGAGTAATGCATTGTTGACGCCTGCTAGTCCAATAGAGGGGACTGCCTTTGAACAAGCATATGAATCCACTCTGCGAGATTTGAGTTTCTGGATCATTGGCCCATGTAGCATCACTAAAAAATACCAGTCAATTTGATATGGATTGGGGACCAAGAGTGAGTGTCAATTCTTTGGTGTTGGAGAGATATTTCCACACGTGAAGAACTTCTTCCCAATGAGTGAGCCCTGGATTTTCACAGTGTTTGGCCAGACTAGACACAGCAAAGCTGATGTCAGGTTGAGCCAAACCAGCTATGAAATTGAGAAATCCAATGGGAAATCAATAGTTAATTTTCAAGTCAGCAAACTTGTCTTGGTCTTCTTGATCTGCTGAGGTTAAGTGACGTCCAGGAGTGAGAGGGGTAGATACAGGCCTACAGTTAATTAGATTGAGTTCTTCCAGACCTTTCTCAATGTGGAGAGGTAAAAATAAGTGAATGAGTTGGTCCTTTCTTTCTACCTTCATTCCAAGTAAGGTGTCCGGAGCGTGGGCAGATGAATCTTTAAACTTGGCCAGGAATTTCTTTTTGAAATCTGATACATTCCCCGCAACCAGGAGATCATCGAAATGAAATAAAACAACAGTCACCTGATCTTCCCCTAAGTAGAGACGGGGATCTCCATCTGATTCTTGGAAGCCTTGTGCTTTGATCCATTTGCTCAGCATTCAATACCAATTTCTGGGCGCTTGCTTGAGTCCATATAGGGATCCTTTAAGTTTGAGATATTTTGATTTTCTGTCACAAACATACGGGGTTTTAATAAATACTTGTTTTTCTAGTTCGGAGTGAAGAAAAGCCCCCTTCACGTCAAGTTAAAGCATCTCTAGGTCATTATTGACTACGTACGTTAAAACTCCTCTTAAGGAGGAAAATTTTCCAGTCGGCGCATACGTTTCAAAGTAGTCTAAACCGTACCTCTGACTGAATCCTTGCACACACAGTCAAGTCTTCAGCGTGACTGATTTTTTGTGTGCGTTGTGTTCGATCTTGAAGACAGGGATAGTATTGAGAGGATTAGTTACTTCATTTTTGTCTGCGTCCTCCCAAACTTCTTGGCTTTCAATATTATTGAATTCTTTTAGGGCCGATTCCCTCCATTGAGGTATGCCCATGGCTTCTTGCAGGTTATTAGGAATCTTCTCTGCTAGGAATCCATACCGTTTTGGTTTTGATAGAGTGTCACAATTCCTCAGGGATGGTTGCAAGGTGTTTTCCACTACAGATTCCTTGTCTGATGAGACTTTGTTGACTGACAACTCTTCAGGTTCCAAAGGTGACTCTTCTTTTATGAAGACTTTAGGGGAAGAGTTCTTGATAACCAAGTGAGGTTGTATTGGAGAGATATTTGAGTGGCTATTAGTGTTATTGCTCTCTTCATCTATCAGAATTGTTACTTCCTTCTGATTGTTGAATTTGACATGTTTGGTATCTATGATCTTGCCTGATGTAGTGATAACCTTGTACGAGAGTAGCATGGGATTAAATCCAATCAATATTCCTGAAGCTCCTTTCTTGTCTAGTTTGGATTTCACTTCAGTGTCATTCAAGCAATAGGTTAGAGAGCTTCCAATCAGTCTGATATAGTTTTCAGGTAGGTTCTTCTTATGCATCATTTCCCAAGGTGAGCTCTCTCCTTTCTGCCTTGGGATTTGATTTAGCATAAGACTGCAACCCCTTACCACTTCATGCCAGACCAATTTTGGTAGATTTGAGTCTGAGATGGTAGCTCTAGCTGCTTCAATGATAGTTCTATTGGCTTGTTCAACTCGTCCATTGTGCTGAGAATGGTACGGTTTGGTAACTATTTGATTAATATGATGATTTTTGTAGTAAGTTTGAAGCTTCTTGTTGACAAATTCTCCTCCACCGTCTGAACATACTTCTTTTGGATACTGATTGGTCTTCCTGTGTTGATTTTTGATGATGAACATGATGGTATTGGCCGTATCACTTTTGAGTCTAAGAGGAAAGCAACCAATATACCCTGAGTGCAAGTCAATCAGATTCAAAATAAACCTATAACCTCCTTTTGACGTTGGGTTTATTGGTCCTATGAGATCAAGGTGAATCTTTTTGAAGCACTGTTGCGCGGCTTCCTGTTGATTGTTGAAGGGTTTCTGGGTGATTTTGGCTTTTTCACAGCTTATACATTCAAAGTTTCTCTTTTGATTGTTTTTTATGGTGCAGTTGAGATACTTTTCCATCCATTTGATAATAGCATGTCCTAAGCTACGGTGTAAGGTATGTAGGTCTGCATTCAAATAGTATGCTTTGAGAGACTTCTCTCCCATATCAATAATAAAAAGATTGTTGATTATTGATCCCAAGAGTAATGTTGTGCAACCTGCCATTAATTTGAAGGTGCAAGGACTATGGTTTGCATCCACTTTGAGTCGAGCTCCTTGAGACATTAGTGCACCAAGTGAAATGAGATTTACAGTGGATTCAGGTACCCATGCCGCGTTGGATAGCTTGAGATTGGAATCTTTAGTGGTCAGGGCAACTTGTCCCGTCGCTTCAATGGTTATAGATGCGTCCTTTTCTCCGGTTTGTATCTTTTTGGTTCCATTACTGATAGTAGAAGAATAGAAGAGATCCTTGTTGATTATCATATGTACGGAGCACCAAGAATCAAGGATAAATTGGTTAGTGATTGGATCACTGAGCGCACTTAATCCACAGAAAAAAGAATAGAAATGCGCTTCCGGTTTATCTTTTGTCTTTGATTTCTTACGGGGGTTATGAAGATGGGACGGTTTCAGTTCAGGAAATTTGAACCAGCATGAGCTTGGAGAGTGAGAGGTTACGGCTGGGTTATGTTTTCCGTTTTCGCATTGAGGACCTCTGTAGAGCGCTACATTGACCGGTTCGGCTCAATCCCCTTGAGCAATTGCCTCATTTTTGAGTTGGATTAAGTGATTGAGTACCACATCTATTTTAATTTCCGTTGTGGAATGCATAATCTGTGACTTCATATTCTGCATGTTTGATGGGAACTTGAATAGTACCAGATATGCTACAATGTTGTAAGGGAGATCAATGCCAACTTTGGTCATTTTCTTCAGAAATACCTTGACGGACATTACAAAAGCTTCAATGTCCATGCCCATGGTTAGGTGAAGAAAACCATTAAACACTCTTGCTTGATTTGCCGATTGAGACAATGCAAAGTGCGCTCAAGTGGATTTCCAGATCAGCTTTGCATTATCTTCATTTGTATCATCAATGATGTTATCGTACGTGTTGGAATCTAATTTAGCAATGATATTCACAACAAATTCTTGGTTCATATCTTCATTTAGGTCTATCTGCTCGTCAGGATTGTTCATTGTTTCAAATATTCCACGGAGCTTGAATAGTTTTTCAAACTTCTTTCTCCACATACTATAGTTGTCCGCTGTTAGTAGTGGCGTGGATTCAATTAGTGATTTGATTGCCAACAATTTGTAGTTCATTGTATCCCCCCCTGGTCCTGGCATGGCGGAAGGTCCCAGTGTCTCCATTTGTTTGGTGTTGGACTTTTAACAGTTATAAAAGTTGAATTGGTGACCAAGACCAGGCTGAGATAATATTTCAGTCAAGAGAAATCATCATGAGTTTGACAAACAAGAGACGTGAGAAGCTAACATGACAATGAAAATAAAACCAACAAGAGTGTGAACAGCTACTAAGTAAGTCACTAGAACTGAGAGTTGAGGATAGTATTGACTGGTTGATCTAAAGGTAGAAGATAATCAGTAATCAATGGCTGGATGAGTTTGAACCTGATATTATTCACTAGTAGCTTAATAGAGGATGGACAAATCCAGCCAGTGTCAAAGGATGAGTTGTTGAGGCGCCTTGAGAGAACTGGAAAACAAAATGGTGAGTCCACTGATTGATAAGTTGAGCTTGGTTGGTCTTACTTTGTCCTGACTGGCTGCTTCAAGTCCTTCTCAACTATTGTTGAGGATTTGATTGATTAATGCTTGAATTGTGGGTAGTAGATTAAAGAGATGATTGTTGTGGTTTGTTGGTGAAATCTGATCCCCTGACTGATACCCTTCATGGTACTTGCGGATCCAGCAATATTGAGAGTATCCACAGCCAAGAGAGAGATTTGCGCAGGTACATGAGGACAGAAAGAAAAGAACATGAGAAAGAATAATAATAAAAAACAAAAATAAGGAAATAGAAGAGGTACACACCTTATTAGGATTGTGCAGTAGGTTCATAACTATCTCTAAAACAATCTTCAGACATTTCATATGATCTGCTGTTCTCATAATTTGTGAGTAAAGTAAACAACAACAAATGAGAAGATTAGGATTTAACATGACGTGCCACACAATTGAGGGGTGTGGGTTGTTAGCTGGCTGCCCCAGAATTGTGGAGCAGAGGGTTGTGAAATGCGCACTGTAAATTGCTTTCTAGCCATTGTTTATGGCTAGCAAGTTGCTAAATAACAAGCCAAGCTCTCAAAAAATTGGAGATGCTCTCAGGAATGAGAGTTTCTTTCTTTTCAGGTACTTATAATATCATAAAAAGATTGAAAGAAAAATGATTTTTCATTTTAATCAAAGGTGTTTCCCCATAAAATATTGATCACCCCCAAAATAATGGCAAATAAAGTTTTTTGTCTACATTTTGAAATATTTTTTTTGTTACATTCAAATAAAAAAATAAAAAATATTGAAGAAAAACATAATAAATATTTCAAAAAAAATCCTTAAAGGGCTGTATCATAAAAAAATTTTGGTATTGAAACTGTTTTTATAACTTTTTCTTTATTTTCTTTTCTTATGGATATCAAAAAAAAAGGATAAAAAGAATATGCAAGCAGCCCCAGTACCTAAATTATGTTTTTAAACTGGTCAGGGCGTCTTAAACAAGAATTCTCATTCTTTTATGCTTTTTTTTCCCAATTTATGGTTAAATTATTTTGCTTTTATTTTTGTTCTAGTTCTTAAAATTTCTTTCAATCCTTTTTTATTTTTCTTTTAATCATCAATTTTTGTTCAAAAAAATGAAATTCCTTTTGTATCTTTGTCAGCTTGCTACTATTGCAGAACAAGCAGCAAAATTAACAAAAATAACATAAAAAAATAATATTAAAATTAACTTGAGAAGGAGTACTAAACCCATTAATATTATTTCAGAAATGGATTTTCCACCCAAAATTAGGTAAGGTCACTCACTGATCTCACACTTGAAATCCAACTCCTTATATTTTTAAAATAATTAAGAAAGGAAAGACCAAAATACCATGGCACCACTATGGTAATTTTTTGGCCAATTAAATATTTCACATGTATTGTCACCTTGTAAGACTCCAAAAGTTGATAAGCCATAGGCAGTTCTGTGGAGGGGAAAGGTGCTATTTAGGCTTCCCTCCATAGAGTTACAATAATATTTAAATGTAACCGGAATCAAGGTCCAGGAACTTGTAAAGAAGGAATCAATGTAAGAGTTGAGTTTGGGAATAGTCAGTAGCAATGTAATCAACACTATCTGCAACAAGATGGTGGAGGGAAAGACTTGAACAAAATAAGTCAAAGTTCTGTTCAGAGTTCCATGGAACAAGGCAGTTGTAAGTAACAACACCCACAAGCTAATAACTCTGCTTGTCAGTAGAAGATTAGGAAAGATCAACTCAATCCCAACCAACCTCCAGGTTCTCTATGAACCTGCCCAACTCTCTGCAATCAAGCAATTGAAGGGTAACAGATAACTGTGGGTGGCTGTACAAAACAAAAGCAATTTGTTTGTGAAGCTCTAGAATCAAAGCAATAACAGATTCAAACAAGAATAACCCTACAATTCTCAAGGGAATCAAGAGTAGTGTGGCGGAATTCAACTTTAAAGAATAAAGGGAGGTATAACACTCCAGGTTTTAAGCTTAATAAGACCTCTTCAATCAATTGTTATTGGATCCAGAAAGATGATCAGGGAGGATCAAGACCAGTATGGTCAGAAAAAGGGATGAAGGAGTGGTTTAACACACTCAAGAATTCCAGCAGGAAGAATTCTCTTCAACCAGCAAGGCATAGTTGGTGATAAGGAGCAGGGTCAAAGATGGAAGTATCAAAGATTTGAGTATGGAGGCTCAAAGGATCAAGGGGAAATCATGGATATACCCAGGATGAGGATTGGGATCAAATTACTATGATAATGGGGGGGAAATACACCCACACTTCCATGGATTCTTTGATGATTCAGAAAAAGCGGGGGAGAGCCCCTCCTTTTATAGACCAGAGGCCTGTATACTATTTATAAGAGATGTTTACAAATGGGGGCGGAATTATTATTATTTTTTTTTTTTATGGGGATGGTCATGAGTAAACAAAAAAAAAAGAAACAAACAAACAACTCAGAAAAAAAGAAGAATTGAATTGAATGACAGGAATGGGAAGACCCCTGCCCATGCCAATGATGGCCGCAGGCAGGAGAGTAGCAAGTGAGATGCTTGTGGACATGCTGATGGGCCCAGGCAACTGCTGAGACCTGTGCGGGCAATGGACAACCTGTGTGGGAGACTGGTGAGCTAGGAGGTGGATCAAGGGGTGATGGGGACAAGTTGGAGGGGTGGCTTGAGATGGGTGGGGATTGAGGCGGTGGATTGGATGAGGAGCAAAGAGAGAACCAAACAACCAATTGAGAAAGATTGGACAGCGGCAATGATGGTGGGAAGAGGTGGATGATGGGTTTGACCAGCCGCAACTGCGGTTAGCCGGGGGGATTGTTGGGGGTGGTGCAAAGTCACTGACGGCCGCAAGCAAACTCTTGCAGTCATTGGTTGGTGGCAGTGCAAAGATTGCGATGGCCGCAAACATGGATTGTCAGTTTGCAGGTGTCAGAGATGAATCAGGTGGAGCTGAGGTAGAGCAAGGTGTTGAAAGCGGTTGCAAGAAGTGACAGAGTCATGGTTGTTGACCTTGACATTAGGTAGGTGCAAGGTTATTGAAGGAGAGGATGGGGATGAGATTGGTCATGGGAGTGATCAATTGAGGATTGTCCCCATGACCAATCTCATATGGTGATCAGATGGGTGATGTGGGCTGGTCATGTGCTCTCCAACAACCGCAAGCAACACTTGTGGTTGTTGCTCAATGGCGGCAAGGTTGGAAGGGTTGCTGGACAGATTACCAATCAAGATTCAAGAGATCCTTGGAGGGGGATGATTGGATGGAGGTGATGGGTTGAGGAGGGGATGGCCGCCTGCGCGCGCTTGGCCAGAAAAATTTGGGTAAAGCGCATGCAAGAGGGGGATTTGAACAGAGGAGGAAGGCGTTTGATGGCAAAAGAAAGCCTTCCTAGACTTCTAGGACAGGGAAGAGCTGAGAGAATGTGAAATAAATAGGTACCCATAGAAACACAAGAGATATTTTTTTTTGAAGTTGTATTGATGGATAAGGGAATGTAAAAAAATTCAACAATTTTTATTTTCCATGAGGTGTCCTGGATTGGTCACCACATCTCTCCCCAACTTACAGACTGTCCCTAGTCTGCATCTTGAACTTGAAGATATAAAGAGGAGTAAAAATAAAAGGAAATTGAACAGAAAATTGGCCATTTCTTGATCTTGAGAGGGATTGAGAATTGGAAAATATATTGATCCATTCAAAAGGCCCTAGAAGCAGTAGAGATAAAACACAGAAGGCGTCCCAGGTGCTCACGTATGTGGCATACAGTAGAGTTTACAACAAAAAATGCAGCAAATAACCCTGGTGGTGCACAATTGGGAGGAGTTACTTCTGAGATAAGTTTCCTCCACAACAATGAAACTTCTTAACTTGATCAGCAGAGAACCTTCTGGCCAGTTGAGTACCATCCAGATTCTCCAAAATATAAGATCCACTTCTAACTTGGCAAACCACCCAATAAGGACCATTCCAACAATTTGAGAAAAGCTTGCCCCATTGGGTCTCCAAAAATTGATGATAAGCTAAAACTAGATCACCAGGGTTCAGGGAGTCCCTGATCCAATTGGAGTGCTTGTACTCCCACTACTGGAATTATTTTGCTATGGGCTTCATCATCTTCTGATAAGCTTCATCTCAAACATATTTCCTTTTCTCCAGTTGCTTGGATCTAGAAACTAATAGATCAGTAGTTTAGGACACCTTGTCCCAAGGGATACCCAAGAAAGATTCCATTTTGAGATCCAAAGGTAGAACTTCTCTTTGGCCAAAGATGATTTCATAAGGTGAGTCCAGTAGTCCTTTTGTTTGAGATTTGATCAGAGAAGAGAACAAGAGGAAGGAATTTGCAAAAATGCTTGCCACTTTCACCAGCAAGCTTAACAAGTGCAGCCTTCAAAGGAGCATGGCCTTGTTCCACCATGCCTTGGCCTTCAGGATAATAAAGAGTAGTAACTCTATTTTTCCAGGAAGAGATTGGATCATTTCAGCAAGTTTGCCACCAAATTTGGAGACACCATCAGTAGAGTAAGATCAAGCCAGGCCATAATGCATTTTCCAGGTCTCATAGAGAAAAGCTGCCACTGATTCAGGGCTAAGATTCTTAAGAAACTTTGTTTCAACCCATCCAGAAAAATCATCTCTAGCCAGAATGAGGTACTTAGCACCACTTGCCTTAATATGAACCACATCCATAGCAATCCTTCCAAATAAAGTGGACTCCCCAGTAGGATAACAAATTTCTGCTGGACACCTAAGATTGCTTTTTTGACAAAATTCACAACACTTGCACTGTTGGGAGATGGATTTCTTCAGAGATGGCCACCAGAATTGTTTGGATAATTGCTGATAAGTTTTTGTTTCCCCACAATGACTAAGACCTTCATGGAGACTTTCAAGGATAGAATCTTGTTTAGAAGGGATAGTAAAAAAAATAAGAGCACAAGGATTGCCTCTTTTCATAAGCCTAGAGCCTTGGAAAAAGAAATTAGGGGAATGTCTTTTAAGAGATTGAAATTCTTTAGCAGAGAGATCAGGAGTTTTTTGAGAGTTAAAAGGTACTGATCTAGTTGAGGCCAGAAACCTTGCTGAAAGCCAGAATAATCTTGATAAGAGAAAGAGAAGACAGTTTGGATTAAAGGTTCTTCTTCATCAAAATTTGTTTCAACATCAGATTCATAGTCTCCAAGAGGTTGTTGAGATAAATCATCAGGCATAGTGAAAGATTTCCCAGGCCTGTGAACAATATCAAAAGAAAAGAGCTTGATAAAGGCCACCCAATGATTCATAGGAGCATTGGGGAGGCTGGGAACATTGATCATTTCAATGATGGATTGAGAATCAACTTGCAGTTTGAAATGTTGCCCCAGAGAAAGGTTTGAAGTTTCTTTATCATTTGAGCCACACCTCAAAGTTCAAATTTGGGCTGAGAGTACCTAGACTCTACATCTGAAAATAGAAAAGATTCATAAATAGCAGGACGGTCCCAACCATTCTCATCTTCCTGGGTAAGAACAGCCCCAACAGATTAATAACTAGAATCAACATCCAGTTTGATCTTGCCAGCCCCAGGTCCATAAGCAATCTTTTTCAAAACTATATCTTTTCCAACCATCATTTTGAGCAACTGAAAAGAATGTTCACAATCTTGGGTCCAAATACATTGAGCTTCTTTCCCGGTTAGACAACATAAGGGTGCACATATTTTGGATAAGGATGGGATAAAGATTCTAACATAAGTGACAACACCTAGGAAGCCCCTAACTTCAGTGGGATTGATTGGAGTAGGCCAAGAGATAACCTTGTTGACTTTGGCTGGTGCCATCCTTCTTCCTTCCTTGCAGACAACATGACCAACAATTTCCAGAGCAGGGACACAAGCAGTCATTTTGGATCCAGAGACAGTAAGGCCAGATTCCTCAATTCAAAATAGAATCCTTTCCACAGTAGGAGCATATTCCAAAATAAAAAAAAAGAATTCCCAAATGCCAAGGTAAGAGCTCATTATCATAGTCAGAAACTGGACCTTTAATTCAACCATTGTCAATAAAGATACCAGCATGATCAGGTATTTCATCCTGGAGGATCCACATCATCTGAGCCTGGTAGACTGCAACCAAATTGGTGGCACCTTGAGGCAATTGAGTAAGTTGAAATCAACTAAGAGGAGTATCAAAGGTAGTGAGAGGGTGAGAGATAGGATGTAAGTATTTTTTGTCATAGCCACCCATAATGTCCCCTAAACCATAGCAAGCTCTCCCAGAGGAAAATTCAACAAATTCTTCAGTAGAAGGAGGAATACCAGAGTCTTTAACAGTAACTTTATTAAGAGGTTGGAGATCATGAACTATTCTAAGTTTACCATTCCTCTTGAGGACACAGAAGGCAGGGCTGGAATAACTAGAGATTGAATGCTCATAAAGACCAGTACAAACTTGTTCTTGGACCAACTTTACAAATTAGTCAACTTTAGAAGCAGGGATAGGGATCTTCTTTTTTTGCCAAGGATCATGTTCAACTACAGGGATGATACAAGGGAGGCCATAGGATTCTTTCAAGAGACCTCTCTCTTCTTCACAGAAAGCAATAGATTTTTCCCTTATAGATAAGACATTTTTGATCAAATTAAACTCATCAGGAAGAAGCCATCCTTCTGGACCAAAGTTGACCACCTTAAGACGTTCCTCAGTGACTCAACCATTGGGCACAAAGGGACCAGTAAGAGATTGAGGAAGACCACAGTAAGGATCATGAGATAAGGGAGGATGAATAAGAGGAGGATTGAGGTTGAGAGTCATGGGCTGGTTGACTGGTTGGACCTTCTTGGCAACTGGCTTGTACTTGATGGAAAACAAGAGAAGTTCTTGTTTCCTTCAGGAGTGGACCAGTGAGACTTGATTACAAAAAATGAGTCCAAGTTCCAAAATTTTCCACTTCCAATGTTCTGCAATATCCTCAAAGGGTGCCTTTTCCATAAAGGGAGAACCAGGAGATAATACTTTGCTCACATGTTTGGCACAAGGTAGGTTTTCAAAAATGATGGTAGAAGGTTGCACTGGAAATGCACAATTGGGAGGACTTACTTGTACCCCAAATTGCCTCCACTGAAGCCCATATTCCTCCATACCAAAACCACCAAGAATATAATCAAGATTAGGATATAGTTTAGACTTTTTACGGGAATTTTTACCAGAACTGAGAGAAGATTGATCAGACCTAAGAGTACAAGGGAGAGAAGAAACAACAGATCCAAAGAAAGAAGGAAAAAAATATTTTTGGATTTTTTTGTTTTGACATGTTTTTGATTTTTGATATTTTCTAGTTTAGATGAAAAAGATGAAAAGAATGAGAAATAATCCTGGGGGATGAGAGTTGACCCTTGAGTTGAAGTCTGAGGCTGAAAAGTGTTAGAGTTTGAGTTTTCATTTATGTGACTTTCACTGGAGTTTAAAGTACTATTGATTGGATTGATTTGATTTATATTATTGTTGTTATTGAAGTATTAAAATAATGGTTAAAATATAACTAGGCTGTGTTCTTAGTAGTGATTGTCAGACTGTCCAAGCATAACATTTCACTTACCATGTCACTTAAACTGCTTATGTTAATTTTGCCTTATTCATTTTGTACTCAACCACTTGTTGGCCAATCATGTATTTAGTCTATTTAAACCATGGTGCTCTCAAGTGGAATTTAAATATCTGTTCACTCACGACATCAACTGGAGTGTCCTTTTCCTCCTGAGCCCAGGTCTGTTACGCTTGACGTTATTTTTAACTAATTAGATTTCTGATGAAGAACAAAATTAAGAAAGGACTTAAGAGGGCTAAGAAGGAGACATCAATGAGCCAGGAATCAAATATAAAGGAATAAAAGAAAAAGAATCAAAAATAAAGTAGATAACAAGAAACAAACATCAAGATCAGGAGCTCTTAGCAGTAGACAAGAACAGGCATGTTGAGTGATATTGAGGTCCAATAAGCTGATAAAGATGCTGAGTGGCTGTTTTCACGAGTGGTGATTGAGTTAGAGATAATCCACGGTAGTTGAGTGTAATCAAGAAAGTTCTGGGTAAGTCTTACCAGTCAATTTGAGATGGATGTCGATGGCAAGAATATTTGTGAGTTGAGTGTTGATGAATATGGTAGAAGTCGAGAAGAATAAGAAGTGGAAAAAGGTTGAAGAAAAGAAAGAAAAGAGATGTTGAAAATGAAGCCAGTGGATGAGATGATGAATAAAGAGACAGTCAAGTCGAGAGGTCTATCTAGGATGAGTTTGGCATTGAAGAAGCTGGTTGGAGTATTTAAGATGTGAAGAGTTGCTGATGGTCATTGTTGCAATGAGGAGAGATGACAGGCGTGTGACTGAGAAGACTAGTGTGACTTGAGACCGTGTGGTGACATGAGAACCCGTGAGTAATGACATGAGAAACTGACATGAGAACTAAGACACGTAAAAGAGTAAAGAGAGTAAGGAAGGTAAAAGAAAGAAAGAACAATGAAAGTAATAAGAGAAAAGAGAAGAAAAGAAGAACAGTAGAGAAGGAAGAAGGAGTGAGATTATTCAACACCCCCCGTGGCTGGTAAGACTGGAACTGAAGACGTGTACAACGGATCGATGAGATTAATGAGTTTGACTAAAGAGATTAAGGGTAGAGGCTTAGTGAGTCCGTCGGCTTTCATGTCTGACAATGGAATGAGTTTAATAATGAGATTTCCAAGTTTTAGTTCTTCACGAAGAGCTTTTGTTTTAATATTGATGTGATGCGTCTTTGAGTTACAACCAAACTTCTTGAGTTTGTCATCAAGACCCTTGTTATTGATGTAGTGGAGGCTTGGTTTGAGTTGCTTTTTCCAAAGCTTGGCGACTAGATTTTTCATCCATATTGCTTCTAAGAAAGAATCAACCAAAGGATTCAGTTCCGCCTCCGTGGTGGAATGAGTAACGTTCCTTTGACAATAGCTGCTCCAAGAGACGAGTGAACCAAAGAGAAGAGATAAGTGTCCAGATTGAGATTGTCGCGTTTCTAAGTCATCGCTCCATGTGGCATCGCTAAAGCATTCAATTTGGGATTTGGGTGATTGAATTTGAAGAGTAAGTTTAACATTTTTGGTTGCCTTGAGGTATTTCCAGCAACGCTTGACTTCCCTCCAGTGACAAATTCCTGGTTTTTAGCAGAATCTTGCTAAGCTGGAAACTGCAAGGCTTAAGTCTTGACGAGTGAGGCAGGCGATGTAATTCATTAAGAATAGTGCGGATTGGTAGTTGATATTAAGAGATTTAAACTCTTCATGATCTTCATTGGAGGAAGGGGAAAGGTTTTTGTTGACAGTTAAGGGAATAGAGGATGGGTTGCAGTCGGTCATTTTCAGTTCTTCCAGTCCATGCTTGATGTGTTTTGGTTGAGAAAGCAAGATTTTGTCGTTGGATCTCTTGTACTTCATACCAAGAATGGTATTGGGTTTGTGGTGACTGGAATTAGGGAATCGTTTGAGGAAAGCTTGCTGAAAATTGTTTCCTGTTCCAACCAGAACAAGATCATTGACATGGAAGAAAAGAAGAGATTTGCTTTTGGAGTGAATGTAGAGACAGGGGTCGGAGATGGATTTGTGAAAGCCTTGTTTGCAAATCCATGAAGTTAAAGTTTGAAACCAATTGGTGGGCGCCTGTTTGAGACCATAGAGTGATTTCTTTAAGATGAGGTAATTTGAAGTTCTTTTGGATCCTTTGGGCTGCTTAATGATAACTTTATCTGTCAGAGGTGCATGTAAAAATGTGCTCTTAACATCAAATTGCTTTATGGGTAAAGAATAATATAAACCAAAGAGGAGCGCCATCCAAAGAGAAGCCGCCTTACCGGTGGGGGAGAAGGTATCCTGGTATTCGAGACCATAGATTTGGTCAAAACCCTGGACACACAGACGACTTTTGTAAATGAGTGGATCACCGTGACAATTATCTTTGATTTGATAAACCCAAGTAGTGTTGAGCGGATTGACTGGCTCTGGACCCTTGTAATTGTCCCAAACGGAAAGATTTTTGATTCCGTCAAGTTTGCAGTCCATGGAAGCACCCCATTTGAGAGAGTCTTGACATTTCTTGGCTTGTTCGTACGTCCTTGGAACATAGTAATGATGATATCCGTATCTGTCAGGAGGTTGAATTGAGGATCAATCACGTAATTTGTATTTAGGATTGAGCTGATGAGCAAGTTTGTCAAAAGAGTTAGAGGATGAGTCGGAGGTAAACTTGTCAGGTTGGGGAGAATCAGGAGAAGGCGTATGAGAAGAAATGATAGGAATGGAAGAATCAGGTAGAGAATTGGGAGTAAGAGGAACAGAGTTCGAAGGAGGAAGAGGAAAATCATCGTCAAGGTTTATGAGAAGTGATTCGTCAGGATTGTTATTAGGAAGAGTAGTGGGCAGAGGAGATGAGGTGGAGTTTTTGATGATCTTGACGTGTTTGGTGGAGATGATAGAGTTATCGGGGGTGAGAATTCTGTAAGAGAGAAAACTTGGGTTGTAACCCACTAGAATGCCGATAAGACCGCAATCCTTGAATTTCTCGCCCCGAGCAATTTTATTATTGACAAAGGCGACCTTGGATCCGATTGGGTGGAAATAACTGACAGGTAGTGTTTTATTAGTAAAGACTTGGTACGGAGAAGGAGAGTGAGGATTCTTGGGGATTTGATTAAGAGTTAGGCAGGAAGTTTTTGAAATTTTGGCCCACAGATTGAGTGGAAGTTTGGAACTGCAAAGAATAGATTGAATGGCTTCGGTAAGTGTTCTGTTGGCTTGTTCTATCTTTCCGTTATGTTCGTGATGGTACGGTTTGGTAACAAGATGTTGGATGGCGTTTGTCGTGAAGAAATTTTCAAGCTCTGCAGAACAGAATTTGCCGCCACCATCTGTGCAGATGGTAGCGGGGTAGCAATTGCATTTTTGATGTTCATGATTGAGAATAATTTGGAGTTGAGAGCTGGTGTTGGATTTGAATTGAAGAGGAATTGTTGATAAGTATCCGGAAAAATTATTGACAACTGACATAATGTAATTCATATTATTTCTAGAGGGAGGAGTGATGGGTCCAATTAGATAAACGTGAAATTGTTTGAATGGTCGAGAAGTTGAAGTGGAGGTGCGGTTGAAAGAGGATTTAGTGATCTTGGAGAAGACACAATCTTTGCACTGAAAATCAGAGATTTCTTGAGAGGAGAGATGAGGAAAAAGATTTTTAAAGCGGTGAGGACTGGCATGGCCCAGAGAGTCGTGGAGATGCTTTAAATCATTAGAATTACTTTTCTTTTGATTGAGATAGTAGAGTTTGTGGTGATTTCCTACTAATGAAGGAAGGTTAACAACAAAAAGATTCCCACGAATGAAGCCGGAGAAAACAGGATGAGATTTGGAGTAGAGTTGAAATTGAGAACCTTTTGACACAAGGGAGCAACCCTTGGATGAGATGAGCTTGCCGAGACTAATAAGATTGATGACTAAATCCGGAACAAAGAAGCAGTTTGTTAAAGTTACCACTGAATTATTCCAGAAAAGCTTGACGGTTCCTTTTCCTTTAATAGGAAGCTTAGCTCCTTCTTTTCCTGTATTGATAAAGTCGTTGCCCGTGAGATGGTTGAGATGAACAAAGAAGTCCTTGGAGTTAAACATATGGCAAGAGGCGCCTGAATCGAGAATAATGCAATTAATTGTGTTGATTTCTTCAATCCAAGAGGTAAGTAGAGCATGATAGTGAGCAACTTCTTTCCCTTTTGAATTGGAGTTAAGTTGGGCTCTCCAGTTTGCTTGTGCTTCTCTCCACCATTTGGGCGCTAGATGTTTGTGCTTGTGCCAACATTTATCTTCCGAATGATCAGGGGAAAGTGGATTGTGAAACCCTTGTTTACATCTATATTCGCAAGGAACAGGTTTCTTGGGAATTCAAGGAGTGATGAGAGCAGTATCATGAGATTTGATTTCCTTCAATTTGGATTTGGATTCATTGTCAAGTTGGGTAAGATGATTAAAGACTAGATCAATGGAGACGTTTTTATTGGAGTGCATTATTTGTTGTTGGAGAGAGTGAAGTGATGTTGGGAATTTGAAAAGAATCAAATAAGAAAGTATGTCATTGGGGAGATTGATCCCAACGTCTAGCATTATCTTGATAGAGATCTTAGTATTGGTGATGAATGTGTTTATAGCATCTGGCCTGAACTGCTGATAAAGAAAGTCATTGAAGATACGAGCGCAATTAGCCGTTTGAGAGGAGGCAAATTGTTCTTTGATGGTTAACCAGAGGAGTTTTGCTGATGAAATGTTTGAGGAATTAATGACATTGTTGTGAGTGATTGCGTCAATACAAGACAGTAATATTACTCTGATTTCCATGTCTTCTGTCGAGCTTAGACTTTTAGTATCATCTTCTAGAGCATCTTTTACACCTTTGAGTTCAAGGAGCATCGTCATCTTGTCTTTCCAGATAGAGTAGTTATTGTCTGTTAGGATGGGAACGGCCTCGAGAGCTGCCTTAAGAATGACTTGACAAAATCCATCGTTGCTTGATCCCTCCATTAGATAGGTTTGGTCCGCAGGTTAGGTTTGTCGGGTCGACTTCGGCTTTTAACCGTTTTAACTAATTAGATTTCTGATGAAGAACAAAATTAAGAAAGGACTTAAGAGGGCTAAGAAGGAGACATCAATGAGCCAGGAATCAAATATAAAGGAATGAAAGAAAAAGAATCAAAAATAAAGTAGATAACAAGAAACAAACATCAAGCTCAGGAGCTCTTAGCAGTAGACAAGAACAGGCATGTTGAGTGAGATTGAGGTCCAATAAGCTGATAAAGATGCTGAGTGGCTGTTTGCACGAGTGGTGATTGAGTTAGAGATAATCCACGGTAGTTGAGTGTAATCAAGAAAGTTCTGGGTAAGTCTTACCAGTCAATTTGAGATGGATGTCAATGGCAAGAATATTTGTGAGTTGAGTGTTGATGAATATGGTAGAAGTTGAGAAGAATAAGAAGTGGAAAAAGGTTGAAGAAAAGAAAGAAAAGAGATGTTGAAAATGAAGCCAGTGGATGAGATGATGAATAAAGAGACAGTCGAGTTGAGAGGTCTATCTAGGATGAGTTTGGCATTGAAGAAGCTGGTTGGAGTATTTAAGATGTGAAGAGTCGCTGATGGTCATTGTTGCAATGAGGAGAGATGACAGGCGTGTGACTGAGAAGACTAGTGTGACTTGAGACCGTGCGGTGACATGAGAACCCGCGAGTAATGACATGATCAGAAACTGACATGAGAACTAAGACACGTAAAAGAGTCAAGAGAGTAAGGAAGGTAAAAGAAAGAAAGAACAATGAAAGTAATAAGAGAAAAGAGAAGAAAAGAAGAACAGTAGAGAAGGAAGAAGGAGTGAGATTATTCAACAGTTATAAGCTCCTTTCATTCATTTCTCTTTACCTTTAATTTAACCAGAGCCCAAGCTCTTTTTATTTTTACACGGTTAAAAGCCGAAACTCAACCTGAGCCAACCGTCTTTCATTCAACTGGTTTGCCTTCAATAGCCTCATCCTGCGATTCGACTCTTTTGGCGAGGGGGTGAGATGAGGATGAGCCTTTTGTAGTCAAAGGATGGCTAGGATAGAAGCAAGTCGGAGTCCATTACGGAATCTGAGCAAGAAGCCAATAACAATCAGATCATCCTCAAGAATCAAGAGATCATCCAATCATCTCAACCGAGGTTCAAACTCTATCCCAGCGAACCAGAACCAGGTCTGAAGCCGGGATCATCATCATCAGATGACAAGCATTGAGTTTGAGTTATCATCCTCCGACCCTTTGAGACTCACCCACTTCTCATTGGACCCTCAACGGTTTATCGATGGTTTAGATTATTAAGTCATCCCAAACGAGTGGCCATACTCGATCCCATCCGAGTATCGCCATATGATTGTCTGGAGTAGCTTACCCCTCATTGATCCAAGACTAGCTTGCTCGAGCGATCAACTCACGATGGCTTACGAGAGGGCCCTTTTATCAACCTCATCTGGTTCCTCAACCCCAGCTACCTCCAATCCTGTCCTCAACTCGCTCACTTTCACATCTCAGTCTGTATCCAGTGTAAGAACGATCATCCCGATCGATTCAGTCTATTAACCAAGACCAAGTTTAAACAGGATTATCTAACTCACCTCCACAACAATTCCAATCACCAACCCAGAACGAGCTCGAGAATAATAATCAATAAATACTTGAGTCGCCATCAACAACAAATGGACTCAGAGGCTGTTTATCTACCCTCACACTTCTCACTTCACAATTTAATCAGACCCAACATACGCTCCCTAAAGCCTTACCGGTGTGCCCGAGACGATTACGATTGTGGAATACTATTGGACGCAAACAAAAACTCACTCGGGTCGGCCTTATCCCCTATAGATCAACAACTCATCGATCCATCAGTATTAGAACGGGCTTCAAATCCTGACAACGGTGAACTGAATATCCGATCGCTCTGCTTACACCGATACCCATCACCTACTTAGAAACCCATCAAACAGAACTTGTGCAGTTATTGTAACTCAATCAAATCCGATCTACCCTTACTAGATCCCTCCAACGTCTTCCTGGGTGTCGGGTCGGACGAGATCCTTGATCTGAGATTAGGATAACTTGCAAACCAGGTGATTCCGATGGCCTCGGTGACCAGGCTCTCATCACTCCTCCAACCTATGGCATGTACTCAGTCTGTGCCAAAGTCAATGATGTGGGAGTCATTCATGTGCCCTTGAACGTACAAGACGGGGTCTTTACGATCGATCTAGAGCATCTCGATCTCAAATTGTCTCAACAGTCCAGTGCTAGACCAATCAAACTGATCATTCTATGCTCACCTGGCAATCCCACCGGAACCACGATCCCGATCAAAACGATCAAAGAAATCTTATCCAACAAACAATTTAACGGATTACTCGTTGTTGACGAGGCCTACATCAATTTTGCTGGGAATGAAAAAAAAGGTGCCATACAACTCGTTCAACAAGTTTGAACCCCGCAAGTCCGACACCCCTCAACTTTGCAATGAGTACCGTACCTACAACACCTTGGCCGGATCTTCTGGTGTCCACTCATGCCCATCCTATATTTTCTTTCATCAATCATCCAAAAATCTATTATGTATTTCAGTACTCAAATCCGAAAATCAACCAACTCAATCAAGTTTATAATACACAATCAAATCCAACCTTGAACAAATCCAACGCATCTGACAATTCATTCACTTTTGAACTGAAGAATTTTCCAGCAAATAGTAGAAATTATACTTTGAAGATAGCAGTTGTATTCAAATATGCCCCAGGAAGTTTACAAGTCATTCAGCTCATCTTATTAATCAGTCACTAACCTGTATGTAGAATAATTCCAACAGTTAGTAGAACATTATGTTAATTGAAGAAAAAGAGTTAGATTCCTTTTTAGGACAGTAAATTCCTCCAGTGCAAGTCAAGCGGGTGTGTTAGAGTTTGAGTTTTCATTTATGTGACTTTCACTGGAGTTTAAAGTACTATTGATTGGATTGATTTGATTTATATTATTTTTGTTATTGAAGTATTAAAATAATGGTTAAAATATAACTAGGCTGTGTTCTTAGTAGTGATTGTCAGACTGTCCAAGCATAACATTTCACTTACCATGTCACTTAAACTGCTTATGTTAATTTTGCCTTATTCATTTTGTACTCAACCACTTGTTGGCCAATCATGTATTTAGTCTATTTAAACCATGGTGCTCTCAAGTGGAATTTAAATATCTGTTCACTCACAACATCAACTGGAGTGTCCTTTTCCTCCTGAGCCCAGGTCTGTTACGCTTGACGTTATAAGCTCCTTTCATTCATTTCTCTTTACCTTTAATTTAACCAGAGCCCAAGCTCTTTTTATTTTTACAAAAAGAACTACAACTATTAGTAGAATCAACTATTCCCATAAAAAATGAGAGGGATTGGAATTGTCTTTCTGCTTCCCCTTTAAAGATGATTTAGAAGAATGAACAGGAAAATCTCTTTCCCAGCAACCAGAATCCAAAGAACAGAGAGGAACTTCAATATTTCTACAATCAGCATCAGGGAGAAGAATTCTCTCCCCAACTTGATGAGAAAACATCAGAGTAGCACCAAAATCTGTCAAGAAAGGTTGTCCCAAGATCATAGGCCCTTCCAAACAAGTGATCCAAAAATGTTGGGTTCCAACAATATTTTGACTAATCCTGACTGGAAAATCTTCAGCAATACCAACCAATTCACAAGATTGATAACCTATCCCATAGACTGCAGAATTGAAGCTGACCCTAGGACTGAGTTTGAGTTTACAGGTCATAGCATTGAAAATTAAGTTGAGCTGAGATCCAGAGTCCTCAAGAGGAGAAACAGTTTTAGCTGAGTCCCTAAGATAAAAAGGGAAGGAAACCAAGAGGACAGGAGTAAATATTGGAATCTGAAGAAGGACTAGTTCTACCAGAGTCCTCTATCAAAGTGCCATAGGAGACCTGTAATTTGTCAGGACCAATCTCCACAGGTTTATGAGAGACCCATTTCTTCATTCCTTCAGCAACAGATGGAGAGATCAACAGGATTTCAGCAACAGATAGATCAGGGATTTTGAGATCATAAATTTTCTTTAATACTCCTTCCACAGCACTGGGGTGGTCCTTTGAGATTCCCCTTTCAAATCAAACTTTGGGCTGGGTGGAGGGAGGAAGTTCAGGTGAAGCAGGAACTAAGATGGGATCAGAAGGTTGAAGTGACTTGGATGAAGGAGAGGGATCTGAGTTATCTGGAAACCTTTCCATGAGTGGCTCCTTTTCCACCTCCATGTCTTCTACATCAGAGGAAGGAGGCTCAGGTGAGAATCAACATTTCACAGGTTTTTGAAGAATTGCAGATGGTAAGGAAGGTGCTTTGTGAGTTTTAGTTTCCTCATGTCATTTCCTAGCTGGATCAAACTGATAAGTAGTCCCAGAAAGAATGGAAGAAGAGATAGCTGGAGGATACCAGGGTTGAAGAGTACCACAGGATGATCAAAAATCCAAGGAGAACAGGGATGCCTTCTTGGGAGTTGGTGGTTGATAAGAGGCCACCACATGTTGAATAGGGAGAGATGAATCAAAAGGGATTAAAGCACCATTAGGAAGAAAGAAATTGTTTCCCTTCTGCTCCACCAATTTTTCCTCCTTGTCCTTCTGGAGTTCAGGAAATCTCCCAGTACCATGAACTTCCCTATGACAGTAATAACAGACTAGAGTAGATTTAGGAAAAGGGTTAGAAGGTTTAGGGGTAGCTAAAGAAGAAATTTTCTGATCTATCTTTTTTTCAAAGGCCTGAAGTAATTTGGTAATCTCATCTACAGTAGCAGTTTCCTTATTGTCCTGAGGATTTGATTTAGGTCTATGATTTGCTTCCATCTTGTTCATTATTTCATTGGACTCTTTAAAGGAAGGAGCATTTACTGGTTCAGAAACTCTGGTTTGTTCAAAAGTGAGGGCTGTTTGACCTTCCAGGCCTTTATCCACTACACTCCTTATGACCATAAAAACAGGGAGCTTGAACCAATTGTCTCTAGTAGTAATCATGGATTGAGATTGAACTAATTAATCTCTAATCCTTTCCTGCACTCCTGGAGAAAAAGACTGGAAAAATCAAACTCAAATTTTGTCCACCGTGTCAATGTGATTGTTCCTGATGAGGTAAGGCTGAATAGGATCCCAAGATTTTCTAAAAGACTGATAATCAGAGGCTGAAGAGACACAACCATTGGAGATCCATTGAGAAACCAGAGCATCCAAGTCCTGTAGAGTAAACCTTGCCACATCTACTTTTCCCCAATAAGCCAACATAGCCTCCTTCAAGATCCTCCAGTCATGAGTTTCTAATCCATCAAACAATTCAATCACTTCCATAACTTCATCAGAGGAGATAAAAAATTGTAACTGATAAGCCATATCATATTCACTTGCACCATCCACTTCAGCAGCCATCTCATAGGAGTCCAAAAATTGTTCCACATTTGTTCCATTGAAGCCTAAGTTCTTGTTTTGAGGCTTGATCTTGACCATCTTGACTCAAACAGAGGAGGAGGAGGTACCAGCAGATTCCATTTTGAAGATCAGAGTTCCTAAGAGACCCAAAGAGCAGATTTCAAAAGTGGCTCACAAGTGTGGCAGGAGTAGGGTTTCAAAAAAAAACAACTAGTACCTTGCCCAGATAGTTCACAAATCAGGAGGACTTACTTCTAGGATAAGTTGCCTCCATGGATCATATCTGAGAAGAGAGAGAGAAACAGAGAAGAAAAGAAAAAGATTGGATTTCAAAGTTTGATTCCAAATGTTGATGATCTTGGGACTGTAAATCCCAAGGTTTCTGGTTCAATCTGGGCCTGGGGGACCCAATGTAAGACTCCAACAATTCCTAAGCCGCAAAAAGTTCTGTGGAGGGGAAAGTTTCTCTTTAGGCTTCCCTTCTAAGAATTACAATAATATTTCAATGTAACAAGAATCAAGGTCCAGGAACTTGTAAATAAGGAATTGATGTGAGGGATTAGTTTGGGAATAGTTGGCAGCAATGGAATCAACACTATCTGAGACAAGATGGTGGAGGGAAAGACTTGAAAAAAATAAGTCAAAGTTCTTTTCAGAGTTCTATGGAACAAGGCAGCTTTAAGTAAAAACACCCACAAGCTAATAACTCTGCTTGTCAGTAGAAGATTAGGAAAGATCAACTCAATCCCAACCAACCTACAGGTTCTCAATGAACCTGCCAAACTCTCCACAATCAAGCGCTTGAAGGGTACCAGATAACTGTGGGTGGCTGTACAAAACAAAAGAAATTTGTTTGTGAAGCTCTAGAAGCAAATCAATAACAGATTCAAACAAGAATAACCCAACACTTCTCACGGGAATCAAGAGTAGAGTGGCGGAATTCTACTTTAAAGAATAAAGGGAGGTATAACACTCCAGGTTTTAAGCTTAATAAGACCTCTTCAATCAATTGTGATTGGCTCCAGAGAGATTATCAGGAAGGATCAAGACCAGTATGGTCGGAAAAAGGGATCAAGGAGTGGTATAAAACACTTAAGAATTCCAGCAGGCAGAATTCTCTTCAACCAGCAAGGCTATGGTTGGTGATAAGGAACAGGGTCACAGATGAACGGATCAAAGATTTGAGTATGGAGGCTCAAAAGATCAAGGGGAAATCATGGATATACCCAGGATGAGGACTGGGATCAAATTACTATGATAATGGGGGGGGAAATACACACACACTTCCCTGGATTATTCAATGATTCAGAAAAAGCAGGGGAGAGCCACTCCTTTTATAGACCAGAGGCCTGTAGACTAGTTACAAGAGATGTTTACAAATGGGAGCAGAATTTTTTTTTTTTTATGGGGATGGTCATGAGAAAACAAAATAAAAAAACAAAAAAACAAAAAACTCAGAAAAAAAGAAGAATTGAATTGAATTACAGGAATGGGAAGACCCCGGCCCATGCCAATGATGGGCGCGGGCAGGAGAGTAGAAAGTGAGAGGCCCGCGGAAATTCTGACGGGCCCGGACAACTGCTGAGACCCACGCAGGCAACGGACAAGCCGCGCGGGAGATGGACAAGCCGCCTGGGAGACAGGTGAGCTAGGAGGTGGATTGAGGGGTGATGGGGACCATTCGGAGGGGTGGCTTGAGATGGGCATGGATTGGATGAGGAGCAAAGAGAGCACCAATGGAACAATTGAGAAAGATTGGATGACGGCAATGATGGTGGGAAGAGGTGGATGACGGGTTTGACCAGCCGCAACTGCAGTCGGCTAGGGGGATCCTTGAAGGTGGTGCAAAGTGACCAATGTCTGCAAGCAAACACTTGCGGTCATCAGTCAGTGGCAGTGCAAAGATTGCAATGGCCGCAAATGACAATTGTTGGTTTGGGGGTTTCAGAGATGAATTGGGTGGAGCTGAGTTAGAGCAAGGTGTTGATGGCCGTTGCAAGAAGCGAAGGCGTCATTGGTGTTGACCTTGACATTAGGTAGGTGCAAGGTTATTGAAGGAGAGGATGGGGATGAGATTGGTCATGGGAGTGATCAATTGAGGATTTTTCCCATGACCAATCTCATATGGTGATCAAATGGGTGATGGGGGCTGGTCATGGGGTCTCCAAAAACTGCAAGCAATGCTTGCAGTCACTGGTCAATGGTGGCAAGGTTGGAAGGGTTTCTGGATGGATGACCAATCAAGATTCAAGAGATCCTCAGAGGGGGATGATTGGATGGAGGTGATGGGTTGAGGAGGGGATGGCTGCCTGCGCCCGCTTGGCCAGAAAACTCTGGGTAAAGCGGATGCAAGAGGGGGATTTGAACAGAGGAGGAAGGAGTTGGATGGCCAAAGAAGGCCTTCCTAGACCGCTAGGACAGGGAAGAGCTGAGAGAGTGGGAAATAAATAGGTACCCATAGAAACACAAGAGATATTTTTTTTTGAAGTTGTATTGATGGATCAGGGAATGTAAAAAAAATCAAAAATCTCCATTTTTAATGAGTTGTCCTGGATTGGTCACCACACCGTATAGGTTTCACACCTAAAATTCAGTCAGAATTGAGGTGTTGTGTATATTTTAGGAGTTACAGATGGAAATGTGTTCTGTCAAAATTCATGCACGCAGCCGCGGCAGCCAATACACCCTCATGCAGCTGAGCTGCAGCACTGCCACCCTGTCAAAGTACCCTAAAAAGCCCTGTATGCAGCCCAAGCCTCTGGCAAGTATGCAGCAGTGGGACTACGAGTTGACAAAGTGACAGGCGGCCTGAGAAACCTGGGTACCGCGTAAACATGCTACAAACTACACGGGAAAATTCTACATATATGATAAATTTTCCTGTGGATATTAGATAGTCTTAAAATACATAAAAGTATATAAAAATACCCAAATAACCTTTATACGTATTTTTCATTAAATATAATTTAAAATACCAAGAATGTCAAAAATAAGATAATGACTATTTCTAAAAATATATTAAGATACTTTAATATACAATTATGAGAACTTCAAGGAATTGGTATTTCCGTGAAATACTAAGAAAAATAATTATGTAAAAATACTACATAAATACTCATGACTTATATATTTAAATGATGATTTTTAGTAAATCAACTGAAATTCAAAAATAAAGAGTAAAATCAATATCATGACTTTACTCCAATTATTTAATACATAATGAGAACTCACCTGGCATCAGACTATCCGTAGGAATGTATATTAAAATAATTATCAAATTAATAGGAAAATGTACTGAGGATAATTGATTTAATAATACATAAAATGGACAGATTAGTGTTATTCACAGGTCCAAACAGCAATTATGAAGTAGAATAATTCCCACACCCTGGGAAATTAGATTTTAACCGTGCTAGGGAACCAAAAACACATGAAAGGCTACCACTGGTTACCCTGCTAGCCTCAGTGTCTGTCCCTTTGAGCCCCTGTATCACTCAGAAGGACAATATTGGGACTCAAAAAGGTATAAATAAATAGCTCTTTTGAGGATATTGATACCCGGAGACCCAGTTATATTTACATCCAGACACCATTCCAAGGTAATAAAAATACTTATAAGAGATAAGTAAGTGATTTATGGCTTTAGTCTGATTAATAATATCCATCCCCAACCCTTTTTGTCAATTTAAACTGCTGAACAACCTTTTAACCCCATTAAATAGATTTAACCCATCAGTAAACGTCCCAGAAAGGTACCCAAAGGATTTAATAATATACCAGTGAGTCTTATTATCCTTTCTCTGTTGTGGAAGCTTGGTTACAAAGACCTTCCACTCCACTGTGTATTTTATATACGTATTATCTTTGGGAAATATATCCTTTAAGAATATAAATTAAAGGTTCCAAAGTAACCAGGTCTACGTGTTTTCAAACTCAATTCCCTGAAGAGAGATGTTAAAGATCCCCAATACAATTTTGGCCCCTCTTTTAATTTATTTAATAATCAATTTATTAATAATGATTTACAATATTAAACCATATCCAAACCAATCAACCTTGCAATAAGCTTTATCCAAATATTTTACGGATTTTTGCTGCATTTATTGAATAATATATTTATTATTTATTCTATCACCTCTGGTAGCTAAAGGAAAGAAAGGGTCTTGGCATCCAGAAGGCTGAAAATTTTGATGTTTTATTTTTGTGAAAAGTGAAAACCTTTTAGAATTTTGACATTGCTGCTCAAACACTTGCTCATCTTCACTACAAACCATTCAATTTTTTAATACTTGGTGCACTGGTCTGCACTCCATATAGTAGGGCAGGACCAAGAATTCCAGATTGCAGAACCCAAATGTGGTCCAGGATTCTTTTTAATTTAATTTAATTTTTTTTTTTGTGATGTTATTCATTTTTTTTTTAATTTTTAATTTTTGGTTTTTTTTTTAATAAAATTTTTTCTTTTTTTTTCTTTGGTTTGGAATGATGGAAAACTTAGCCCAAATTGACCATTGTTCCAGACAGTATTGAGGATTTTTTCAAATTTTTATTTATTTTATTTTTTATTTATTTTGTTGGATGACTTGAGGAACCTTTTTTTAAAATAGCTTGTTGATTTCCTTCTCAAACACTAGCTGATCTTTCCTACAAACCATGTTTGTGAAAGACCATCAAAAATTCCATTTTATTGATACTCAGTGCACTGGTGCCCACTCCAATATAGTAGGGCAGGAAAAAGAGTTCCAGCTGGAAGAACACAAATGTGGTCCAGGATTTTCTTGTATTTTTTTGTATTTTTTTTGTGATTTTTGGTTTTTATTGATTTTTTTATTTTTTGATTTTTTGATTTTTTTTTTAGGTCTGGCATGATGGACAACTTAGCCTAAGTCCTCCAACATTTCAGAAGGCATTGTGATTTTTTCTTTTTGATTTTGTTGATTTTGTTGATTTTGTTGATTTTGGTGGATGTCTTAAGAAGCCTTTGTTTGATTGTTGATGTTGCTTCTCAAACACTAGCTCATTTTTCCAACAAACTGTCAGCCTCCTGGATGCCAAGACCCTTGCTGTCCTTTAGCTACCAGAGGTGATAGAGTAAATAATAAATATATTATTTAATAAATGCAGCAAAAATCCCTAAAATATTTGGATTAAGCTTATTGCAAGGTTAAGTGGTTTGGTTATTGTTTATTTTTTTAAATCAATATGAATAAATTAATTATTAAATATTTTGATGAAGGGGCCACAATTATATTGGGGATCTTTAACACCTCTCTTCAGGGATTTCAGTATGAAAACACGTAGTCCTGGTTACTTTGGTTTCTTTAGTTCAAAGAGTATTTTACCCAAAGATAATATGTATATAAAATACACGGTGGAGTGGCAGGACCTTTTAGCCAAGCTGCCACAACAGAGAAAGGATAATAAAACTTACTGGTATATTATTAAATCCTTTGGGTATCTGTTTGAGACTTTTACTGATGGGTTAAACCTGTATACTGGGGTTATAAGGTTTTTCAGCAGTTTTAATTGATAAAAAGAGGTTTAGGACGGATATTATTGATCAGACATTTCCATAAATCAATTAATTATCTCTTATAAGTAATTGATTACCTTGGCACGGTGTCTGGATATGAATATAACTGGGTCTCTGCCCATCAATATCCTCAAAAGAGCTCTTTATTTATAGCTTTTGGAGTCCCAATATTTTCCTTCTGAGGGTTGTAGGTGCTCAAAGGGACGGACACTAAGGCTAGCAGGGTAACCAGGGGTAGCCTGCCATGTGTTCTTGGTGCTATAGCACGGGTAGCATCTAATTCCTCAGGGTATGGGAATTATTCTACTTTATAATAGACATTAGGACGTGTGAATAACACTAATCTGTCCTATTTATGTATTATTTAATTAATTATCCTTAGTAAATGTTCCCATTAATTTAATGATTATATAAATAGAAATTTTCTACGGACATCTTGATGTCAGGTAAGTTCTCATTATGTATTATATATCTGGAGTAAAAGTCATGATATTGATTTTACTCCTTATTTTCGAGTTCCAGTTGATTTACTAAGATAATTACTTAAAAATATAAGTCATGGGACTTCATGTAATATTTTTACATCATTAGTTTTTCTTAGTATTTCACAAAGATATTGATTTCTAGAAATTCTCATAAAAGTATATCAAAGTATTTTAATATATTTTTAGAAGTTGTCATTGTCTTATTTTTGACATTCTTGGTACTTTGAGTTATATTAAATAAAAAATATGTATAAGGAGTATTTAAGTATTTTTATATGATATTATGTATTTGTAGACTGTCTACTATCCACAGGAACATTTATTACATATGTAGAATGTTCCTGTGTAGGTTGTAGCATGTTTACGTGGTACTTGAGCCTCTCAGGCCGCCTGGCACTCTGTCAACCCGTAGTCCCGCCGCTGCGTACTTTTCAGAGGCCCAGGGCTGCGTACACAACCTCGACGGAGTGACAGGGCTGTATCTCAGCCGCGCGCGGGTGCATTGGCTGCCGCGGCTGCATGTGGGAATTGTGACAAAACACATTTCCACCCGTAACTCCTAAAATATACACAAGACCTCAATTCTGAATAGATTTTAGGTGTGAAACCTATACGTGACAATGTGTGTGAAATATTCAATTGACCAAAAACTCAATAGTGGAGCCGTAGTATTTTGGTTTTTCTTTCCTTAATTATTTAAAAATATAAGGAGTTGGATTTCAAGGGTGGGGTCAGTGAGTGACCCTACCTAATTTTGGGTGGAGAATCCATTTCCGTAATAATATTTATGGTTTTCCTACTCCTTATTAGTTTAATTGTATTATTATTATTTTTATGTTATTTTTGTTACTTTTGCAGCTTGCTCTGCAATAGTAGCAAGCTGACACAAACTATGTTTGTGAAACACCATCAAAAATTCAACTTTTTGATACTCAGTGAACTGGTTTGCAGTCCCATATAGTAGGGCAAGACCAAGAATTTTATCTGGCAGAACCCAAATGTGGTCCAAAATGTTTTCAATTTTTTTTTTGATTTTATTGATTTTATTGATTTCAGTGATTTTAATTTTTTTTCTTTTTTCTTTTTTCTTTTTTTGGTCCGGAAAAGTGGAGCCCTTAGCCTAATTTTTCAACCAAGCCAGATGGCATTGAGATTTGTTATTCTTTTCATTATTTTTTATTGATTTTTATTGATTGGTTTGATTTTTTTGGGTGCTTTTTTTGAATATGTTGTTTGTTTAGTTTTAATTTGATTTTTTTTTCTCCATCAACATGGTGGACAACATAGGCTCTGCTGTCCACCTCCCTTCAGGAATTCCCTGCATGCCTCCCTTATGGGCAGGGGGAGCAAGACAGGGGCCATTCTTGCAATGACCAACTGTCAGTGTGAAAAAAAACATTTCCAAAGTTTTTCATTTTTCTGGCAATAAGAAGCTTCACAAAAATGAAAAAAAAAAATCTGAAAAACCCTGAATTCCTGTGAGGAGATGGATGATTTGGCCTAATTTGTCCACCATTTTAATGGAGAGAATAAAAAATTAAATCTAAAAAACAAAATCCAAAAAAAAACAAAAAAACAAAAAAATCACAAAAATCAGAAAGAAAACACAAAAAAACAATTAAAAAAACATTCTAAAAATATAGAAATAAATCCTGAAACACATTTGGGTTCTTTCAGCTGAAATTATTGGTCCTGCCCTACTATATGGGAGTGCACACCAGTGCACTGAATATTGAAATTTAAAGTTTGATGGTGTTTCACAGAAATGGTTTTTTGGGAGGATGAGCTTGTGTTTGAGGAGAAACATCAAAATTCTAACAGGATTTTTTTGATTTTACCACCAAAATCCAAAAATTCAAAAAAATAAAATTAAAAAATTAAAAAAAGTCAAAAATAAAAAATAAATCAAAAATTAAAAATCAAAAATTAAAAAAAAACTAACAGCATTATTTTTCCCACAACCCTTACTCTTAAACACATGAGTATTTTATTCCCCATGACATTTTGCACACATGGGCATTTCCTTGGTCTACATTTGTTACTTATACTGGTTTTGTGAATTTAACCAAGTTGGAGAGGAAATGCCACTGGACCACATTGTTTTCTGCCAGCTGAATTTTTTTCATGCCCTATTATATAGGATTGCACACCAGTGCAGTGAGGATCCTCAAATTGACTATTTGATGATGCTTCACAAACACAGTTAGTACTGAGGATGAGGTACTGTTTAAGCATCAAAATCAAAATTCTAAAACATTTTTCAATCTCACCAAAATAAATCTTCAAAATAAAAATTAACTTCCATTTTTGTTAAAAGAAAATGAAAATTAAAATAAAAAATATAGGATTGAAAGAAATTTTAAGAACTAAAACAAAAATCACAGAAAAATAAGTTAAACAGAAATTCATAAAAAAATAATAAAAGAACAGGAGTTATTTTTGAAGACCCCTTGGCCAGTTTTGAAAAATTATTTAGGTACTTGGGCTGCTTGCTGGTTCTTTTTTTTTGGTTGGTTTTTCTACAAAAAAAAAGAGAGAAAAATTATAAAAACAGTTTCAACACCAATTCTTTGTATGATAGAGCCCTCCAAGTATTTTCAATGAAACACTAATCATATTTTACCTAAAGATTTTTTATTTTTTGTTAAAATTTAACAATAACATGATTTAAAAATTTAGACCACCCCAGTTACCACTGCTTTTATTTGCACTTATTTTCATGGTGATAAATATTTTATAGGGTAAAATATTTGATTATAATTAAAAATTATGTTTCTGTTTCAATCTTTTAATGATATTTCAAATACTTGAAAAGAAAGAAACTTTGATTCCTGATGTTGAAAAAAATATTGAAAAAGATATCATTTTCAAAGTCCTTTTATGCTGGATCCAATTTTAAGAAGCCTATAATACATCAAACAAATACCAAAAAAATGTAACAAACATTTTTAATTTATCTTCAAACATTCCAAGTCTTCAAAGAACCAAAAAAAATTAAATGAGAAGTAAAAGGAAAGGTTCCACAAATGCATTGAGACTTTTTTCATTTTTTTTTTTTTTGACAGATTTTTGAAGGTCTCAAAATAATTTGGAAACTCTGAAATATTTTTATAGGGGATTTGAATAACAATCTACATTTATGCAGTGTTATAAACTTCACAAAAAAAATCCTTCAAATGCCTGTTTCCAAGGAAATATCTGTGTGCAGAAAATCTGGGAAACGCATAATATCTGTGTATTTAAGTGTAAGGGTTGTGAAAAAAAGGATGGTCAGAATCAACAAGAAATCAAAATCAAAAGCATTAAAAAAAAGAACAAAAAAAGGGATAAATCAAAAATACAAAAATTAAAATGAAAAATTGAATCAAAATGAAAACAGAAACAAAAAATTGAATTTTCATTTATTGATGAAAAGCTCAATTCAAAAAAAAAGTAACTTTGATTGAAGTTATAATTATTCTTCATGGCATTGATTTGTTTTCAAATTTTGGTTAAGAATCTGAGGCCATCCAGCCCGTGTTTTTGCAATTTTTAAACATAATGTTGCAAATTTTCTTTTTTAAAAATTGGATTAGTATGGCCAGTGGCATGAAATTTATTCTTGAAGGAGAAATCAAAAACAAAAAAATTATTCTGTAAATAAGAATCAAATTTTCTTTTTTTCAATAAAATTGACAACATGTTGTTGTGACGCTTCATACAAAACCACCAAATCTTCATGAAACATAGGTCTGAACCAAATTTCTCAACATTTGTAAAAAAATATGACACTAAGAATATATACATAAATTCCCAAGTCTTCCTGTTATGTAAAAATTTTCAATTCAATTCATGCATTACATAAATATGGTGCAGCAATATTCTGAGACCATCCTGGAATAAATTTGATTTTTGACCCCAAAACCAAAACAAAGTCAAAACAGGTTTTTCTCACTATCCCATGTTCTACACCTGCCAACAGTTGCAGCCATTTTTTTCATGGTGGGTACAGACTTTTCCAAGGTTGGAGTGCAGGTGCAATACAATAGAGTATGAGAGTACAGGACATAATGGGTGCGACATGGAAGGAATTACACATGAGGACAATGCAAATGAATGGATTTATTTTATGCAGGGAAATGAGCTAATCCTTTGGCAGAACTATACAGGTGATATGTCTATCTAGGAATGAGTGCAAGCTAGTTTTTGCATAACCAAGAATGGAAGTCCAAGGGCTAATGATACCCAGGGGTAGACAGCAAAGCTCAAATGGATGGTTGACTGGATTTAGAGTTAATTGCAAAGATACGCAAGTATATACTGAGTCTTCAAGATTGGAAGATTGTAATTCAAGCAAGAGGTAGTAAGTGGAAGGCACCAATGATTTTATGCTTTATTTGTGTCATTCTTATGGACTGAGGAAAAGGATATGTTGAAATGGTGAAGACAATGACCCTTAACATTCAAGCGTGACACCAAAATGCACTACTCACTTTATGTTCTACAGTACCCAACATGATGACTTGTTGGAATAATCAATGCCCTTCAAAGGCTTCAGGCCTCAACTTATGGAAATCAAACAATGTAAGAAAAGGAAAAAGGGGGTACCCATGGGTCAACCCACCATCTAAGAGAATCAACCAAACCTGTACCTGCACCCACGGCAGCTTGAGGTTTTTTGGGTCAACAAAAGGTTTTCCTGAAGCCCCTCTACTCAAACCTGGATAGATACCCACTGGTTTTGGGTAATCCACAGGTTTTCCCAACCCATGAACACCCTAATGGCTGACCCTGTAAGCCTGAGGGGTGTATATTGTGATCCCAATGTGTATAATTTTGTGGACAAAATTTATTTTGGGCCTCTCCTGCAGAAATATACACTTAGGGCATCTCTCCCATGGGAGTTAAAAGTTGTGAGGCAAACCATAAAATTAAGGTTTGCACTGCGGGTTTTGCCTCCCCACACTGCTGTACCAAAAACTGCAGGGGATATTTGTGTGTGATTCCCATGACACCCAGACCAAACAATTGAGAAGTTTGGGGGGGATGGTGGCAACTTTTGGGGGAGGTGGACATGAAGATGTCTGGTGGGATTCATATGTATTTTATATGGATGTATTGGATATTGAAAGATATCATGGGAGCTAGAGGGTTGCCAGATGTGGCATTCCAAGACCCTCATATACCTCCCAAGGTAATATAACACTGCGGATAGCACCTGCAGGACAGGTGATTTTTGGGTGCTTGGGAGTTAAATTGGATTTAGCTTTGCTGTTTCTTGGGGCATCTCTCCTGTGGGACATGAAATTTGGGAGGCAAACCATAAAATTAAGGTTTGTGCAGCAGGTTTTGCCTCCCAAAATAGCTGTTCCAAAAACTGCAGGGGGTATTTGTGTGTGTTTCCCTGCCACCCAGACCAAAAAATTGAGCAGTTTGGGGGGGGGGGGTGGCAACTTTTGGGGGAGGTGGACATGAAGATGTCCAGTCACCATGAAAAAAATGGCTGCACCTGCCGGCAGGTGTAGCACCTGGGATAGTGAGTCAAACCTGTTTTGACTTTGTTTTGGTTTTGGAGTCAAACATCAAAGTGATTTTGGGATGGTCCTGGAAGATTCATGCACCATATTTATGTAATGCATGAATTGAATTGAAAATAATTACATAAATGGAATTATTGAGAAATCTTTATTTAATTTTAAAACCATACTTTCATACAAGGAATTCCAATGAATTCCAATCAGAACCGGTTGATATGGGCTGTGATTTCCACCAATATAGAATTTGAAAATGAGGAAAATTCAATTGGTAGCTCATGATCAATTCAAAGTATTGTTGCCAACAAAGACTAGCAATTTTCTCCCAGCATGGATGCTTCAGCTTTTTGAGATTCAATATTTTTTCTATGTGCAAATTTTATACCTTATACATGGGTTTAAGTTATAAAACTAATGCAAAAGATGCATCCTCTAATTTTGTTTTATACCAATATCTGGTACAATAAAATTTTTTTCCCTGTGTTTTCTTATATTATCTCCTGTTATCCAAGGAAATACCAGTCAGCTAGGTCAACACATACCATTCTTCATAAATTAATGTTATTGATAATAGCTTACCAATTGGTTAATTGCCACAACATAATAAAAATTCTTGGAGTTTTTTGCAATTTTTGAATCATAAGCCATGCTTGCCACAAAGCCTGATATGCTATCTTGATGTATAACAGATATTGATCCACCTTCTTGATAAACCATTTGAGCATTGAGATGAGTGAGGCCAAGGTATGAATTTCTTGAACTATCAATTGGTTCTAAACATGGAAAGGTTTCCACAATGAGGAAATATTTCCCACAGTTGTTTTCATAAAATATGCAAAATACCTTTCCCATGTAACAAGCACCTTGATTTGATATAGATGAAAATGAAATCTGAGAATTACTTTTATTGTAGCAATGGGGTGTTATGCTATTACCATGGAAGAGCATTGATTTGCAAGGCAACAACTCAAGCTGGTCCCATGGCAACAGGTTGTATGTTGACTGATTTTGAATAAATTCTTTTAATAACCCTTCTTCCAAACCATTCATTTCTTTTTTAGACTTTGAAATATCATCTGACTGAGAAGAATAGAATAAAATTTGAAGATCTGGTAGTTGATTAGAATTGATGCCAAAAGCATTCCAGTTGGATCCAATTTGTTCAACAACACCTTGAAGTTTTGCTCTTTCAAGGAATCCATTCAAGAGAGACTTATCAAGGAAACCTGAAATTTAACAAACCAATCAGCTCACTTCTCCCAATCAAAAAAATGTTTTTCAGAAATCTGTGTCACCTACGTGTATTTTTATTTTTTTTGATCAAGGTCAATATGTGATTCAGCCTTTCTCCTGACCAACATGAAAATATTGAGGGAGGACCATAGAGCATGATCATCTTAGTCATATGCTGAGAGAAGTGAATTGTTGGCTTTGGTTTAATTTCCTGTCCCCAATGTAGCAATAATTCCTCCCAATAAGCCAAGATCAATTCATCCAATTGGGTCACCTGGTAATGGGTAAGTTGATGAGACATGACTAAGTTGATAATACCAACAAGTTTAGAGGTAGTTGATACAAGCTTTTCCTCCCTTGAGTTGTTTGATGAGTTCCACTTCCACCTTGGAAGCAAAACAAGAACTACGTGAATGGTGTACAAAACCAACCATTCAGCAGCCTTAGGAGTACCAGCAAAAGGCAAACCTTTATTTCTGGGAAGTCTAGTAATCCAAGATGGAAATGCAATCAAATTGCTACCCTCTTGAAGACTTTTGAGTTCTTGAGGAGTAATTCTCATTGATGCAAAACTTGCCTCTTCTATTGATGAAGCTGAATGAAGTGGATAATTGAAATATTCAACAGAGGGATGTGAGGTTTCTTCCATAAAACTTTGAGTGCTCTTCCCAGTTTCATTTTGGCTTCCTGATTTACTTGTAATAGATCTAATTGGATTTATTCCTTGTGATTCAGCTTTTGTCTTTCCTTTCTCATTTGATTTAGGTAAGAATTTGGGTGAGCTGTTTGTTGATGTGTTCTCAAGAAGCCTTGGAGAACGCCGGACAGAGGGTTGGAGGAGTTGAGATTCAGAATATTCCCAACCTTTTGAGGAGCTGGGAGGATGAAGCCCTGGAATTTTTTGAACTACAACAATTGGTATTGAAGTTCTCTGTTGAATATTGGATGGTCCTTGTTGCTGTTAATTTGCCCAAATTTTCACCTTTTCAATTGGATTGGGAGCTGATTCCTCAAGGTTTTGTTGGGAGCTTTCAAGAAATTGTTGAACTCTCCTCCGGGTTACTCTTTGGGAGCTCTCTGGTGACAAATAGCGCTTTTGTTTGGATCCAGATCTAAGGCTGCTAACTTGACTAATTGTGACACTTTTTGGGTAAGTTTTTTGCCTTCTCTCCAAATTTTGAAGAGTTTGACCAGCCTTTATTATTTCAAGGTAGGTGACACTATAATCTTGTAGCATTCCCAAGATAAATGTATGAATTGCATCAATTGTTGTCATATTTGTTGGTTCCCAGTATGGCAGAGTTTGGAAAATTGTGTACCGGGCACCATGTAGCTTGAGAAGGTTGGCTTTCCCATACAATGATGAAGTGTTATTCCAAATTTCTGCCCATTTAATGTGATCTTGATTATTTTTTACTGGCCAAGTCTCTTTTTTGGTGTTTTGGATGTCATTGAGCTTGAGGTTGTAGTGGGAACAGAATATTGTGGCAGAGTGAGATGCAAATCCACGCATTTTACGCAAGGCAGGTTTATCACCAATCAGAGGCAATATTACAGCATGTATTACTCTTCCATTGGGGTATTTGTTGGTTTTTGTGAAGTATATTCCTTTCCAAAGGTCCAGTACCTCAAAGAAAAGTGGCTTGAGTAGATTGTTCAGTTGTAACAAGGTAAATTCCTTGGGTTTTGGTGTGAATCCATACACAAAAAGATTGTGCGGCTTGTAACAGACATTGGGTGGGAGGTTGAAACATATTAAGAATATTACACCAAGAGAGATGCTTTTACCACTGGTCTTTATTCCATGGGGATTCAACCAATCAATGTAAATTCCAAAAGCAAGGTTCCCGGGTTCTGCTGTGTAAACTTGATTGGTTTCATCCTTGAATTCCTTCCACATAGTTCCATCCCAAATATCACAAAGTCTATTAGGATTACTGGCTTGATGCTGTTGAGGTGCACTGAGTAATTCTTCAAAAAAAAAGGGAGAAGTAATTGTCTTGCAATCCACTTCTTGAGTAATTGGTTTCCAAACTGCTTCAGAGGATAAAATTTGGATTTGTTCTTGTCTTGAATCCAAAGTTTTGACCCACATGTAACAGGCTCTCCAGTTGTTGAATGAACAATATTATTGCATTTGGGATAGTTCCTGGATTCCTGATTGTCTTCACTAACTGGGTTTCTGAAGAAGGAAGTGCTTGATCCAAGGGATAGAGTTTGTAACAAATTCCACAACAGAAATTTTCAACTTGATCATTTTTAATTAAAAATCTTTTTTTCAATGTTGCAAGACTTTTAGGGATTTCTGCTGAATAGTTGGGCTGGCCAGTTAACATTGAATTAATGCGGATTTTTTTATGTTCTATCTTGATTTATTTCTGACAAATGTGGTCACCAACATTTTCCTCAATACTTTGGTGAAGGATTTGAAGTGATGAGATTGGGGCACTTGGATTGTGATAGAGAAATTGAAGAGGTTTCATCCCAGATGTATCATAAATTTCCATGTTTTCTGGTGGGGGCTGTTGTATTTCACTATAGGAAGGAACCCTTTCAGGGTTGTTTGGTGCATTGGAGTCTTCAATTCTTGGCTTTAATGTGATAAAAGAGAGGAAAAATAAGAAAAGGCACCTCAATTCAAGCACAAATCAAGGATTATACATTTGAAGAAGACGTTCACTCACAGTGCTGATGTTTTCTTGTTGTGTTTCACTGACGGGGTTTATTCTGGTAATGGAATGGGAAATGTTTGGTATCTTTTTTGTTTAATTTGTGCACCATCAATGTTTTATCATTTATCTTTCAAATATTTATCATAAACAGCAAGAATGCCGTCACATACACTTTTAGAATCATTTGACTGCAATACATGGTTTTCATGTGCTTTTTTGGACCTTCCAACACCAGTGTATATATTTCTTCCATGTTCAAATGTTCTTTCAGAACATTTGGCACATTGGAATATCCAAATTTTTCCAACTCTTTTAGTGTGCTCCATTGTTCTGATTGATTTGGATTTTGTGGTAAGTCAGATTGTTGGAGGTTGTCTAAAATTTATTTATTGAAGATGAAATAGATAAGAATCATTATAAATATTCAATTTGTTTTTGTATCTCCTGGTGAGTTTAAGTAATCAAATATCCTCAAAAATTTATTGCTTCCATTTTGAATATTCATATTTGGGCCAGTGGCCAAGGGATTGCACAGTAGATCTTCTATCTTTAAAAAGATTCCTAATTGATAGATCATACAATAATTGCTCATTTGTAGCGCATGTAAAATACGTAAGCAAGCCAAAGATATTTTGATTGAAATTTAAATACAAATGAATTGACCAAAAATCCTGTATCCAGTCTCAAAATGAATTATCTCAATAAAAACCCATTATAGTAATTTACATTTTGGCATTGAAAAATTTGAGTAGGCATTTTTTCCAAAAGTAAATTGGCCGCTCCTGGAGTCAGACTCCTTTTCTCAAAATACTGAATTCTCATCTAGTGGTATGTATATTCCACATGTCTTTTTCCTAAAAATAATTTTGGGGATGTTCAGAATATGATTGATCTCAAAATTGCTATTTTACATTGAGGAAAAGGCTTTTTGGGTGTTGTGAGCTAGCAAACAAATGTTGGAGTATCTGAAAAAAAGATGGGGCACACAAAATGAAATTACTCAGTGTTTTTCAATGGGATATTTAATTCTGTACACACTTGGATTTGGGTTTTTCCCAATCTTAGTTTAATGTTTGTGTGGTTTGTTGACATAAAGTTATAAATTCATTCATTTGAAAATTTGAGGAGGTTTGGAATGTAGCCTAATTTTGTTATAACTCAATTTAATCAGGCAGAACCCACATAATTTATTTTCCTAAATTGACTCAATCTAGCTTTACATATGATTACAAGTTTCCAGTTGAAAAAGCATGAGTGGAAGCCCAATTGAGATACATGGAATACTGGATAAAACTTTCAAAATATCCAATGTTGCATCCAAACACATTTTTCCCTATTCTTTAGAGGAAGAATAGAAAAAATACACTATTCCCAATATTCCTAAGATGTTTGAGTGGTTTTCATTAAGCTTGATGGCTTGGAGACTTGAGCTCTGAGAAAGGAAACCGCATCTGTGAGATCAACTTCTGGAAGTAAACTCAAGGCTCTTTTTTCAACAGAAGTTATATCCTGCAGGGTTTCCTTGCTTATCCATTTGTGGGGTATTGAGGTAGGAAGTGAAGGTGGGTCATCACCTCCTGTCAAATTGTTGGGTTTGGAAAGACTGCTAATTTTCACTCATCTTTCCCTCTTGATGCGTGGGTTTTTTCCTAGTTGAATGTATGCTTCATCAAGGTAGTGATAAATTTGGGATATTTGTTCAGCCCTCCAGATATTGGCATGATTGAACAATTCTTCATCTTCACCCTCAACATCAGAAATGAAGCCACTATCCAAGAAAAGAGCAGAAGTCTCAGGGAAAAAATGCATCATTTCCAACTCTACTGCAGTTATCTTCCTGATTTCCTTCTTATTATTCTGTATTTAAAACAATCATGAATAGTTATTCATTGAACAGTGAGAGACATTTACACAGTTTCAGAATATTCATTTGACATACTTTCTTCTTGTTTAAACTCTGGGATGCAGAAACATTTGAATTCCTGCTCCTGGAGCCTCCTTCTACCTTTCTTTCCTTCTTCCAAAGATCCTTCTTTGATAGGAGCCAATGATTGATTATTCCAACACCATTTGCTGGGGTGTTGTCATTCTTGGTAATTGAATAGGCAGAAGTACCCCCACGTTCATGGCACATCTCCCATGCTCTGATTATGATTGCAGTAAGAGAGGAATTCCAGCTGGATGTTGGATTCTGTTCCCAGTGGTAGGTGCATCTAGGAATACCAGCATTTTGGATGAGAGCCTGTGCATGGGATATCCATGTCTCATCATGAGAGTTGATTTGGCCAATAGAAGTGGCTTCTTGTGATTTATATTTTGAATAAATTTTTTGTTGCAATTGGCGCAATGCATCCTTCTTGACAAGTTTGAGCTCCTTTTTACGTAGGTGTGGATTCAAATTGTATTGGTTGGGTTTACCAGTGTTTGATGATATGGCATTGGTGATGAATTCCTTCTTCTTTGAGATATGATTTTGCAGGCAAGATAGTTCACCAGTAATTGGAGGATCAGGGAGCTTGTTGTTGTTGGAATCCATTCCAAGAATTGCTTTAGTCCAATCAAGTAAGGATTTGGAAATACCACTAGAAGAAGGCGGGATCCCAAGATTACGTGCATGACAAGGGATTGAATATTGTTCCTGGGCCATACGTTTCTTCTTCTTCTGGTGTTGGTGGGATTGGGAAATTTTTTGGGCAATCATAAAGTATGATGGGGCCGCAGAGTTATCAAATTCATCATCTTTCTTAAAACCTTCCATATTGACTTGGTCATCTGGAAGGGGGACATTTGATGGTTAAATGGTTGGTGGTGCTTGGTTAACTGAGCTTTCTGTCATTTAGTAACATAAAATAAATGAAAACAAGAATTTAGATTTGGGATTGTATCATGGTTATTCAGGCTTTGTGCTAGGGGAATTAGATCTTACCCGGTTGCATTTCTGAATTTCCAATTTGATAACCAGATGATAATGATCCTGATTTGATGGTTAGTTCTTGATTTCCTTCAAGCTGATAAATAGGAAGTCAGATTGTCTCTTGTTGGCAATCTGAAAAATTTCAGAAACCAAGAGATTATATATTATGATTTCCCTTTGTTCCCAAATTTGTCTTCCAAGTGGCCAAATGGTATGTATATAAGTATACTTCCATAATAACAGTAAGGGATTAATTGCATCAAAGTACAGCATTGTGGAAAATCATATCATCATCAAGGTGAAAAGAGGTGGTATTTTCCTCACCCTCCACCAAAGTTTTAGTGATTATGTTTGGTGAAGGCAGTGCAGAATCCCAAAGAATCTCCAGTGGAAAAATAGAATCTGCAAAATTTAAATTTTTTATTTTTGAAATTATGTAGAAAAGAAATTACTTTACAATTGAACAATTTGAATCCAGAAAATTTTCTTCCATGACAAAGATCTTTGAACATGATTTGGGTGAGCAAATATTTTAATTTATATATACATGGGATACACCTATTATGATTGAATGGGAATATCAAATCAAGTTTATAATTAAATATGGAAAACATTTGAGTGGAAGTTTGTTGAAAAATAAAATGAACCATATTATATATTGCAGATGCATGCTTTCTGTAAAGACTGATGCATAAATATCATAAGGATGGATCCATAAATCCCACAGACGACTTCTTGCTCTCACGGCTGCGGTACCTGAGGGGCCACTGTCCCCGCGGGTGCGCTCACACTGGTCTTAAATCTAGCTCTGGAAAGCACCCTACAAGGAACAATCACAAAAAGACAAACCAACCACCGACAAAACTCAACAACTCAACTTCCATCTTTTTTTTTTGTTTTCACTTTTCCTTCTATCTCTTTCTGTTTTCATTCACCTTTCCTTCTTCTTCTCATAAGCTTTCATTCCAACGCTCATCCTCAAAAACCAAACCTCAGTCCCAACCACTCAAACTTTGGTTATCAAAATGCGCATTGTCCTCAACCGGTAAGACCATCTTTGACTGAAGATCATTCTGAACTCAACTCATCAAAACATGCTGTCTCAATCCAGCCCATTCATGTCTTCCTCATTCCCTCTCATATAGCCAAAGGCTACTTGGGTAATATCCTTGTTGTGTTGGTTTCCTTAATCTCTCTACGTCTCTTCACCTATCAATTTTTGTTCCTATTCATTCTGATCTCTATCTTTGCTGTTATTTGCCGCAGCTTTTTGTTTCATTCATCAATTAAAGTTATACGGTTAAAAGCCGAAGACTCCTCTCAACCAGCAAGACAACAAATATGGCATTAGGACCGGGATTCTTGACGAAAAGACAAGATGAAGGCCCTGCTCAAGCTCAGAGGAGTATTGGACACACTCGAGTCAACCTCCAAATCACTATCCTCTCTAGATAATGACAAAATCCAGCTCCTGCTTATTTCCAAGGTAGACTCAATAACTCACAACAATTTCATCAGCACCGCCAATATCAACTCCGCCAAGGACATCTGGAAATCAATCAAAGAACAATTTTCATCTTCTCAGGCGTCTAATCAAGCAAGAATATTCAATGACTTTCTACATCTCACCTTCAAAGAAGACAAGATCTTGGACTTTGTCACAAACGTCAAAACCTCCATCAAAAAAATGATAGACATAGGCATTGATCTACCCAACAACATTCTTGCCTACTTAACTATGTTTAAATTCCTGTCAACCCTTCAAGATTTGAAGTGTCAACTCATGCACTTTGACAAACAAATCTCCATGGAGTTCGTCTGCAATCATCTCGTAAAATACCATAATGAAGTCAAGGCTGAATGCTCTGAAAAAGGAACTGCACGAGGAACTTCAGAAACAGCCCTGACCATCATGAGAACCAAGACAAAAAATGCCCTATCCAGCCAATGCATAGAAGGGTATCACAATCCGAAACAAGACAAAAACCACTCGGAGTCTGAATGCTTCCATCTTCATCCGGAAAAAGCCCCCTAGTGGTGAAGGGAAAATCAAAGCAAATGGAAGGAGAAGCAGAATAAAAATCAGGAATCAGCTCACTACCACGCATTCGTCACCAGGTGGATTGACTCCAAAATTGGAGCAGAAAAGAATATCCTGATCAACAGTGGTGCGTCCGCTCACATTTTCAACGACAAACGGTTCTTCATCACGCTTGATGATTACTCTGGAGAACACATAATCACTGGAAAGGCTGGAGCAAACTTACCTATTCTGGGTCTTGGAACGGTCAAATTATCTTGGAGGGATCAAACAATCACCTTGTCAATTTGTCTATTCTTCCCGGACATTGTAGTCAATTTGGTAAGCCCGGGCAAGCTTCTGGATCAAGGCTGCACCCTGAAGGCCAAATCGGGCCACTTTGAACTTAACAAGGACGGCAAAAAGATTTTTCAAGGGTCAATCACTAACAATCTCTTTGTCCTAGATCAACCACGCAAGATTGGCAATGATGAGTGCTATTGGACTACCCATGAAGACTTGAGAACCTTGAAAGACCTTCACCTCTCCTACGGCCACGCCTTGCTTGGTCGCCTTGCTAAGATCAAGGGAATTCAATTCAACTTGTCCGAGAAAGACAACTTTGAATGCAAGGACTGCCTAATCTGTAAAATAACCAAGAGATTGTTCAAGGCAACCTCCACCTCTGCCACCAAACCTTTTGAAAAGATCCATCTCGAAGTCATTGGACCAATCACGCCTGAATCGCACAGACATGACAAATATATATTAACCATTGTGGAAAACCATTCCGGTTACATCTCCGGCATCCCTCTTCATGGAAAGGACAACATAACTCCGGTACTAATTGAAGTTATAGAGAAACAAAAGAACATCTGCGGGTACTATCCTTCCACGGTTTGTTTGGATGGGGGGTTGGAATTTGTTAACACAAGGTTAGTAAAGTACTTCAAGGAGAAATTCATTAATCAGTTGGTAACTGAACCGTATCACCCTGAACACAACGGCAGAGCTGAAAGAGCCAATTGAACTATCATTGAAAGCATCAGGTCAACCTTGAGCTCCGCCAACCTACTTTGAAAATATTGGTCTGAAGTTCTCAAGTCCTGCTGTCTCAGTCTCAACCAAATCCCAAAAGACGTTCAGGACCAGTCTCCTTGGGAACTCATCAAGAAGAACAAATTACCTTCCAACTATCTTCAACCAATCGGAGTCACCATGGTAGTGTTGAGTCAAAAAAGAATAAAAGGCGCAAAATTTGAACCTAAGGGAAGAGAGGGAAAGCTTGTTGGGTATAACCCTGAATTTCTCTTGCACCAAGTTCTCATGCCTAACGGGCTGATTCTACAATCAAAACACGTCTGTTTTCTCAAGCACTCTGTGGATCAGCTAGGAATCAAATCCACCATGGATCTTGATTTCAACACTAAAGAAGTGATCAATAAGGATCCGTCAACAACTGAAGAAACTGTCAAAACTATCACTGATTGGATGAACTATTGTAATCCTCCAGCTGAAGTGAATTCTTCAGAAGAATATGTGTCAAGCGGCGTCTCCAAGTCAGAATCTAGCTCTGAGGACGAGCCAAGTAGACATCAAACTCCCTCCCAAGCAGTCCAACCTCCAGAAATATCTGAAGGACTAACTAGAAGATCCCTCCGCAACAGATCTTCCATCAAACCCCCTCAACAATATGGCTTCCACCATTATTTTGAACCAAAAACTTTTGAACAAGCAAGACAATGCACGTACAGTCCTAAATGGGATGGAGCAATAAAGAAAGAAATGGACCAGTGCAAATTGTTTGAAGTATGGGAGGACTACAAGGGTGAAACCCCACTGAATCCATTGGAAACAACATGGATATTCAGGATCAAGGATAATGCTCACAACAATACTGTTATACATAAGGCACGGATTTGCGTCAAGGGGTTCAACCAAATTCACGGCCTGGACTTTGATGAGACCTTTGCTCCGACCGGTAAGATAGCCTCATTGAGAGCAATCCTTCTACTCGCCTTGAAGAATAAACTGAAGATCAGACAGTATGATGTAAAGGCGGCATTTCTGCACGCAGCATTGGATGAAGAAGTTATCATTAGAACACCACGGGGATGTTTGAGAACATGTCAATTCTTGAGACTCAAGAAGAGCCTATACGGACTCAAACAGTCGCCTAAAAACTGGTACGGCACCTTTACGGAGTGGATCAAGTCTGTGGGGTTTAAAGAATCAGACAGTGATCCCTGTCTGTACAGATCAGAGGATGGCAAGTCATTTCTTTTCTTCCACGTGCACAATGTGATCTTGGTCAGCAATGGCGACAACTTTGAAGACAAATTCAGGACTAAGTTCAAAGGCTCTCAAGCCCACAAACCGGATACAATTCTAGGTATGAAATTCAAACAAAACTCCAACTGCATTCTACTCAGTCAACCCAGACACATCATACACGGCTTAGAAGAACTCGCTCTGCTAGAATCCAGACCATCAACCACTCCTTTAACGCCACATTGCCATTTGAGTGAAGCATCAGATGAAGACTTTGAAGGCTTCAAGAAACTCAACATGAATTATAAGTCTGAGATTGGACTCCTAAACCATATTGCTAGTCGGACTTGTCCCAACATCAGCTACTCAGTCTCCAGCCTGGCTTGATTTCAGATCAAACCCGGTCTCTCGCACTGGAGGGAACTAAAAAAAACCTGGCAATATCTGAATTACACCAAACATTGGAAGCTAAAACTTGCGTACGATGAATCAAATGAACCCATCAAATACTACAGTGATACCTCCTGGGCCAAAGACCCGACCAGCCGCAAGTCTCAATCAGGTTATTTGTGTATGTCCTTCGGCAGTCTTATCTCTTGGAACAGCTACAAGCAAAGAAACATTACATATTCGTCCACGGAAGCAGAACTCAACTCGCTGCTGGATTCATATCTTGAGAGTAAGTGGGTCAGACATCTACTGAGAGAAGTCTTCCAATCAATGCTGTCATCTTCAAAACACTACATTGACAATAAAGGTGTAGATGACAAACTGAAAAGGTTCGCATCTAATGCTAAGACCCATCACATGGATCTCAAAACCAAAGGACTGAGGGAAGGACTGAACAAAGGATCACTTCTCATTCATCTGATAGATACCAAAGAAATGATTGCCGACCCTCTGACCAAGGCTTTCAACCTGCGCCAACTGGAGAAATTCACCAGTTTGATTTTTGAGCTTGAATCAGACCAATCTCCAGTCAAGAGGAGTGTAAAGACTGATGCATAAATATCATAAGGATGGATCCATAAATCCCACGGACGACTTCTTGCTCTCACGGCTGCGGTACCCCCGGGGCCACCTTCCCCGCGGGTGCGCTCACACTGGTCTTAAATCTAGCTCTGGAAAGCACCCTACAAGGAACAATCACAAAAAGACAAACCAACCACCGACAAAACTCAACAACTCAACTTACATCTTTTTTTTTGTTTTCACTTTTCCTTCTATCTCTTTCTGTTTTCATTCACCTTTCCTTCTTCTTCTCATAAGCTTTCATTCCAATGCTCATCCTCAAAAACCAAACCTCAGTCCCAACCACTCAAACTTTGGTCATCAAAATGCGCATCATCCTCAACTGGTAAGACCATCTTTGACTGAAGATCATTCTGAACTCAACTCATCAAAACATGCTGTCTCAATCCAGCCCAGTCATGTCTTCCTCATTCCCTCTCATATAGCCATAGGCTACTTGGGTAATATCCTTGTTGTGTTGGTTTCCTTAATCTCTCTACGTCTCTTCACCTATCAATTTTTGTTCCTATTCATTTTGATCTCTATCTTTGCTGTTATTTTCCGCAGCTTGTTGTTTCATTCATCAATTAAAGTTATACTTTCCAAACTAATTAATTTGGTTAAACATTCAATTGAATTAGTGTCATAAGTAGAGATGGAAATTAAAGGCACAGCTTAAATTAGTTCATTTATAGCTGTCTTTATTTTTTGTTGAAGGATTTTAGCATCAAAATCCAGAAAATTTGGTTGTGAAAAGCCAATGGAGCAGGCTGGACAAGGAAAATTGGCATGCATGGAGGTTCACTTTTTGGAAGGTTGATTTTGAAGAACTTGCAAGTATAAAAAAATATTCTGATTGACTTCATCATATTGATTTTTTCCCAATTTTTTGCACATAAATTGGGATTAGGACTTTCATCTTCCAATTTTTTAGAAAAAAAATCTATTTTATCTCATTATATAAGCAGATAAGCGCTTTGGAAGATCATCCCTGGATCCATAGTACATTCTAAAGTGAGTTTGGAAGTGTAATTCATGGGGAAGTGGTTCTAAAACTTCCTTATTTCTGGTTGGTCACAATCCATTCCCTAAAATAAAACTGATGACTGAAGATATTTGATTATTTGCTAATCAAGAAAATATAAAAAAATTTGAAATGTAGGGATTTTTTTCAAGTTTAACTAAAAATAGCCAGCATGAAAAATTGTGACTACTTCAAGCCATTACACAAAAAAGTGCAAAATGCATAACAATTAGAAGCTTTGTGTAAAAAAACTGAATAAAAAATTTATGATGAACAAGATTAAGCAATCAAAGTGAAAATTTCCAAATGCAAATCACGTCAAGAAATCAATAAAGGATAGATATTCTATCCTTCTATTACTTGATAGGAGATCAATATATAATTCCCAATGCAACTTGCCATTTCCTATTGACCAGAGGGTAAGATTTTCAAACCAATAATAGAAGTATACAAGCATTCAGTTTTAGAATCTCAAATTTTAAAGAATTTTCTGCATGATAAATGTGCACAACTTTAACATCAAGAAAAACTCCAAAATCTATGTTTGGATTTGATGGAATAAAGTATCAGGCATTAAATTTCTGTATTATACAGACAAGTTTTTGTTTATTTCCAGTGTGAATTGTTGAAAAAACCGTCCAATTACAATTACTACTTGTTTTCAATCCAAGAAAAATCAAATAATCATTGAGTGAGACAAAGAGTATTGGTGTGTAAGGATCATGAAGCTTGTGATTCATTTTACCTTAATCTGCATTGTTGTTTGTTATCTAGAGCTGTTTTATTTGATCTGAATAATGCAGGATATCCATGTGTTATTCATATTGAAAATAAATAAATAAAAATGAGTTTTTGAGAAGAAAATTAGTTTTTACATCCATCTCAAAAATTTCATTTTATCCCAGAAATGACACAGCTTGATATCAAATGAATTCTGAAGTGAATCATTTTGGGATGCATAATAATGCAACAGATGGGTTGGTATCCTAACAATTTTGAGCCATCTATCCAAAAAGAAATAACACTAATGAAAAGTGGGGGTGGTCATGAGCTATTTGTTTGGGTATTGTTGGTCTGTGCTTCTCAAAACCATGGTGCACTTAGGCTAAGTGCACCATGGTGCTGGAATTGGTTTCAACATTGTTGTTCAACTGCTGTAATGATTGTGGTTAATTACTGGAAACTTGGAATAATCATGGCAGACTGTAACTCTGAATTATTCCATGCAATTTGTTGTGGTAAGGACCAATGCTCTCAGGCATGATGGGGAATGTTTTGGGAGGATGGTGCACTTAGGCTAAATGCACACTGCTCCCACAAACTTTTAGTATTTTTGACAACTCACAAAAATACTTTTTATTGATATTTCTACTTTCTGAAACAAATGTGTTATTTTGTTTTCATCCTAAACCATTTTTTATCCCAAAGAATGAAATCAGAATTCTGGAAAACCTTTTGCTGTTGCAGGAGTTGTATGAAGTTCTGGAAATTTTTATTGGATGAATTTCAAGCCCTTGATGTTGAAATGCAACAAAACATCACCAAAAATTTTTAAAAGAATTGATCAGTTATGGTTGGGTATTCATGGCACTTCAGAACATGCATATTGTGGGTTGATGGAATAAGCATTTACAAGGCAACAAACAATAAACATTGAATTATATATTATTTCAGGTTTTTTTTTTGCACATTTTAATATGCTAATTCACTGAAGGAAGCAGGTCTATGTAAACCAAATCTATTTTTAGATGGATTGATTTAAAGCACAAAAAAGTTCAGAAGACAGTGTTTTCTAACTCCCAACTGAAAATGAAATTTATTTACAGTTTTTGATATCATTTCATTCTGATGGAAATCTTGAGGAGCATGGAATTTGAATGCATTTATGAAAGAAGAATAGATGAGATTAAATTAATTGCATACCATTGTAAGTATCTTGCGTTTTGGTAGTTTTGATGTTTTCTTTGCAGCATTGCTAATTTCAAATGCATTATAGTAAATTCTTTGGTGTAGGTATTGAGGCAGATTTATTTTGGATAAGGAATCATTAAATAGGAAACATTATTAAGCCCCATCATTCTTTCAATTAGCAAAAACTTTCAGAAAATCTTTTGTAACCATAAACATAACTAAGAAAAGAAAAGATATTGAAATTCAGGCTTGCAAAAGCTAACTCATGCATTAATATGGATGATAGCCGGTGATTTGTAACCAAAATTCCTAGCAAGTTTTCCATTTGCGGAAATTGTGACTGCCCCCAAGAATTACCCAGATGATTAAGCATCAAATAATGCGTTAGGCGTAGTTTCATAGTGTTTTGGTGATGGTAGAATCATGACACAACAATTCACTGAAAGAGTGTATGGGGAATGAAAAATAATCTTTATAAAGCCTCCTCATTTTTTCTGTTGTTGGGAAGGTTTCATTTGCTTTTGACTATTTTCTGATGAAAAAGCATTTCAATCCACAATGAATGAGTGGAAGCCGCTGTTGGTTGGAACCCGCAATTCCAAATTTTTAACAGCTGGTAGATATAGTTTGCAAAATTTAATATGTCTCAACAAAAAGTTTAGGAAGACCAGGTGAAGTGTCTTTGAAAAGTATTTAGGCAGGACCATATACAAGATCCCTTGATTGCACAAGTGGATTTTGCAGAGGATGTCATAACTTGAACGATGAATTCCAAACAGAAAGGGATTTAATGTTCTTGCACATTAGGTTTTCAAGTTCACATTGAATGTCTACATATGAGATGAAATGAAGTTTTGGAGGATTTTCCTTGAAAACCGTGTTCAAACAACATGGTGTCTCCAAAATCAACATTATTTTAGGCATAGTTTATTGATTGTTAGAAGCCAATCATACACTTGGCAAGGTGAGAAAATTGTGAATATTGGTGCTATCTTGATCAATCAAGAAAAGAAGGTTTTTCTCTATTTCTAAGAATGCATTCTTTCTGAAGAAAAAAATAATAAATTGGAGGCAACTATAATCAGTGAATCAGGCTACATAGATTTCAATATGTTTGCAAAAGCATTTGGAAGTTTTCTTATTGGAATCAATCAAAAAATCATTTTTAAACTGAAAATGGATTATCCAACATTTGATGGGGGTCTTGGACAACTTAGGCCAAGTCATCCACCCCTCCACATCTCATTTGAAACTTTGGGGAAAAGAGCCAATATAACCAATTCAATATTTCATGGGCAGGTATAATGGGGTTTGAATCTTTTCTGAAATTTTGTTCTGGGAACCATTGGATGGGTATTTGACCCTTTGGCCATCAAATAAAAACAAACAAGAATAAATCCAAGCCAGCATGACATTCAAAGGCACCATGATGGAGTTGCCTGCTGTTCTGTGTGTTGCATGCACCTGATAGTTCATTATCCACATCATTGAATGATTGCAACCACCCTTCAATTTTAATTTTTCAAGAAAACTCCAATACTTGAAGAAACTGAAGAACCTCTTTCAGATTTAACCAGGTCACAAATTTTGTTATAATGATCATAAAAAATGGAAGAATTAATTATGAGGCCTTAAGGAAACTCAGCTCTATTGTGTTTAGTTGAATGGTCAAAAAATGATGTGATTTTGGTCTCAATTAATATTTTGAAAAATTAATTGCATTTCTTGTGAGTTTTTTGGACAGAAAAAAAATTAATTGGGTATTCAAACATACTTGAATTTGGACTGCATCCAAATTTGGGTATAAATATTGAGATCTTTATAGAGTCACACAAGATAGTTTAAAGATAAGATGTTGCTGAATAATCCTTGGTAAGGGGCCTGTCTTTCTCACCCTGGATTCAAAAAAGGCTACTGTAATATACAAGGTAGTCAACCCTTTTTTTAAAGCTTAAATCAATTACACTGCTGGTTACAATTCAAGGAAATGTGGATAAATTTTGTGAAAATTGTTTCTCTGATGAAAATCAAACACAAACTTTGATGGTGATCCTCCCAAACATTATTCCAAGGACAAATACTCTGGTGTGATGTTAGGAGTGGAAGGGTAGCTTTTTTAGTATTTAGGACCACAAATTGTGATTCTGTGAAGAGTGGAAATTTTTGGTTATATTGAAATAATAGGAATTTGGGATTATTTTTGGATATTCCAGATTTTGTCTAGGCTTACCTGAATGCATGAGCAAGGGATGATTCTTGTGGCCAAAAATTCAAATTAACTTTGTTCATTGCTTTCTAATTGTTTCCCACTTAGGTATTTCTTGTTGTGGCCATGTCTTTTATGTGATTCCGTGCTTTCTGGAATAGGTTCATAAATGCCAAAAGATGGGAAATGATGTATATCAGATTTCCTAGTCCCACAACCACGGTCAACTGTTCTTCAGCAGCATGGTGCACTTAGCCTAAGTGCACCATGCTGCTGACAATGTACAAGCCTAAGTCAGCATTGACTGATTACCCCAGTTCTTATGATGAAACCCTTTGTATACACCACAGCCTCAAATGATTTTCAACAATTTGTTATCCAAAATCATCATGGCCAACATACTCTCAACCATTTGGGATCATGAATACATGAATTAATCCCCTCCCAAGGAAATTTATTTATAGATAAATATTCAAATCATTAATAATACAGTGCCATCATCAGTTCTGAATCTGCTAATAAAAAAGTTCCTCAAACAGAAACAGCACATAGTTTTTTCACATTTCTTTAAATTTGTGTTCTGAATTGAACAAATATCAGCATATGAGTTTTGTGGATGGCAGTCAAATTTCAAGAATCATGAAAATATTTTTGGTGTCAAGATTTTGAGCCATAAAATCCTGCCAGACCTTTTTGAAGTCTCTTTTCCAGCATCATACAAGTTTTCAAATGGATTTCCTTAATTTCATTTAAATCCATAACATGAACCAATCTTTCAATGAATTATACTCTTTCTGAAAGTTATATCTCACAGTAACAATAATTTTTTCAATGAAACTTTTGAAATGAAGCTGACTGCAAGCCAAAAGTAACATTTTTTGCAATGGCACATTTGAGATTACTACATCAAAATCTTTCATTCAAGTTTTTTCTTTACCCTTGAAAGGCAGTGTGCAGTCATTATTCCTGAAATAGTGAAATTTTCACAATATCACCCATAACCCTATTTTATACATGGTCAATTTTAGCATAATTACTTCATTTCCATCTATTTCTGGTGTAAACTGACCAAAAAATTTGGACTCAGAAATATTCTTTTGTATCTAAGCCCCAATTCTTTTATTTTCTGGTTACTTCTTCAAAAAAACTCAACATCTATTGTTTTAATATTCAAAAATACCGGGTTCACCCTTTTTGGATGGTACACACTCTTTATTTTGCAATCACCATTTTTGATTAAATTTTTTTAGGATCTCTTTTTTTTAACCAGATTGTGCTGATGCACAACCAATTTAAATCATTGACTCAACACCTGCCAAACAAATTTCCCCCACCATCATGATGCAGGGATTCCTTGTGGCCACAACAAATCCCTTGATCCCCAGCCGCGCGGCTTCCAAAACATCCTGGCCACCCCCTCGCGCCCCCCAAACCATCCAATTTGAAATTTTGGGGGGCGGCGCGGCCTTTCTATTCTGAAGGCCATGCAAGCAAGCAAGATGAGTGTGGGAGACGTGTCCCGACTCGCGTCGCGCGCATGTGGGTGCGCACGGACCTCAATCCTTGCCCAAACTTTGGAGTTGTGCCTGGTTATTGCTTGCACACCTTGGAACCTACCAAAATTGCAGTTTGCTGTAGCAACGCTCCTTGATTCAGCAATCAAACCGTCTCCACCTTCAGGAAACCTTGCAACAAGGGCCAGCCCAATCCCACGGTGAGTTCTCATCACTTTCCTTCCTCTCCACTGTCTTTGTGCCAATGGACTGATTGCACTGATTCTTCTATCTTTCCTGCATCATTCCTAGGCCTCATTCCACCACAAGGATCCCTCCTCCAATTTTGTTTGCCAATAACCTTGACTGTTTTGAACCCCTTCATTGTGAGCCCGTTTTTTGTTGTTCTTTGTTTCTCTTTGCAGGCATCTGTTTCTCTTTATCTGGTAAGCACTCCTCCCACCGCTTCCCCCTTGATCATCATCACCTTTCAACCCTTTAATTCCCATTTGAATCACCTTCCACCTTTCATCCATTGTCTCTTCCCAAACTGCATGAAATCAAGCTGACACTTATAAACTATTTGCCTATCTTCTCTTTTTTCTTCCATTGTTTCAACATTGCCCATTCTTTTCTCGTGATTGAATCCTCAATAATGTGGTACCCCGCTCCTCATGGATATCTTTTCAATCCACATCCTCTTTCTCATCATCCCCCAACCTTATTGCTGCTGATTATGCTTCTTTGTTCCCACTGCTCATCATAACCAAATTCAAGCCATTTTATCACGTTTTTCCTCTACCAGTCCACTCTGAATTCCCTTGAAATCAATCCAAAATCAACCTCAGATCCTCCACTGTTGCCACAAAACCTCATTAATGAGTGTAAACCCCTCAAAAGTGCTCAAAGTAGCCATACATATGTATTTTTAAAACCATCAAGATCATTTCATCTTACTAATGATTATTTCATGTTTTATTTGTTGATTTTTGGGACTTGGACATCTGTGAATGCTTCTGAAACACAGTTTGTAGGAAAGATGAGCTAGTTTCTCAGAAGCAGGATCAGTGTTCAACACCAGAATTGACTTATAAAACCAAGCCAGAACTCCACTTCATTCAATCAGAACCAGCCAAATCCAGAGCACATAAAAAACATCTTGAAGCTTGACATGATCACTGCAATCAGGAAAAAACCTCTGAACCAGCCAACTTTGTTGATTTTAGGCCAAATCTTCAACCTTGCCAAGTTATAGTACCTCTTAAAGGGCCACCAACCACCCTTCATGTTGTTTCTAATTGTAAATATGACCCATACCTAGTATTGAAGTATCATACCCTCAACCAGCGTCCTTATACCTTACTGGCCACTCAATTCTCAGAAATGATATCTGATCTCTACACCATGGCCCTCAACCAAATCAACCTTAACAAAACCAATCAAAATACCAAATCTGGCTCCATGTATGGGCTTGGATTTCGCCAGGGAACTGATTGAGGATATTCTGCAGGTATTCTGATTTTAATTATAAATTTTTCATCATCAAATAACAATTGAATTAATCAACAAATGATTTCTAAATCAGGAATATATGCTCAAAGAAGAGACTTGACTGAAGAACAAATTGCAAATGATGATGCCTTGTGGGCTAAGCTTCCAGTTCACAACAACTTGGTCTTCAATTGTATTAAAGGTCTCTCCAACACTGCCCATATGAAGCACAAGAAAGTATCTGAAGAGTTCAAAATACCAAACTGGACATCTCCAGAGTGGGATGATCAAAGACAATCTTTCCTTCATGCATCCAATTTCATTGTGAATTGTGATGACTTTTCAAATTTTGTTCATACTGATGAGGATGATTTGAATGGTTATACTTATGGTTTTTTCTCATATATTGAAAAACCCACAGGCACCCCCATTCCACCTCCCTCCATTGAAACAGCCCATGGTTCTTCCTTCCCAACACTTGGTTTCATGGTTGATTATGCAAAGGTTGAGGGTATTGTTGAGATATTATGGAAAACTTGTGTTTTTCCACATCATACTACTTTCCCTCCACCCAGTCTCCAATCAACGGAAGATCATACCCATTTTGGATGCTCATTCCAAATAAAAAAAAAACTTGCCCATTGCTCCCTGAAACGCGAAAGTTTTTCTCCTAATTAAATTGTATCTAAAGTAAATGGAAAAAAATATAGATATGGGTATTGAATTAATTTTTTCCATGCAATTCAAAGAATAGCTGTTTTGGAAATATATCCTGCAGTTTTCCTCCAAACCCAATGTGAAAATCCACATGAATTGTACAATGTTTGTGATAAGTGCATTTTCAGGCACAATCTCATTGTAGTGATGGATGACTTATGCTAATTTGTCCACCATCCCACAGCAGTAAAGACATCAAATTAATTCAATAAGAGTTGTATCAGGTTTTGGGACCATGGTCGCATTATGATAAGTTGTCCATGGTGCCAGGAAGCCAGGACTCAGGATACACATGACCTGTAAAGACAATGCAAGAAACTGGTGAGCGCATGGACGACTTATGCTAAGTTGTCCACAATACAATGAAGAGACACTCAACTTCAAAATCCTCACAAAGGCACCCACAGCCTTGGTGGACCGGTGGACAACTTAGCATAAGTCGTCCATGCCCCCCAGGTTTGTCACATCACTGTTACTGGTCATGTGTAACCCAAGTCCCCTTGGCCTGGCACCATGGACAACTTATTGTAACCCAACCATGGTCTTGGTACAGGACACACATGTTTACATTATGCACTTACTCAGAAAAAATGTTGATTCCCCAGCTTATTTCCACAAATAAGCATGTAAATCCAACACACTGTACACACATCTGTCCATCATATTTCACACACCTGTTAGATGATTTCTGTTTTTTCCAATATTTAGGCAGGTAATCCATAGCCAAGGAGTGCTGTCCCATTCTGATCTCAACCAACTAATACCCCATCAGATTAAAGAAGAAACATCTTGCCCTTCTCAACCTGACCAACCTTCTTGAATACACCATGGCCAATTTTCCTGGTAAGAATATTTATTTTCTGAGTTGTGTGTGTTCTGATAATGATGAGGAATCCCTACTTAAATTTTGTAGAACAACAAACTCTTAATCAACTTAATTCTCTACTGGGTGATGCCCATGTTGAAAAATCACATAAGAAAGTTTTGCAGTCAATGCTTGAGTTCTATAAGCACAAGTATGATGCAAAGGTGGAGCATTTGAGGTTGCAAACAGCCAAAGCTGTCGGCCTACCCAAACCTTCAACTGACTCAGACAAAGAGCCAACATCCAAGGATCCTTCAAATATCCCATCGACAATCAACAAACCTGTCAATCCCACTAAAAAAACTCCTAATGTAGACCAATCTGTTACCCAGCTTACACCAGTGCCTGCAAATGACCAGGTGGAGCAACCCAGTGAGTTGAATAAACCATTTGATTCACAAAAACTTTTGTTGGAATGATTTGAAATATCCATAACTGATACAGTCCCAATATATGTAGTTGAATCTGAAATACCAGCTGAAACTTCTCTAGTGGAAAATCCAATTGAATCCCCAGAGCATGTTGCTGTTGCTCATCCTACTGTCAAGGAATTGGATACCCTATTGCACCCCCCAGTTGTTGCACCTCAAGGCCCAGCCATGGGTTCTGAAAATTGGGCATCTGCTTGCCCGGCAGCCCAAGCTGCTTTGCAAGCACCTAGAAGATCTGCACACCGGCCCCCCTCAAGCTCACAAGAATCATCTGATTCCTCTGATTCTGACTCTGAATTGTCAGATTCAGACAATGTTCCACCAGAGGAACCCAAAGTAATTGTTCTTGAACCATCACCCAGGAGTTCCACTCCAGCTCCCACCCTAGTTCCGACATCCCCTGAGCAGGTCAGTTGCCTCTCCTCCACAATTTTCTTGATCCTTTACAGAAAAATGACTCGACATTTGAATTTCATTTCTGAATCAGAATGAATCAGCCATAATACCCCAAACAAGGAATGCTTCTAATGCTGGAATCATCACTGAGGATGAAAATCAAAGGAATTCCCGTCCAAGAATTTAGGAGCCATCAGGAAATCCACCATGCCAGGCTGAAGGTGAAGCTAGTACCCAAATTTTAACCCAGGCCCAAATCACTCCGCCAATAGATCCACCTGGTTAGTTGAATCAATATGTTATGAAATGAAAAGCATGAGAATTGACTTTATTCCATTACCCAGAACTATTTGTTGGCTTAACCAAGGAACACCTCTTAAGGTTTTTTTACTGGGAAGAAATCAAGGACAATGCATCCCCTTCAAGCTATTCTAAAATGATAACCAGCACACAGTTTATAATATCCAACACTCTTAACCTTCTTGGCCGGAGGATCTTGGCAAGCCCCCCTGAAACATCAAAAATACTAAAATCATTGGACCTTTTTTTGAACAGGTGAAAAGATGGTAAATTCTGATTAAAAAATACTCCAATCCTCTGCAAATAAACTGATTCTTATGTTCTATCTTCTCAGAAAAGATTTTGCTTGGCAAGGATGATGATGTCTTTGTTGGAAATACCTTCATCAATAACTCCTCTCTCTCTTGCTCCAAGAAGGCAGCTGAAAACCACATGCATCCCCTTTCAGAGATCCTGAAGTACACAAGAGAGCCAATACGTGGAGCCTATGTGAAATTGAAGCATACATTGAATGACATCATAGGTGTGGTCTCACACAAAATTTCAAGAAATGTGCTCTCATCTATGGAAGGGATTGATGGGACTTCTGATGAAGCTCTACTCAAAGCACAAAGCTACTTTTCCAACCTGCAGGAAGCTGTCATTGATGATCCAACATTCCTTCAAAAAAAGAGGTTGGGTTCTAACCACAATGCTGAGGTCACAAGTGGAAGAGGCGGTTTGAATAGAGTGTTTGAATACGTGGTCTCTCTAGTGACTGGGCTCATCAACTTACAACTTGATGAAAGGGAAGATAATTGACAGCCTTTTATATCTAAGGACTCAGTTGAAAAGAAGAATTGATGGGGCGTCAATTCTCTAGCATGTGTTGCACACATGTTGGTTTTTGGTCCTGCTGCAATATGGATATGTCCTGGAAATTGAAGAGTCATGCCCAGATGGAAGGCTGGCATGCTGCTTGAGTTTGGAACCCTTGTCCTTGAATCAAAGTTGAAGGGTGGCTTGCCTGCTGATCCCCTCTGGGGTCAACTGGGTAACACAAGGGAATATATTCTCATGGCCTTGAATGATATGGGTTTTAGTAAAGATAAGAAAATTGATTGGAGATGTGTGATAAATATTTTCACTGAAAGATTTACTTATTCCAATCTAGCTGAAGTTCTTCTTGAGGATATTGTTCTGGTTACTGACTATGAGCTTGGCAGAAATTTTAAACCTGCCTGGGCTTTAGAAAAGGCTACATTAAATAATTTGACTGAAATAACCTCTGAAGCTGTTTCTTCTAACACTTCTGCTGCATGAGCTTATAGTGTGATGTTATTGCAAATTATGGCTAGATTTTCCACATTTTTTTGGTTCATGAAATGATTTTTTGTGTGGTCTTGTAAACATTCTTTTTTGTCAAAAGTATTTGTGCTGAGATTGATACACGCAAAATTAATATACAACTTCACTTGTCTGGTAACATAGTCAATTTCCAGGTCAAGAGTACTCCATTGCCCACTTAAACCCATGACACATTCAACAATTTTGACAAGTGAATTAAAAGAGGTTTTATTGAAAAATGATGTAAATTTTCTTATACTTCCAATTCTTAAACAATGATCAATTGTCTCCAAAAAATTTCAAATTATCAAAGTGTGAGAGTTTTTTGAAAACTAAGGAAGCCTGTTTGTATTTTTTTTTCATTTTTAGAAATTACTGCGTTTTCAAAGCCAATACTCCTGTGATTTTCAAACTGAATCAATTCAAAAACTGGAATATTTTTCCCCAACTACTTGCATCAAAAACTTTAAAAACTTGATTGGTTTGTTTTTTTTTTTTACAAAATAGTTATTCTCAGGTAAGGAAAGATCACTTTCAATCAAGCAGCCTCTCACCCCATAAACAATTTCTGGAAGTCTCAAAAATTATCCATGGTTTTTTTTTCTTTGTTGAAGCATAGAGAGCCAAGGATGAAGTTAACATCCATCAAAGTATTGAGGATACAGAATATGAAGTAAAATCATCAAAAGCGCAAAAGAAAAAATAATTTAAATTAGTCTTCCACATTATAAGCCATCCTTTATCTGATTTTTGCAATCAATTTTGGTATGTCAGAATAACATGTGATTCATAAAATTTGATTAATTTTTTAAGACCCGTAACATCCCTAAAAAAAATGGGCCTCTTTTTATCACATTTATATATTTGTTAAAAAAAAAGACATCCAAATCTTAATTATCACATGTCCATCAACTTTTTTTAACATTGATTTGTTGATTTGAAACAGTCTTTGACATAGAATGGTTAGTCATTCTAAATTATTTGCTATTAAGTATTTGCTTTTAATCAAAATATTTCTTTCCCTTTTCTTTACTCAGAGTATTCCTATATCTTGCATATTCAATTTTTTCTTATTCAATAAGAAATCAACCTTCCTTCACCTATAAATAGAAACACAAAATGGGATCTGTCTGAGTCTAGAAAGTAAACTCATCAATCACAGAAAAAAAATAACCATAATTTGTACAGCTTAAATTCCATTTCTTAAAAAATGACCAAATTGACTCAAGAAAAAGAAATTTGGCTGCAAAATACACATGAAGACATTGAACGCGAGCTCAAAAATAATTTGGAGCCATTTCCAAACAACTGGACCAAAACAGAGAGATGGTTGCACAATAAGCACACTTCACAAGTCATGGTTCACAGGTTGCAGCGAATATTCAACCATGATGCTGAAGAATTGAATATTCCATTGGAAATAATCCCAAATGTCTACAATTTATGGATGGAGAGGCGTTCATCACTTGGACTGGGTAAGTTACTATATTCTTCAAAACCACAGTATTACATATCTGACATGTGTCCATTCAACTACCAGCTGCCCCTTTGGTTATGGATTGAATTCAAAATTCCATTGATAACTAAATATTTATGATGCATAGATATTAGTCATATTCATGATTATGCATCTAACCATTTTGGCTGCTATGTGATAATCCAATATTTCCCATCATTTTTCAATTATTCAAGATAAGAGTTTGAATATGCCTCATGATTGATCCAAATTGTTATCAAAAACTCCTTATACATGGAATTGGAAAAAGAAGCCTCATTTAACTTCCATCAGTGGAAATAAAAACAAGAAAGATATCCTCACTGTCCTGATGTTGGTTGGTGTACCATTTTTCATTGAAAAATTAAGTTATATTTCAATGTATATCACAGGTGATTGTGAAAATATTTTGAGCTTTGCTCATGGGAAATTGAATAATATTATTAAACAGGATTGTTCATGTTTTTCCAACAGAGATCTCACACCCAAAAATATACAATATTTCTATTTTCCGTCACCAATCTATAAAGCCTTGAACTGAGCCAGAAAATATTAGTGCAATCTATCCCCAAATTAACCAGGTTATCCAGAGAAACAAACCAACATTGAATTCAGTTAAAATCCATCTGACTAATACCCAATTGGAAAGTTTGAAATATTAATTAAATCTGAAGTTTTGTGAATGAAATATAAATATTTCCTATTTTGATTAATTTTCTCACCAATCTCTCCTCACCCCCAGAGCTGGAACATTAAGCAAAATCACAAGGTTTATCAATATTAATTGGCAAATTCTTGCTTTGTGTCATTCACTAGATTCCACTCAAATAATCCAATTGATGATCAATTCCAACTATAGTGAAATAAACAGTCCTTAATGAAGAATTCAGGGCAAATAAAGGGTAAAATCCACAACCATTTTCATTTCATGTTGCTTTGATTTCTTAATTATTCATGAAAAATGGTATATTGGCATAAATTGAAGGCAACCCATGAATTTTGTTAAGAATATTTACATGGACCTGCAAAAAATGAGGAGGAAATTCAGCATAGCATGTTTCACATAAATCTTCATTAGAAAACCTGCAATAATTGTTCAATTCCTTCAGTTACTTTTACCCTTAGTGCTATTTTGTTCATCCACAGCAGAATATGTGCTAAATTAATTATCAGATGACCAGGTGATTTGGATATGATGACAATGTGTAATACATTCAGGCATATATTCTTTGTTTCCTGCGTTTTCCAAAGCAATTCAAAATTCATTTCTAGCTGGGCAGATGAATAAATGGTCCAACATTTTCTCCAAACCAATCCTCAAACTTCAGTTCTATGCACAATATTAATGTCAATATACTTGTAGAACATTTTAAGATGTTGTTTATACCAATTTCTCTGCTCATCAAAGTCATTTTTTGGAATAACCAGTTTAAATTGGATATTTCAACGGGTATTTATGTATGAAAAATGGGAACCTTGAATTTTGGAACAATGTTCATTTCAGGTTCATAGAAAAGCGATTTCATCATTTCATCACTCAAACTCAGGTTAAGAATTTAAATATGTTTTGGTGATGAATTATTTTACCCTATGAGGGCATTTAAAAATGTGTTATTCATACCATTAATAATAAATTCAAAATATAATATTCTAAAAAAAGATGCACTTTCAAGGGAGATGCAAATGTCACATGTGGCCATTGTCTAGCTTTAAGGATCATTCAAAATATTTTCTGCCTGACACAATTTTTTTTTTCTTTCAATAAAAGATGGATCCACTGTCTCATATAATGAATTTTTCATTTTGAATAATATTGATAATGAATTCTCATCAGTCATTATGAATATGAAATCTTCATAAAATACCACAAGTAACCAGATTTACTGTTGGATGTGCTCAGATCCAATCACCTGTATTTTATATTTTTGCTAACAGATCGATCACTCAACAACTCCCCAACTTGAACAAAAACCTTATTTAACATCTTTTCCACCACAAAATGGATTTGAGGGCTTCTCATAGTTCAAAATCAATCAAAACCAGAACACTCAATAAAGAAGTAGCTGAACATTTGCCCAAATTTAATGACCCCATCAGTCTATGCCTACGGGACTACATCAAAACTGTTTTGAATATGAAACCTTGTGGCAACATGGTTCCACCACCACCCTCTGAAGATCAAGTACAAGAGTTGAATTTGAAACAACTTGGATCCATTTATGAAAACAATCTTTTTTTCACCCTGCAAACAACTGACACCAACCTCTATGGTGGAAGGAAAAGCATACCTGGAAAGTTCAAAGAGCAATGTCAGAAAGGGTTGGAAAGCTTTGGAATGAAGGCTCCAAATTTCCAATGGGACTGCCGTAATTTTACAAATTGGGACAAATTCTTGTCAGAAGTGATCATAAAGCATTGGTTCCATGCTAAGACGGATGGCGCATTTACCAATTATGCACTTGATGTTGGATTTTGCAAAAAGGAAATACTTTTTGGAATTCTTGAACAATGGCTACGTGGGAAAAAGGACCAATACATGAAGCCTTGAACTCGTAACAAGAAGCCCAGATATAGAGTTAAACACAGAGTGAGCCTAAAATTCCTCTTAATTTCCTACTGCTGTGAGCTGAGGATTCCTACATTGAATGAAAAAGATATACAGAAACCGCTTAGCAACCGCAAAACACCATTTGGGAAATGATTTGGCCAGAAATATCCTTCCTAGGGTGGATTGTTTCTCTGATACTGAGGAAGACAATCAAGGAAAATATCATTCTGTTCAAGTCTACTGGAGAAGCAAAACATATTCAAAATTTTTACACAACCTTGATAACAACACTCTAAACTATATTTCTGAGATGAAGGGTGAAAGTCATGCTAAAAGAAACGTAGAATATGAAAGAACTTACAATGAAATAGTTCCAAATTATGAGATGAAACCTTGTGAAGGCCTTCCTTCTAATTGTTACTGTCCTATATTCCTTGAAAGATTAACTTGGACAGAGAAATTGGTTTTGGAAATGAAGCCAGTAGAGGGTAGACTGGAGAGAGCTCACTTGAAACTGAACTTTGGTTTGAATGAAATTATTTATTAATATTTATTTATTTGCTAAAGCCTTATCACACAAAATTTCTTCAAAATACTAATTTCCTTGAAAAGATCTCTCCATTTCTTTCAAAAAAATCAGTAAAATAATAATAAAAAAGTTGAAGATACTCTCATTAGTCTTAGATTCTCTATGATATATTTCTAATTTTGAGAAAGAAAGAAGATGTCAGCAATATTGAATTGATTCTGAAATTTTGTTTTTAATTGTTTTGATTCATCATTTTTGTAAAAATTACAATTTTATTGAGATTTTAGTTCTGATTGAATTTCTTGTCAAATGGAATTTTTCAGCAATTTTGGAAACCATATGATATATCAAAAAAAAGCTGGAATTTTTTATGAACTTTGAGCAGAGCTTGGGATTTTGAAGTGTATCCAAGTGGTCAAATTCTGATTGATATAATTTCTATGAATACTAAAAGAATAATCAACACCTAAGCTGGATGTTCTTCAGAAATAGGATTGAACTAAAATCACAGTTAAAAAAAAAAAAAAACAAGAAACAGACAACATTTAGAAAATTGAAAAAGGAAAAAGAAAAAGTATTCTATTTGCAATTTTGCCAAATTTCTAGGTGTGTTGTGTCAAAGTGGTTGAATCTCACATATTATAGTTGATGGAACAACTCCCTGATTAGCGTACATAAAATTGAATTCCCCATAATTCCAAATCTTCTATATTCCATGCATGCACTAGAATTCCTTGGAATACTCAAGAACCGGTACAAGCAACTTTCCTCAAGTTCCTACTCAAGTTAGAAACCAAATTTTCACAGAGTAAAAACCAAACCAAAACAAGTTCCAGGTTCTACACCTGCCGGCAGGTGCAGCCATTTTTTTCATGGTGAGTGGGATTCATGTGTATTGCAGATGGATGTATTGGATATTGAAGGATATCACGGGAGCTACAGGGTTGCCAGATGTGGCACCCCAAGACCCTCATATACCTCCCAAGGTAACATAACACTGCGGATAGCACCCGCAGGACAGGTGATTTTTGGGCGGTCGGGTGGTAAATCAGATTTAGCTTCGCTGTTTACCTCCCGCGGGAGAGATGCCCTTCACATTTACATGTACGCTGTTGCCGAGCGCAGTCTAATGTTTTTCTGGAATATTCTAGTAGTTCTGTTGTGATGCATGTCCTCAACTAAACGAGGCGATTGTTGGCATCGCAGCACGTAATAACTATAAAACAAACATCAGCCTCGTAAGCCGGGGATGCCGGGAGAAAAAAAAAAGGTACTCGTGTAACTGTATGTACATACTATCATCGTCCGTTTTCACAAATTCAACTATCAACCTGCTCGACTATCTCACACCCGTATAGGCCCCAACAAAGGGTCCACCATCAACTTTGCACCGGCTACGCCCGAGGTTTGATATTTTGTATATGCATAGTGCGCAATGTTAAAACGAACTACACTGAAAAAAAAAAAAAAAAAAAAAAAAAACCTGCTCGACCTTTTCAATTGCATGGATCGTGCTGCTACAACTCCCCACGCTACGTGCAGACCAATCCATGAGCTGAAACCTGTTCCTCACATCACTCTCAGCTCAAGAGAATGTAGCATTATCCCAAGTATCAGAGCACAGTAACCATCTTTGACGTAATCGACAAGGCCCACAACTTTGCAACCAGCTAATAGAGATGATCAAGCTACCAGCCTACAAAATAAACCACAACCTTCATCCTGATTCTCTTGCCTCTTGATCGATCATGTTTTGATCCCCTAGCCTCCTCATGCAGATCAGCAATCAGAACCGCTTACTCGTTCTCAGCACTATAAATCGTTGTTACGATTGCTCCACCCTTACGTGAACTCTTGTCGATTTCGCCGGCGGACCAACTTGCCTAGCTCGCGCCTTGACATTTTGCTCAGCTCAACTTGCTGCGCCAGTTCTCCTCTAAACCTCGCACATTGAAGCAGGGACGTAACCTGCTTCTTGGCAAGACAGCCCCACTCGTTTCAAACACTTCGTGCGTGATTAATTTCATGTCTATTTGTTGATTGTGTTCTGTATCCTGAACTGGGACCCTGATCTTCGATATTTGGGATTATAGATTCTGTCAATTCCAAGCCTTTCACAAATATGCCCGTTGATATACTTCACCTAATTGCTGGCTTAACAATAATCTTTCCACCCTATGGTAGTTTATGCTTGTACGAGCATGGTTGGTCTTCATTACACAGACCAGATGAAGGAGATTTTGATTCGCTCCTAAACGACTCTCGCAGCACTTTTCAGCGTTCCAGCACCCTTAAAATGCCTGTGGTCCACGCACAGCTCACTTCCATTCATCAACCTTCGAAGAACACCCAACCCTGCGTATTTCCATACGAAGGCAGCATCAATGCGCCAATATCAAACAACCCCCATAACCTTGAAATCATCTCCCACGCCATGGGTCCCGCCCGTGACATTCCGGTGACCCAGGAAGTTTCTGATGATGTTCCACTCGGTGGTTCCCAGGCACCCTCACAGATGGAAGGAATTCACTGTGCCGGGAATGATGCGCTTTATGCTGCGGCGGGCTCTTCGATGGGACCAGTGACGGATCAGACACTTTGGTTTAGCAGTCCGCCGGCAAGACAGAGCCGAGCAAAGAATTGCCGTTCTTTTACTCCGCAGCTTGAAGCTCTGCCCACTAAAAGAATTAAACCAAGTTCACCCTTTTTTCTTCCGGAAGGACTTTTCGGAGAGGAGTTATTTCAAGGCTTCGATGGTTTTCTCGGTCAGCCAAGAAAGATTATGATGACTACAAAAGCTCAAGATGATATCAACTCAGAAAGTGCGGGAACCGATTCGATGCCCAGCCTAATCAAAGCCAACCTTGTACACTTGCGCCGGAAACTTGTGTCCTATCCAGAACATCATCTCGGCAAAGTTCAGCGCCAGACTTACCCAATCAAGCAAGATAAGCCATATTCCAGACTGCCTCGATTTGAAAACCTTTTGCTGGATGAGAACACGTTTCTTGAATTTCCTTTTGCAGATGGCTATGACGCTTCAAAGCGGGAGAGTATACTTTCATGGATAGAATTGATGAAGCAGGGAAGTTTTCATAATTGGCGTAAAAAAAAGTTGCTCCAGGCTGGATTTCGGGACAATAGTCTTCTATTGGAAATATTTGTAGATGAAAATGGAACTCATCCACCAGATGAAAAGTTCAGAAGTAATCTCATAGCATCTTCAATAAGAATTTTGACAAAAAATGAGAATGACTGGTTTAACTATTGGGAAAGTCAAAAAAGTCTTTGTGCAAAAATACAATTTCCACCAAATCCTGGATGGTATCCAAAAAAGGCAGGAGAAATTTATACAATTTTTTTATTCTACGCTCATATGTTTGAGGTATTACTACCAGTTTTTGGATATGTTGTCAGGACTGAAAACCAAAATGATTTGATCAAAGAGGCAATCCAGATTTTCCAAGAAAATGAGAGTAAGATGGAATGGTGCCTTGAAAAAAATGGAAACAATCACTTGGTGAAAAAAGAAAAATATCCATATGGAATTAGAATAAAAAATTCAAAGCCTATGCAATTTGTTTGGGATTTTTTAGATGTATGGTTAAAAAATTCCAAGATAAAAGAGCTCAAGGAATTTTATGTAATAAATGGGGGGCTAAGAACAAGATTAAAATCTGTATTCAATGACATTTTTTGTTACTCCATCAGGGGTTTAAATGGATTTCTTTTCCAGTCAAGCAAAAATCTTTTTAGTTGATTTTCTACAGTTTTCAAACAATGATTTCTAAATAATATTTTAAAGATAATCTTTCATGATATTAATTTGAAACTTTCATTATATTCATGAATTTTGGGATATACAAATGCCTTTGGAATTTTTTGCCATTAAAAGAATTCATGAAAAATGTATTTCTACTGAAAGAAATAATTTGTGAAAATACTATAATTATTTGCATAAGCTTTTCACAACTTTTACACCCGGATGACATGCATTTTCCCCAAATTTTCAAAGTTATCAGGTTTCTCCAGGGCTGCAGGGCCCACCTACAGGCACTGGAGGCTTCTATTGAAGGATTGAAGGCTTTTTATAGCCCTTGAAGCCATTTAAAATATGGAAATATGCATCTCTGGTTGAATTTTCAGATTTGAAGGATGAAAAATATATCAAACATGGTATTCCCGCATTTTCCCACCCCACCACAACCCCCTTCCCCCATAATTACTAATTTCAAAGGAATTAGGTTGAAATTGCACAAGTAAGAAGACCAATGCCAAGATTAACCTGGAATTAGGTTGTTTTAAACTTGAAGCTTAAAAATAAATATTTGAAGCAAAGTTAACAATTTACACAGAATTTATTTGAAAATGGAACTATGTACAATTGATGTTGAATGTTTTATGCAGAAAATCCAAGAATTTATGAAATTAAATGACTAATTAAAAAATTTAAATGGAAAATATACATTCTTTTAAGGTAATCTACAACTCACTCTGGGGTTCATAGGCAACCTGAGGAATTCCTGCTCTATTTTTAATTAATTGAGAACATGAGGATTTTTTCAGAAACACGGAATAAAAATTAAACTTCTTCATCAGTTGCAGGTTAAGTATGAGATTGAGTTTGATGACAAAAATAAATAAAAAAAATTAATGATATGTGGTGCTAAATTAATGGATGTAAATTGAATGAAATGATAAAATGCAAGTGATTTAAATTTTGGAAGGAAATTTAAGGAATAAACCCTGGGAATTACTAGTTGATTTGGATAGGTATTGTGTACTTTTGAAGAAAAAGGAAAATGAAAATTTATTTTCAAGAGGAGGCTTTTGTGGTGAATATTTATAACAAAATTCCACACGTGAAATGAAAGATCCAAAATTTATAGTAGGAAAAGCATTGGTAGTTAAAAAACAAAATGCTAAGCTGTAAAAAGAGCTGTGGATTTGGCAACAGGAAGATTTGATGAAAAGAAAGGGGGTGGCAGGAAATTCTGTATTTATTAAGAAAAAAAATGTTTTCACAAGATGGAGAAAAACAAAAGCCTATTTTTAATTACTGGAAAAAAAAGGAGCAGAGGCCAAAAAATGTGGATATAAAAGAGCCCAAGAGGAACTAGGCTTAATATACGGGAATTCGGTAACACATTTTTGACCCAAGTGAGCCCATAATCAGCCTCAGTCTAAGCCAAAGCTCAACTTAAACTACTCCTGTACCTGCCTCTGGATATTAAGCCTGCATTTCTTGCAGTCTCCACTTTCTTCTTCCAGGTTCAAAATCTCCCTGTATGGGATAATCTCTATGTATATGTACACCTCACCACTGTTTAATGTGATTTATTCAAACTTCCCAGGCTTCCCCTCTCTGCATGGTTTAAGATTCTCTCACCCTCTTCTACCATCTAAATTCATCTAGGAATGATCAAAATTTAAAACAACTTCTAGATAATTCAGTACTCATAAGTTACACCATGAGAAATTTCATTACTACTGGATAAAAATACAGTCTCAACCCCACTGGATATCATAGGTATACCTGGAAACTCTTCTGTTCTAATGCATAAAAAATCTTTCAAGGCCTTCTCTTTAATATTCACAAATACTGGCCTCTCTTCCCTTCCTGGAATAATTACACCAATGGAATTAGTATACTACATCTGCTTATTCCCTCAGCCAGTGGGTGTCATCTCAGCAAAGGGAAACATTCACCCAGTGTTCTGAATCCATATGAACTTTCCCCTTCCTTTTTTACTCTAATAGTGTCAGCTTGCTACTATTGCAGAGCAAGCTGCAAAAGAAGCAGAAATAATACAAGAGTAATAAATACTAAAATTAACCTAAGAAGAAAAAGGAAAACCATGAATATTAATAAAAAAATGGATTCTCCACCCAAAATTAGGTAGGGTCACTCACTGACCCCACCCTTGAAATCCAACTCCTTATATTTTTAAATAATCAAGGAAAAGAAAGACCAAAATACCATGGCACCACTATTGAACTTTTTGGCCAATTAAATATTGTACATGTATTGTCACGTATAGGTTTCACACCTAAAATCCAGTCAGAATTGAGGTGTTATGTATATCTTAGGAGTTACAGACGGAAATGTGTTCTGTCACAATTCCCGCACGCAGCCGCGGCAGCCAATGCACCCGCGCGCGGCTGAGCTACAGCTATGTCACTCTTTCAAAGTTGTGTATGCAGCCCTGGGCCTCTGACAAGTACGCAGCCCCGGGACTATGGGTTGACAAAGTGACAGGCAGCCTGAGAAACCTAGGTACCGCCTAAACTTGCTACAACCTACACAGGAAAATTCTACATATTTAATAAATGTTACCGTGGATAGTAGATAGTCTAAAAATACATAAAATTATAAAAAAATACTTAAATAACCTTTATACGTATTTTTTATTAAATATAATTCAAAGTACCAAAAATGTCAAAAATAAAATAATGACTACTTCTGAAAATATATTAAAATACTTTAATATACTATTATGAGAATTTCTAAAAAACAACTTTTTTGTGACATACTAAGGAAACTTATGATGTAAAAATATTACATTAATACCCATGACTTACATTTTTAAGTAATTATTTTAGTAAATCAACTGAATTTTGAAAATAAGGAGTAAAATCAATATCATGACTTTACTCCAAATATTCAATACATAATCAGAACTCATCTGACATCAGAATATACGTAGGAATTTCTATTAAAATAATTGTTAAATTACTTGGAAAATTTACTAAGGATAATTAATTAAATAATAAATAAAAAGGACAGATTAGTGTTATTCACATGTCCAAACATCAATCATAAAGTAGAATAATTCCCATACCCTGTGGAATTAGAAGCTACCCGTGTTACAGCACCAAGAACATGTGACAGGCTACCACTGGTTACCCTGCTAGACTCAGTGTCTATCCCTTTGAGCCCCTTTACCCCTCAGAAGGACAATAATGGGACTCCAAAATTTATAAATAAAGAGCTCTTTAGAGGACATTGATACCCAGAGACCCAGTTATATTTATACACAGACACCGTGCCAAGGTAATAAAATACTTATAAGAGATAAGTAAGGGATTTATGGCTTTAGTCTGATTAATAATATCCGTCCTCAACCCTCTTTTATCAATTTAAACTGCTCAAAAACCTTATAACCCCAGTATACAGGTTTAACCCATCAGTGCATGTCCCAAACAGATACCCAAAGGATTTAATAATATACAAGTAAGTTTTATTATCCTTTCTCTGTTGTGGCAGCTTGACTACAAGGTCCTGCCACTCCACCGTGTATTTTATATACATATTATCTTTGGGTAAAATACTCTTTAAACTAAAGAGTCCAAAGTAACCAGGACTACGTGTTTTCATACTGAAATCCCTGAAGAGAGGTGTTAAAGATCCCAAATATAATTGTGGCCCCTCTATCAAAATATTTAATAATTAATTTATTCATATTGATTTAAAACAATAAACAATAACCAAACCACTTAACCTTGCAATAAGCTTAATCCAAATATTTTAGGGATTTTTGCTGCATTTATTAAATAATATATTTATTATTTACTCTATCACCTTGGGTAGCTAAAGGAAAGCAAGGGTCTTGGCATCCAGGAGGCTGACAAATAGGATTCAAAAACTCCTCTAACAACAACCTGCTCTTGGACTGCTCTTACCTAGCTTTCATTTATCATCACCTGTAATACTCCTTTTATCTTATTCATTGAAATCCCAAGCAATCATACATGAGCTCTATGATCAGAAATGCCTGTGAAAATGACCTCTTTCATTCAGGAGCAGTTGTGACAGCAACAAGTATAGGACCAGGCTGGGCATTTTATTTTTGGGCAAATGGAAAGTGGAAGACTGATTTATTTGATGATTGTGGAAAATTTATGGGAGTTTATCTATGGGAAGTTTCAACAAGGTGCATAAATAATTAAGATGATGTAAATGAAAAGATACAGCAGTTATCCCTTTTAAAAATTAAAATTAGTTGGACAGATGGAGTGGAATGTAAAGATTTGGCTGGAGAAATAAATTAAGAGAAATTAACCTTTCAATTTTTGGGAAAATGGAAAGTGGCAAACTGATTGATTTGGCAATTGTGAGAAATTTATGGGATTTTATCAATGAGAACTTTGAACAAGGTGTATAACTAAGTAAGATGATGTAAATCAAAATAAATAGAATTTATCCCTTTTGGAAATTAAAATTAGTTGGACAGATGGAGTGAAATGTAAAGATTTGGCAGAAGAAATAAATTAAGAGAAATTTAACTTCCAACCTAAGCTAAATATTAAAAAATTAAAACATGCTGAATTTCTGGAAGATGTGGTAAAAGTGCCATGGAAGATGTGCTAGTGAAAGGGGGTAATTTTAGTCATTTTTTTTGGTAATATCAAGGAAGGTAACTGTTGTAGAGATATTGGGAGGATATTATAAATTTGCATAAGAGATTTGTGGAAAAATATTTTTATATAAAAGTGGAAATTTAAGAATTAAGAATCAAGGGCAGAGTCCACCAATGCTGAGCTAATATTCATTTTTATGGAGGCAAATGTTGTGTATTTTGATCCAATATCCAAGATTAACCTGTTGCAAAAAAGATATTTGAACAACAGGGAAGGTAGATAAATTTTCCAAAGAAGAATGCAAATGGGTGTGAATTTTCTGATTTCAGAAAGGAAATTTTTAGTCATCCCAATAAAATAAGATCAGGATCCAGAAATTACAAAACATTTCTTAATTCTTGCACCAAACCATAGATGATAAAATGGTTTAATCAAAAAAAAGTTTAAATATCTTTGGGTAATAGTGTATTTAATAATTAAATATTTTTTTCAGCTAGCTACTATTGCAGAGATAGCTAAAAATAGTACAAAGACACAAGAATAAAAATTATTTATGAAAAACAAAGAAAACTAACACAAGTAGTAGAGCTCAAAAATATTATAGCATAATTTAACTCCCCATCCCATGATAGCTAGGCTCAATACCTGACCATACCCATTAATTCCCAATCATCAGTACCTTTCTTCCTAAGCTAAGTTCCCATAGCCCTATTTAAGTAGGAATAAAATTTAATTTACCAATCTGATACTTCACATATACATCACATATATGTTGAGTGAAAAGTGAATTCAACAATAAGTGTTTTGTATGTGGTGAAACTGAATGTGAAATTGATAAGGTTGAATTACTATGAGACATGAATAAGGTATAAGTAAGCTTCTATGGGTCCCTGTCAAACTGTGGTTGATGGTGTTGAAGGAAAGGAGTCTAAGGGATCTTAGGTCACAACACCCACCCACTTGCCAAGAAACCAGTACTCATACAATCATAAAAAAGATAATAAAAACCATTTTTCAAATACCCGCAATGGTAGAATATCAAATAGGGAGAGAAATCTGTTTGTTATCCATTGTTAGTTTGTGAAACAAGGGGAGAGAATAAAGATTATAGGGGAAGCAAAAAAAAATCAAATAAAAGAAGTGATGATTCCAAGAAAAAAGAATGCATAAAAGTGGAGATTTCAAAAGAGGCTAGAAATCAATGAGATAGTATTAAAAATAGTAGAACTGTTGGAATAGAGGCTTGAAAAAATGAACCAGGAGGGATTGGAGAGGAGAGGCAGATGATGGAGGGGATTACAATAAAACTTAGGGGGTCCAGAAGGGAACAGATTCAGTAGGGCCCCAGTGAGTGGGCCCAAATAAGAGGAGGAAGAATCTGATGGCTTTTCATTCAGTGGATGAGAAAGAAGGAACATTTAGGGGCAAATAAGGAACCACAAGTTGGGACCTTTGACAAGTAAGAATATTCAATAAAACAGGAGAGGTGTTAAATGGTTGAGACAGGAGGTTTAGTAAGAGAATCACATGGGCTAAGGATAGTGACATTTGAGTATCAAGATCCTGTGAAATGTGTAAGAGAAGGTGCCCAGTAAAATGCAAGTACAGAAATAAAAAATAATAATGAGGCCTGGATATATACAAGTATCAGGACGTAAATAGGTGGTTGGGACAGCTAAGGGTGTCATAAACATACAAGAATAATACTGATAAGAGGTTGAGACAGACTATAAGTGCCCCAAACATGCAAGATGAATAATATAGTATAAGAGCGCTGAAAGAGGGTGGTGAGTGGACAAGGAGATGAGGTCCAAAACTCAAAAAGAACCACCATTTCCATGATTTTACCCACCAAAAACAATTTTTTTACAATATTCACATCCCCCATCATCATATTCACCATGACCACCATAATCATAACCACCACCACAATTTTAGAAACAAATTCCATTATCACTGTTTTCATGGTTACTCCCAGTTTTGTTGTGGGAAAAACTAACCCCAAAATCATTTTAGTGATATATGCCTCTATGGCTTTTGTCATGATATCCAACTCCAGCACCATCATACAAAATGAAAATAAAAAAAAAGGGAACCAATTGTCAGTGTAAACATCCAAAGGGAGGCATTTTAAAATTATTCAAAATAAATAAAAAAAACCATACATATTGAAATACATCACACAAAAAAAAATATATAAATATATCAAAAAAATCTAATATATACATACATTGAACAAAACAAATATATACATTCATCAAACAAAACAAATATATAAATACATCAAACAAGCCTAACATATACATACATCACACAAACCTAATATATACATACAAAACTTTCATTGAAAAGTATTAACCTTGAAATCTATGTACACACATCAGTTTGTTTGAAGATATTTTTTTAAACAAAAAACCATATTGGAAAAAAAAAATCACACAAATAAATAAAAAAGAATACAGAAAAAAAAAGCTGACTGAAAAAAAAATTGACTGAAAACAAAAGCAGCTGAAAAAAAAGACCAAAAAAAAAAGTGAACTGAACTTGACGCAAAAGGTCCATACACAAAAATTTCAATAAAAAAAATACAAACCCAAGCAACTCAAAGCCAAGTGAGGAGTCCAAATACTTTTGAAGAGTTTAATTTTGGAAATAATTCCTTAAAGTGAAGAATGAGACATGGTAGGCTACTTAAGATAAAATTAAAGATTAATTATGAGGCTAGAAAGAGCCAAGGGAGAGGAGATCTTACTTTTAAAGTCAAGTGGGGCTGATCTGATGAGGGGGAAGGGGCCCTCTGCTTTAAATGTCTGGTAATCAGTTGTTTTTAATCAATGGTCCCAGGAAAATAGCAGTATTTAAGGAAAACTATGAACCCCCCCATCAGGCGTAAGGAAGAAGGTGAGAGAGAACTATAGAGCCCATGTTTTTTCATTTTTTTTGTTCATAAATTTCTGAAGCATTTTTTTATTTTTTAGCTTGAATTATTTGAGCAGGAATTTATAATGGCACAAGAAATTTGGTTGTGCACTTTTATGATCAATTCTTTACCTCCAAAAAGTTCATGCAAAATTGAAAATTACAGAAAACATCTGTTTTGGAGTGAATTTTGGAAAAATTTCTGGTAAAATTTGAATTCTTTTTATGGACAATATGACTTCAGCAAATTTTTTACCATATTTCAATGGAAAGTTGAAGATGATCAAGAGAATCATCAAGAATATGAAGGTGCAGATGCTCAAAGGCCTCCAGGGAATCAAATCTTTACTCCCACAGATACAACTTCTGAAACTTAAAAGATGGATATTTTTCTGAAATAATCTTGCTTTATGACTCATCTATTAACCTGCACTACTTTTTGAGAATAATTAGGGTCAAAAGATTTTTTTTTTCATATTCTAATGATTTTCAAGTGGCAAAGTTTGATAAATTAATTTTTATTTTAATCATTTCATCTTAAATAGCAATAATTTTTATTTCTATACTATCCATGCAAAAGTTTCATTTTACCAGAGACAGAACTACCATAAATTTCAGATTTCTGGGATTTGATGGGTGATCTAACTGTGTTTTTAGATCAGCAGCAGTAAATTTTGGCCATAAATCTGATGATTGGATGTGAATACATTGGTAAAAAATCAAGGAAATGGATTCAAACTCTCTAGTCAAGGCTGAAAATATCATGGATCAAGTTGAGGATGAAAGTTTTGAAAAAAAAACACACTTCTAGAGTTTCCCTTTGAAGTTACTGGATCAATTTTTTGGCATGTTTTCATTCTGGAAGATAAACACAGAAGGCAAGTGTTACTTTGATCTATGTTGATGCCATAAACTTATTTACCCCTGAATTACCCCCTACTACCAATTATCAAACTTCTATGATATGTTTGATTATTTTTGAAGATTTTAAGCAATATTTATTTTTAACTATAATTATGAACTTTTTCCAGCTCCAGAATCAGATCCCTTTTGGAAAGCCTTTGCTAGCAGTTAATCACAAAAATGAGACAATTTGATTCATAATAAGTTAGAAGTTGGTTTAGAATATTTTTTTTTCTCCTAAAAAGCCTGCACATCAAAGAAAGAAATAATTACAAATTATTTTTGATTGAATGAATTTTGTGTTGATTTCATGAATTTTTGAAAAAAAAAATTTCAGTTGATTTTTTATTCATTGATTCAGAGCAAAGAATGCCACTTTTTTATTTTTAATTAAACATTTCTGGGGAAAAAAACGTAAAAGAAATCCCCAACAGATTTTTTCCCATTTTCAATGCCCACTGTAGAAATTCAAGCTCAAAAATTTGAAATTGCTCCAGGAAGGTATGGGGAAAAAAATGAAAATAATATATTTCTTTTTCTGTTAATCCCATTTTTTTTTTGGGGGGGGAATGAAGTACAAGAAATATGGAAAAGCCAATTTTGAATTGTGTTTTATACTTGGAAGCTTTCTGTGGATTCAGATTCCTAAAAATATTTAGTAAAGAATTTCTAGAAAAAGGGAAAAGATTGGTGAAGTAATTTTTTTCTTTTTTCAAAAATTCTTCAACCAAATTTGGAATTCCTTGAAATAGACCGAAATTTGTTGAAAAAAATTACAGATTTTTTGTCTATCCCTCTAACTTCTATGTCAATCTTTTCTTTCTTTTTCTTTTCTTTTCTTTTTTTTTGGAAACTTTGAAAAACTGTTGAAATTAAAGGAAACCACATGTATTGGGGAGATTGTAAAGAATTCAAAACTGCACATATTTAAGGAGAACAACAGATGAGGGAAATGTTTTAGATTTCAAAACTGCACAAATTTAAGGATTTGGGACATAAAAAAATAATGAAACCACTTTTCTATTTTTTCACATTTTTGTATTTTATGTTTCAATTTTTCATTTTTTTTACCTATCATTCATTCTAGATTTCTTTGGGTTTGATGGTATGAATATGTCCCCAAACATGATTTCAGATTGGTTCTTTTATTTTTGAGGTAGATGATCAAAGGTGTAGATAAACTCAAATTTTTCCTTAACTTTATTTTGAGTTGCTTTATATGTCTCTCACAAGCCTGTGACTTTTGTATTATCAAAAACCCAACAAGAAATAATTTAAAAAAAATCTCAAAAATAATCATGTTCTTTTTGAGATTTTGGAAATAGAATGAATTTCAAGAGAAAAAAAAAATCTTTTGGAATTTCCAAAAAATTACCTTTTGAGCTCTTTTTTTTACCAATAAATTAAGGTTGATGATAAATTCACAACTCCAGTCGTGTGGGAGTTGTGTAAGGACCCACACGACCTGTGGGAGTTGTGAAGGGCCCCATAATACCTGTGGGAGTCGTGTAGGGCCCCACACAACCTGTGGGAGTTGTTTGGGGCCCCACACAACCTGTGAGAGTTGTGTAGGGCCTCACACAACCTGTGGGAGTTGTTTGGGGCCCCACAAAACTTGTGGGAGTTGTTTAGGGCCCCACACAGCCTGTGGGAGTTGTCTAGGGCCCCACACAACCTGTGGGAGTTGTGTAGGGCCCCCCCACAGGTTGTGTAAGGACCCACGCAACCTGTGGGAGTTGTGCAGGGCCCCACACAACCTGTGGGAGCTGTTTAGGGACCCTCAATGCATGAGGTCCCATACACTACTCCAAAGGGTTGTTCCAAACACGTGCAACCCCTGGGGGGGCATACACCCCCCATAATGGGCAGTTTTGATTTTTGTACCACTGTACACAACCATTTAGACCTGGGTATGGGGGTATAAAACCCCCCCAGGGTTGTTCAAGAATTTAATTTAATTTAATTTTATATTTTATATTTTATATTTTATATTTTATATTTTATATTTTATATTTTATATTTTATATTTTATATTTTATATTTTATATTTTATATTTTATATTTTATATTTTATATTTTATATTTTATATTTTATATTTTATATTTTATATTTTATATTTTATATTTTATATTTTATATTTTATATTTTATATTTTATATTTTATATTTTATATTTTATATTTTATATTTTATATTTTATATTTTATATTTTATATTTTATATTTTATATTTTATATTTTATATTTTATATTTTATATTTTATATTTTATATTTTATATTTTATATTTTATATTTTATATTTTATATTTTATATTTTATATTTTATATTTTATATTTTATATTAGGGGGTATCAAAGTTAACCAAACCCGCCATTTTTTAATGGCGGGTTTCAACCCAAATCCGCCATTTCAAACCCGCCATTAAAAATCAAAAAAACCCACTTATTTCAGATCAGACGTGTCAAAGTTAACCTGAAATAAGTGGGTTTTTTCAAATAAAGTATTTAAATGCATCCACCACCTGTCCGCGTCATACACCCCTGTCTTCCCACCTCCTTCTACCTCCGACCTCATTGGAAAATTTTTTACCCCCACCCTCATCATAAAATTGATTGACCACTCTCATCACTTTATCGCTCTCATCACTTGATCACTTTCATCCACTTCATCGCTCTCAAAACTTCATCGCTCTGAAAACTTCATCACTCTCATCACTTAACCGCTCTCATCACTTGATCACTCTCATCCACTTTATCACTCTCAAAACTTCATCACTCTCATCACTTAACCGCTCTCATCACTTGATCACTCTCATCCACTTTATCGCTCTCAAAACTTCACCACTCTCATCAATTTATTGCTCTCATCACTTGCGTAGCCCAAACTCTTTCAAATGGCCCCTCAGCGAACCTCCCCCCACAAGTCCAACACACCCAAGAGAACATCTCCAAGGAACTCCACAACAAACAATCCTCCCCCATCAGCTTCCAAGGGCTCAATTCAGCTCAAGAGAGCTGATCACATCATCCTGGTAAACTGGCTGAAAATTCCCTCCAACTACAATGCCTGCTTTGGATCCGACAACGAAACACGTGTTGGCCGACCTCAATCCTCTAAGGTCAATGGTTATCTCCTGATGGCCAATGAAATCAAGAAAAAAACAAAAGGTAGGCTGGATCTGTCATCCAAACAGATGAGGGAGCAGTTCAAAAACTATTGAGCCAAGTACAAAAAGGCCCACTCCATGTCTATCTCCACTGGCTTTGGTATCACCAACTTGGACAAAGCCAAAGGAATCAACTCGGTGGTTGATAAGTTGGACTCCATTTGTCCTTTTTATATTCAAATGGATGAAATCTTCGGAAAGAAGGCCAACATCACCCCCCTAGCTGCTTTCGATGCCCAACAATCCAATTCCGTTGATGCCGAGGACTTGGCTGGGGATGCTCAGCCTACCAACAGGGACCTTGATCAAACCTTGGCCTTGGAGTGGCCCCCATCTGATGACAAGGAGGATATTCAAACACAATTGGCTCCAATCACTTCTACTTTGGTATTGATTGATCAGTCAATCCCAACCTTGGACCCCTCACTTCCTTCTTTTGATTGCTCTCTTCCTGGGGCAGAACAACTGGAGAACTTGCCCAATGAGGAGGATGTTATTCCTGGATCACCGTTGCCATCAACATTGTCTCAAGTAAGGAACTAAATTGTTTTTGATTCTGTCTGGTTGCTCCTGACTGATTTACATTGTAAAAAAACAGGCTCATCCATTTTTGATTGGCCGAAAACTCAAGCCAATGGGGCCTCCCACATTGCCTTCAAATACTAGTGAGGACTTTCAGACTCAACCCTCCTCTGCCAAGGGTAAGCAAAAGGCATCCAATTCCATCAATGTCAACCCCAAAAGTCATCAAAAGAGGAGAAACACTTCCAGTTTTTCGGGCTTTGAAGAAATCATGGAGAAGCGAGATTCATGTAAGTTGATTGATTCAATATCCTTGCTTTCAAAATCATGCTCATTGCCATTCCCCTCCAAAAAACAGTGAAATCACAAATTGAATCAGATAAACTTCAGTTTGAAAAGCAAAAGTGGGATTGCCAACTGGCCATGGATGGTCAAAAGCAGCAAGCCAAGACTTTGGCTAATCAACTAAAATTGGATGCTGAGTGGAGGTTGAAACAAGCTGAGCTAGAGTTTCAAAAAGAGGAAAAGGAGAAGGATCGGCAGCAAGTGCAACTGGAAAAGGAGAGGGAACAACGGGCAAACAAAAAAAAGGATAAGGTATCAGTAGCTTTGGCTTGCATTGGCAGTGGTAGATTGGTAGAAGAAATACAGCAGATTACTCAAATGCTGGGCTTGTAAATATATTTGCATGGATGAAAGAAAAACAAATTATTTTTTACTAAAACAACGTTTGAGAGCATCCTTAACCCCACCAATATACAAATCTTTTTTGTTTTTATTGATATTTTTTTCTCTAGAGTAAATTTAGCCGTTTTTCATGTCCCTACAAGTGCTCTGAGTTTTTTTATTAATTTGGAGTGACATGGCCATTCTGGTATGGGTTTCTGTGTCCACAGCTGGAAAGGTACAGTGCTTGTACTTGTTAGCCGCCCAAACCATTTTGACTATACCTTTTTTCTTGAAATCAATTCCAAAGACAAGGTCAGGAAAAACAAATTGACCGTCCCAAACTTGATATTCATCCGTATCTTCAATAAGTCAACCATTCAATTTTTTGGTTGGGACCACAAGTAAAAAGGAATAGCCAGAGATGTCACCTTTGTCAATATGAGGAGAATTGTAAAAAGAATCCAAGGTGAAAGTGAGGTGTGGGGAGCAATCAAAAGGTGTAGGCTTGGAACCAAATTCCAAAAAAGAGAAAGAGGGGATGTTGCTGTCCTTCATGGTATCACGGTTTGATTCAAAGGCAAGTTTGGCCAAATTACAAAAAATTTGTCCTAAAATTTGGGATAATTTGTTGGCCTTCAAGTTGAGGACAGCGTCCTCTTGAGGAGAAGATCTAATAGATGATTTCTTCACATAACGTCCAAATAAATCCAAAGGGCTCATCAATTTTTGCCAACCAATCGCCCACATTTTTCCACCCCAAGATCTTGAGGGACCAACCGGGTTGACAAATTTTTTTGAACTGTGAAGGAATGTCGTCACAAAGTTGATATCTTTCTTATCTTGCTCAGATAGTCAATCCAAAGGCACAAATTCAATGACGGCAACAAGAGCATGGTGATCAGATTGGTCAAGAACAATAACTTTTCCATGGTGGAAGAAGTGGAAAGCCCCAATTGTCTGTTTTGCTTGCTTAAATTCTTCCTGGGTGGGTTTTTGAGGGTTGTTTTTCTTTTCAGCCATGATAGCAGGGTACAGATCCAAAGGGCATAGCTTTTGTCCAGACCAGGCAAACTTTTCCTTGATCAAGTCGTCAGTCACTTCCAAAGAAATTTCCAAATCCCTCATTTGAGCCCTCCTTTTTCTACGATTCCTCTGCTTGCCACCTCTCTTTATGTTTTTCATACCATCTCCTTCCATCTTTCTCCCTCCCAGGCACTTGCTGCACCCGAGGTGAGGATCAAGGTGAAATTTGAATGGATGTATAACATGTTGAGTACGGTTGGCATTGAAGGAATTGATATCAAAAAAGGGGTTGGACAAACAAAAAGACCGGTCAAACAAATAAAAAAAAAAAAATGTCAGCAACAATCTCATTATGGAAACGGTGGGATTAAAAAAATCAAAAAGAGATGAAAATCAACAATTCCTCTGCTTGCAACCTCTCTTTATGTTTTTCATACCATCTCCTTCCATCTTTCTCCCTCCCAGGCACTTGCTGCACCCAAGGTGAGGATCAAGGTGAAATTTGGATGGATGTATAACATTTTGAGTTTGGTGGCCAGTGAAGGAATCAATAGATATCAAAAGAATAGAATTAGATGGGGAGGAGTGGTAATGATGAGGAGCCGCAGCCGGCATCATACTAGGCAAACCAGACTGTCCCAAGACGTAGCTTGGTTGGCGTAAGACTTGAACAATTGTGTTCTGGCCGAGCTTGAAAACCTAAAAAAAAAAAAAAAAAAAAAACAAAAAAAAAAAAACAAACGGGAAGTCAGTTCCTGTACCCTACAAAAACCCTGCATCAATTGGCCCAAACAATTGGCCAATTGATTGCGAATTGATCGCTCAATTGATTTGCAATCAATCGCTCGATCGATTCGCAATCGATTGCCAATTGATCGAGCGATTGATTGCCAATCAATTGCGCAATTGATTGCAAATTGATTGGGCAATTGATTCGCAATCGATTGCGAATCGATCTCTCGATTGATTCGCAATTGATCAAGCGATTGATTGCCAATCAATTGCCCAATCGATTGCGAATCAATTGGGAAATCGATTGCCAATCGATTGGGCAATCAATTGCCAATCGATCGCTTGATCGATTCGCAATCAATTGCCAATCAATCGAGCAATTGATTCGCCATTGATCGAGCAATCAATTCGCCATCAATTGAGCAATTGATGGCCAATTGATTGCGAATTGATCGAGCAATTGATTGCTCAATCAATGAGAGGAGAAATTGGAGGAGGGGAGGGGCTCACCTTGAGGGATTGACCTTGAGGGATTGACTAAGGGATCCAGGGGGGGACTACAAGTTGAATGATCAAAGGATCAGCAACTGGTGAGGGGAAGGAAGAGGAAGAGCGTGGAGGGGGCTTACCGGGATTAGGAGGAGGGGATTCAGTGAGTGAGGTGAGATGAGGTGGTGGTGGTGAGTAAGGTGGTGGTGATGAGTGAGGTGGTTTGGTGAGGAGGAGGCAGGGTTTGACCGGTGAGTGAGTGGGGTGAGGTTGAAGGGGTTGAGTGGTGAGGGGGAGGGGGGTGGCATTTGGTGAGTGGCAGGGTTTGAGGTGGAGGTGTTTTTGGATTCAAGTCCACTAAAAAAAAAATAAAAAAAAACTCAGCCTATGAATCTTGGGTGAACAACCAAAACCAAAAAAATACGGTGAAGGGAATTTTTACCAATTTCAAAATCAAAAATTACTCATCAAAGCTAGCAAGGGTGAGAGGAAGAATCCGCTCTCTCATAGAAGAAGATGAGGGACCAGATGAGACAGGGATGACTTGAGGCGGATCAGGAATATCATCTTGGAATATTTCGTCCCATTCATCTTTGATGTTGGCCAAAAGGTTGTGAAGGATTACACAAGTAATAATCCAGTTGATGAGGAACCTCATATCTTTGGAACATTGGAGCTGGTTTCGCATCTCCCGTAAGCTGGCCCATCTTCCTTTCAGAATTCCTATGGCATGCTCAATCCAAACTCGTGATTGGGCAAGATGATAGTTAAAATCGGTTTTTCCTTGATCATTGGACAAAACATTCCGGTATGCTGGAACTACATATTTCCCACTAGCATAAGCCGAATTGGCCAGAAGGTATTGATCTTGGTCAAAGTAGATCTCTGGTTGTTGGGAAATCCGCATCCAATTGAAAACATATGAATCATGACAAGAACCTGGAAGGCCAGCATGGAGGGAGATGAACTTCTTGTTGTTATCACAAACAAGTTGTAGTTCCACGGAGTATCTAAAAAAAGAGATGGAACATATTTGGTCAGTGTGTGATCCAAAGTTTTATCATAGCAATTGGAAAAGAAATGAATCAATTGCCTTTTTTTACAATCAAAATAGTGGTTGCCATCTAGGTTGGGTTTTTGACTCAAGGGGATGGTGGTTCCATCAACAAAACCAATGCAACCAGGAAAGCCTTCTGTCTCCATTACTTGAGATATCTCCTTGTGTTCTTCTTTGGTTGGCCATGAAAGGACCAAGCAACAGAAAGATAGGATAGCAATCATGACTCTTTTGGTTTATAAGTCAATGCTTCCGTAACTGACTGAGAATAGATTTTCCAATTGATGGATTGCTGCTCCATTTCCATTTGACCCCAATCTACAAAGAGCAATGGGAAGTTGGATGGATGGATTGCGTTGAGGATTGTGAGAATTGTTCTGGAAGATGTGGTGGTCTTCAATCATTGCCAAAAGTTTCATGAAAGAAGGCAACAAAGTTTGGAACAGTTGCTGGAAGCTTAAGTCAGGGATGAGATGAAGCTTTTGCCTTTCATACATAGGGTTATGGAGAGTGTGTATTCTTGGAACCATGTATTGCTTTGCCAACAGAGAATTCAAAGCTAACCAAGTTGATTCCAAATTGGAGTCTGAATCAGAGTCTGAATGGGAGTCAAACAGTAGCAAAAGTTCAGTCAGCTTTTTTGCGTTTTCAACTTGCTGGCGGGATGTTTGATTGGACATGTTGAGAAAGGTGGTGAGTGATGTGGGGTGATGAGATGATGATGGGATTTGTGTGAAGATGGGTATGTGAAGGTATGTGAAAAACAATAGAGATGTGTGTGATGCGATGGATATGGGACCGGTATGGATTTGCTGATGTGGATGGATGTTTTTGATGTGATGGATGGTGGATGGATGATGATGCATAAATGGCGGGTTTAATGGCGTGTTTGATGATTGAAATCTGCCATTTTCATGAAACACGCCATTTTGAAATACACCAGTTAGGGGGTATGTCTATTTCAAATGGCGGGTTTTGTCAAAAAAAATGGCGGGTTTCTAATGGCAGGTTTGCTAACTTTGATACGCCCTATTTTATATTTTATATTTTATATTTTATATTTTATATTTTATGTTTTATATTTTATATTTTATATTTTATATTTTATATTTTATATTTTATATTTTATTTTCTATATTTTATATTTCATATTTTATATTTCATATTTTATATTATATATTATAAATTTTTGTTTTTTTAAACCAAAAAATCAACATTTTTTGATTTTTTGGTTGATTTCTTTCTTTCTTTTTTATTTTTTTATTTTTTTTATTTTTTTTTATTTTTTTTATTTTTTTTATTTTATTTTATTTTATTTTATTTTTAATTTTTTTTATTTTTTTTTTATTTTTTTTATTTAGTTTATTTTAGTTTTTTTAAGCCTGCAATTCTTTTAGTTGTGTGTCACGGAACACAACTAGATTTGAGTTATGTACAACCCTGCACAACCCATTTGAGCCGTGTAGCATGCCACATGGCCCATTTGAGTTGTGTAGCATGCCACACGGCCCACTTGAGTCGTGTAGCGTGCCACACAGCGCATTTGAGTTGTATAGCGTGCCACACAGCGCATTTGAGTTGTGTAGCATGCCACATGGCGCATTTGAGTTGTGTAGCGTGCCACATGGCCCATTTGGGTCGTGTACTCAACTCCACACAGCCCATTTGAGTCGTGTACACAACTCAAAGATTTGTGAATTTAACATTATTCATAAATTAATTGAATTATAAAATTTTTTTAAAAAGAGTCAACCAAAAATATTTTAGATAAGGTTCAAAAATTAAGGAAAACCTTAATAATTTTTTTTATTTTTCTTTTTTAAGGTCTATGGCTCCCCAGAAAAACAGAAGTTTTTAATTCACAAACCATTTGATATCAAACAAAATAAAATAGCAGTGTTAAATTCAAAACTAACATTTGGGATGCTGCATACATTGTGGGACTATTTGAAAACAAAAAGAAATTGGAAGCTGCATTCTTCAAACTTGAAAACTTCATTCTGCTTATTGGCAAAACAAATAATTTGCAGAAAACACATTCTGCCTTTTGAAAAAACCAAATACTTGTTCCCATCAGATAATTTTATTTTTCTAAACCCAAAGCTGAGGAGACTTTGGATTTGTTGGATAGAAAGTTGGATTGATTATTGAAGTCCCTTCTGATTTTTTTGGATTATGGAAACAGTGGCAAGCCCAAGCCCCCTTGGTTTAAACATTCCTGCTTTGAAGTAATTAATTTATGGTGCTTTTAACAAAGCCATGGAATAAGCTAGGTATTGGGGTAGGTATTTGGGAAATAAAACATTGGAATCCCCAATTGCATCCTCATCTGGGTGTCATAACCACAACTTGACTAAGTCTCCTCAGCCACCCTCAACCCTCAGACATTCTCAATCTCCAGTACAGTCACGCTTCTACCCCTTGATCTACCAGCTAAATCTCTCAAATTTTCTACCTGCATCCCCTGCAGGTCCTAGGAAATCTCCCAGACTCTCAATCTCTCTCTATAGCTTGGTGCATCCTTCCTCTCTCCACTAACCCTCTCTGGTATGGTCTGTAAAGTGCATTTGGGTGCTAAACCAATTATTTCCCAGAATTTTCTAAAGAATGTGTGGTGCTTAGCAAAGTCATCTTGGCCCCCAGAAAATCTCTCTTGGCTCCTGGCAAAGCTCTATTGGCACCTGGCCAAATTGGGCTGGAACATTGTAAATTTTGTTTTGGAGCCAATAAAAGTTGGTTGGATTGACCATGTAAACTAGTTTTTTTCATTTTAAAAATTAAAAAAAAATTAAAACTAATTTAATTAATTTTTAATGTTCATTTTCTTCTTTATTTTTTTTGTATCTGCATGCATACATATGAAAATAAAAAAAATATTAATGTTTTTTATTCAATTTTTTTCCCCAATTGATCTGGAGTGGAGAGATGTAAGAGATAGAAGGAATAAACTGGATGGCTCACAGAGAGATCTAACCACCAAGAAACCAACCAGAGGAAGATTAAGATCCCAATGACCACAGTTCATGGAAAGCAGTGAGTTTCCTGTGGAAACTCTGGTTGGTTTGTGATAGCTGTCTTGATTGCAATCTGTTTAGGTTTGGTTCTTCAGCAAGGATCCATACTAAGTTGGGGCTTGTTACTGAAGAATGATGATTATTATGCATTGGGTTTGCTTCAATAATTAGTTCTTTTAGATTCCTTGGCCATCTAAACCCCCCTTCCCCCCAACAAAGAAAATAATTAATATGAGTATGAATACCAGAATTAGAAAATGAGAAAAAAAAAAGAAGTAAAAATTACATTTACAAATGATAAAAGTGCAGATGCAAATGGAAATGATGGATTGAACAGTTATAGGAGAGCAGCTTGTCAGTCAAGCGCAACCATCTTTCATTGGCGCCAAGGGGAGCTTGGTTGGTCCCCAGGTTTTTACACCCATGAGCCGAACCCAATCAAGCCCTCTGGGTGCCTATCAAATTCCCGCTGGGGGCACACCAAGTAAAACTTGGACAGGCGCCAAGATGAACTTTACAGACCATATGAGAATTACAGAATGTAAAAACATAGTACATACTACTGGCTGGAAAAACCATACTCCATTTCAATACATGCCACAACTTTCTGGACAGGCCCCTTACTCAATCTGTCAAGCCACAGCCTCAATCCCAATTGGTCAACATGTAATACCATGGGGCATCCCAGCCCCAGCACCAGTCATCCCTCCTCAAGGACTTCTCTCAGTTCTTACATATACTGGCCTCTCCTTCCTTCATGGACTAATTCACCTCAAGGAATTACTATACTACTTCTTATTAGTTATTCCCTTCCAATAGGTGCCATCTCAGCACAAGAAAGCCATCCATCCTACCTTAATCATCTCACCTGTCACCTTGGTGTTACTTTAATAGGATTTAGGCATCAGTCTTCATCAAGAGCCTTACTACTTGATTCTTGTTCTTCTCATAATTTTAACTAATCTATGTGTCTTCATTGCAATCTATCACATCTCTCAATCCTGATTTATGAGAGGAGTAGTTCCTGTGCCCTCAGCCCCTTGCATGTCTGGGGCGGTTTTGGAAATGGGGTTACAATGGAGGAATGGGTTTTTTCACAACCGGAATTGACCTGTGCTGGTTGGTCACACTTCATGAGCCATTTGATTGATTTGGTTTGAAGGATAATAATGTAACCATGGCAGATGTAAATATTTGACCATGTAAATATGAGGTACCAGAAACTCTTGACCCTCCTACTGTGAGATTCTTTCCTAGTAGGGAAGAGGCCAAATATTTTTTCCAAAAATGGGCATCCATGAATGGGTACACTTTGAAAAAATTCAACTCAAAGAGAGAGAAATATGCTAAACTAGAATTCAACAGACATGAAATATATTTGGGGCCATTTATCACCAAATTCCAGAAAAAAAATCACATGAAAAAGGTTGTGTTTTAAATCATTATCCGTGCAAGTTGCACAGTAGAAGATACAATTTTTGGAATGTCCATGAAAAATGACCAAAATAATTGTGAACCATCTTCAGACCCATTGCTGCATCCTCAACTGACTAGAATATCTGGTGTGGCCTTGGATCAACTTAATGAAGGCATGAAAGATAGCCTCAATAAAATTTAAATTAAAATTAAATTAAGCAAGATTGATGGTTGAGAATAAATTGACAATATAAAAATCTATAAAACTAAGAGCAAGCTAATGGCAGCTGAAATGGATGGTAAAAGTGTTATGGACATTCTATTCCATATTCTCCAAGACTCCTGGTGGGTTTCCAGGTAAACATTTGGTGGAGAGGGTCACTTAGAGGCCCTGTTCTTGGCTCATCCTGAGTCTATAAAACCTTTTGAAAAATCCCATCATATGGCTTTGTTTGATTGAACTTATACAGAAAATAGGCACAACATCCCATTATTGAATGGTGTAGGAATGAAAGAGAACAGGAAGAAATTTACAAAGGCTTTTTTTTCATAGAAAAAGAAACATGTGAGTTCTAAAGTTTGGAGTTGAATGCAATAAAGGAGTGGTTTATGATCCAGGGTGGCTTCCCAAAGTATTTTTGATTGACTGTGAAGAATCTCTGATTTGTGCCATTGAAAAAAGTTTCCCTGAGTCATCTAGAAAGTTGTGCTCCTGGAACTTTTCTAAATATACTAAAGTGAATTTCAAATCTTGCTTCAGTAATTATGATGAAGGATGTCAAATTTTAATGTCTCTGTGGGCAATGTATGGGGCCTCTTAACCAAGGGGGAGGCAGAAATCAAGAATGCAGAACTAAGAGTAGGCCAATTTATTGCTTCTTCTGTTCATATCTTCTGGGATTGCTTATGTTGAAAGTTTTATACAGTTTTTCTTGAAAGACAATGAGGGTCTGCGCAAGTATATGGAAACAAGAATTTTTCCTATCAAAGAGATGGTTGTCATGGTGCGGACATGGGTCAAATCTGAATTTATAAATAAAACAGAATCTCATGTAGAAGGGGCCCATGCAACATTCAAACAATCACTTGCGAGTTTTTTGGGGAAAACTCTGGATTTTTGGAAACATCTCAAAGGAACCATTGGTGGAAAAAGAGAATTGGTGCATGCATTGCTTTGAACTCTCAAATAAAATTAGGAACAGTTATTCCAACATAATGTTTACCTTTGGAATACAAATTTGCAATTGAGGAAATTCAACTCATTGGGGAAAAATTCAAGAATTTAAAGCTTGACCATGATGAAAAAGTGTGCACCAAGTCACATCTCAAGACAATCAGCCTGCCCTGTTCCAACATTTTAGGTAAAATATTAGCATCAAGAGGATCTGTTGTGTCTGAGGATTTTCATCCTCAGTGGAGGTTAAAATGGAACCTTTCAAGTTCACTAAGTTGGATTTTTGGATTGCTGGATTGTCTGAATTGCTATTTGATTTATGATTCCTATTTGATTGTAATTACTGACTGGATTCAAAAATTCCTGATGGCTTTGCTTTTTGGAATTTTGAAACTGACCCAGTGCCAAAATCTTCTCAATTTTTTTAGAAAATCAGTTCAATTTTTATGGGAAAAACTTAAGAAGTTTAGGTGGATCTTCTAAATTCCCCGGTCAAAAATGCAAAAACTTTTGTTTCTAAGCCAAGGATTGAGCCAAAGGTCTAATGCTCCAGCTTCAGTTTACCCAAATTGAAAGACACCTTTCATGAAATTTCAAGATTTGAAAATGTTGAAAAGGAACTTCAGAGAAAAAAGCAGCTAAGAAGGGCACCAAAAAGACCAAACATTTTAGGTCTTTAATTTGAGAAGTGTTCATTTTGATGTTTTAATGAACTTATGGCAATATGATGTTTATTATACAAGTCCTCAGACTCAACATCAGAATCTCATAGTTCAGAGGAAGATACTGAAAGTGAATTGGGCTCCCTTCATTTGGAATTGGAATCCTCTTCTGAGGAAGAATCCATACAGCAGAAGTCAAGCAGAGGCTCATCTTTGGTGAGTATTTATGTGATTAATGTGATTTGAATGTTTTCTAAGTGAGTATTAATTGTAGGAACCAAAAGTGAAAGACCTCCATCAAAAAATTGGGAACTTACATAGGTTTTTGGGTGAGTTTTGCGATCCTGTAGGTGATTGTAATTGCATATTTAGAGTCATTGATAAATGACTTGGGTATTATGAAAAAGGATGGCTTAAAGTCAAAATGGAGATGATAGGAAAATTTAGGAAACATAAGGAATGCTATTCTCAGATCCACAGTGTTACAAAAGAGGTATAAAAGATTGAACAGAGCCTTGATGTTAAAGACATCAATGAAAACCTTCCCTCTTCAAAACGGCTTTCAAAGTTGTGTATGGGTCAAATAATAGCAGATACTTATGCAAGGCCAATCTATTTGATTTCATTGGATTCATGTTGTACTTATACTCCTATGAAAATGGGTGTAAAAGAACCATCTGATTCCAACTTCATTTCCTTTGTTAAAAAAATCACTGGGTTTATATATTCATTGAGGGAGATATGAGTCCAATCCTGCACATTGTATCAAAACCCTCTTCTTTGAATTCAAAGAAAGCTTCTGATTTGGTTGATAATATAAAAGATAAACTGGATTTCTATCCCAATCTATAGAATTTATGGGCATCATATACTTTCATCATTTTTTTTAGTTCATCATTTGGTTTTGCTCTTACATGTACTTCTGATGCTGATCTTTTACTTCTATTAATATAAAGGGTTATCACATTTTGAACATCATGATGTTTAGTGTTTTGAGTCAGCATAATTATTTTTAGTGCTTTGAATGAGATTTTATTGGTTCAAATTGTATCAAGCTGATCAAATCATAAGAATTGTTTTTAATTCTTATGATGGGATCAGCTTTTGAACTTATTTTTGTTGCATTTTAACTTTAGGGTAAGTCCATTACATTGAGGTGGACTTTACAGAAGTCCACCTCAATGGACTAGGCCAATTTCTTTAAGGGTTTGATTTAGTTTTACACTTGTCCAATGACATAAGTATAACTTATGTTAAGCCAATATCATAAAAATTGAAAGGATTTCTTGTGATGGGATCAGCTTAACACAAGTTGAGCTTGATTTTTTTCAAGTTTTTACTTTAGGTTTAATTCATTGAGGAGTACTTACATTCATCTTTTTGGGGGTTGATTGATTAACTTTATGAAAAAATAAAATGGAATGATATCAATTAAATTTATTTTTCTTAATTTAATTTAGTCCAATCTTGTGTTGATTGAAATAAATTTCTTTTTTAATATTTAATAAAATTTTTCTATGTTATTCAAACATTATATTTTATTCCATTTAATTTAGGGCTGTATTGTATGTATATTGTTCCTTTTTATGTTCATTTACCTGTTTTTTTCATTTTTTTGAGCACAATTTTTTAATTTTTCTAGAATTTTTAATTTTGATTTGTTCATAGGGCCATGAATTTGAATTTATGGCCCTGGAGTTTTGAAATTTTTACAATTTTTTTATTGCTTTTTTTCAATTTGGTTGAATTTTCTTTTAAAGTTTTTTGATGTCTTTGTTTTATTTAATTTTTCATTTATTTTATATTTATTTGAATTTAAATTTTATTTTCCTTGCTCACAACCCTGGATTTGTTAACAAGTCATGAATAACATTCCAGAAATCAAAATGGTTTGTTTTTCACATTTCAAAAGCCATCTGACCTGTGAACGGCTGTTAATGACTGTGAGGTTTGCAAAAGGCCATTCATGACTGTGGGTTGCAAATGGATATTCATGAATCTGTGGGTTGCAAATGGCTTATCACAACTCTGCGGGTTGAAAATGGCTTTTGATGACTCAGATTGGTTGTGAACCATGCCACACAACCCATTTTGAGTGGCGGAAGGGTTGTTTAGGGATGTGAATTTATCACAGCCCCCAAACAATTTCTTATCAATTTCTTTGGAGAATGTTACATGAAATTTACAAAACTTCTGCACCAAAATTTCAAACCTAAAAATTAATAAAATAGCACAGCTTTATGGATTCTGGCATGCTTGGATGATATATTTTCAATATCAAAACTCCATGGGTTGAAAGATTTGAAGAAATATAAGAAAATAAACTTTTTTCATTTAAATTATTTCAATTTCATGTGGAAGGCATACTTCATTAAATAAAAATCATGAAAGTATCATGAGATTATCTTATTGAAAAATTTTAAAATTGCCTTCCTGTTAAAATAAATGAATCAGAAGTAATAACTTTTCCAAAATCTTCTTATATATATCATTCTTATTCAAAAAAAACCTTATTCATGTGAATCATATGGCTCATTTGGGTATTTCCGGTTCAAATAAAATGCATGTGCCCATTGATAGAAAATATTTCCTTCAAACAAATTCTTAGTTTGAGGGTATTCTTCAATTTGATTCATTAAATCTTTCTTTGTATTGGTCTTCCATTTTTCCAGATAAATTCTTTGCCTTTCTGCAAACTCCTTTTGCAATAAATATGACTGAGCTCTTTTAAGCAAATGTAAAAATGAACACAATTGAAAAAAGGTTGAGCTCAAAAGTTTCTGAGTACTCCTTGCCTTCAATGGCTTCAAAGTTAACAAAATTTCCTGGATTAAAATCCTATTAAAACTTGAATCATATTTGTAAGATTCTTTATAAAGGTAGTTCAACAAATGAGCAGATTAAATTATTATTTCAGACTCTTCATCAAGATAACCACTTGTAAATGGTTTATCTTTTAATTATGGATCAAAGATAAAATTTGCCAGCTTTGAAATCAATCTCATCAATTCCTTAGGAAGATGATCTCCATTGATTCTCTGTGAGGAATAATTAATTTAATGAAGAATTTCAATTTTAGTCCTTTCAAAAATTCTTAGAACCAACTTTCTAAAAATTTCAATCTTTTGATAGACTTGTGAATTGATAGATTGGCAGCCCTCAGCCAGTTTCATCATGAATTTTCCTTTAATCAAATAAAGCCACAAAAGATTTCTTTTAGGATTTTTTAGGCCTTAGAGAAATATTGAATTTTATTCATTCACTATTTTTTTGAACTTTCAAAATATTTCAGCATTTTTCTGTCATTTTTCATTGAGAGTATTCATGACTAAAAAAAATTACAATTCAGAAACGTTTGAATATAACTCAGGAAAAAATGCTTCTCAAGATAGTCTTCCAAATGGAATATAAGTAAATAAATTTCAAAATTTATACCCTCATCATAGTTTGAATTCACTCCTTCAAGGATTTCATGTGAAATCCACTCCAGAAATGCTTAGTTTGAATTGAAGGGTTTTCATCAGATTTGTGGGAATAAATTTTGAATCATCCAAAAAATTCATCAATTCAGCCAGATAATTTGTTATCAGTTGAAAATGAATTATTCCATTGAACTCCTGTCTTTCTTCAAATAGAAAGAAGATCAAATCTTTCAAATGTTTCTCATACATCTCCTTTTCATCCTCAGGTATTTTCTTCCATGATTTGACCAATGATATTTTTTCTGTGCCCAAATAATTTTTTCTTGTAAAAACATTCATGAAGTATTCATTCAAAATAATTTTTTTTTTCAAAATTCAAGCCCACTATATCCCACAGTCCCATTCTTTGAGGAGCATATCCCAAGTTATTATTGTGAAAACCTTGCAAAAATTTGTATTCCTCTTCAAGCCATGCAAATGAAAGTTGAATTGATTCCCACTGGAAGAACTGCAAATTGGCTAAAATTATTATTAAATAAACTTAAAACAGAATCAGAAGCAGAATCAAACCTTTATTATAGAAAAAACATTCTCTTAATGAATTCCAAATCAATTATTGAAAATTAGAAAAAAGATCTCATATAGTTACAATTACCAACAAAATTTGAAAAGTGAAATATTGGAAATAATTTGAAAAACATGAATCACTTTCACTTTCCTCCTGAAAAGTACCCATAAACTGTAAAACTTTCTTCAAATTAAATACACTAGAATTGGCACTTCTGTGTAATTTTCCCAGTGTTTCATGATTTTTGAATGAATCTGGAGCATATTCAAAATTTATCTATTTTGTTTTCATAGTATTTTTGAAATAAAAAAACTTTATGAGATAGGAGAGATTTTCTCACCACCCTCAAAATTTGAATTTACTCAATGATTCTGGTCACTATGTTTTTTGGAGGTCTTCAAAGAAATATTTAAATGTTTCCATCAAAAAGAAAAAGATTACCTGCATAAATCTCTAAAGTGGATGCATTTTGTGCACAAAAAGATTTTACTTCAAGAGTCAAGCACTTAACTTGAAACTGTTCTATAAGGCTCTTTCTGCCATTTTTAAAATCCATTGGATTTTTGATGCAAAAATCTGTTTCTGGAAACAATAAAACACCCAGAGGAGCCAAGAAATCCTTCTAGAATTCATCATCTAAAGTGGTATTTGTGGCCCAACATTTAGAGAAAATAAATATGAAAATGCGCAGGTGCTGTGGAGGGAAATATTTTTGGTTTGATACACAGAGGGTAAAAAAGTTTGAAAGCAGCGCAAATCAACAAAATTCAATAAAATTTGGAGATTGGTTTAATATTCCTGAATTCAAGCAACTTTACCAATTGCCAACCTTGGAAACCTTGAACCTTCAACCAACTGCCCGCAATAGTCCTTGAGGTGATCAAGGTGATGGCTGTGCTTTAAAACAACTTAAAAAGACTTCAATTTGTCTTCCTTAATTTCCAATTCTACTAAGGACCCCCTTTATGTGCATAAAACCTTGAGACAACAGTTGGTGCTCAACCCAAAGACTGCTTGAATGCTGTGTTGGCCAATCCCTGCGTGACTGCAGTAGGATGGCTACATGTGTTGTGTATTGGTCCAGCATTAGCCCTTGTGAGTTCCAAAAGGATAGACTTTCTAGGTTTTTTAGAGAACCAATATAATTCTCAGAAGAAGTATTGGAAAATTACTCAAACATACTGCAGCTTGTTTTCCCTCTTTTTCAATGCTACTACAGAATCCCGCACATTAATAAATTCTTTGAGCTAAATCCCAAAGACCAGTTATCAGCATGCTGCATTATTTGGTCAATCTTGGTGTTGCTGTGCTGGGATGGCTACACCTTAGATCATCCGCAATTTTCTTGGTAAACCTGCTGGTTAGCTAATTTTACCAAGCCCAAGCCCCAATTGTGTCCTAAATAGGACCTCACTACGTAGAACGCTCCATAAGTTCAATCAAAAATTGGAAAAGTTATGAAAATTATGGAGATTGCTAGCGCTGAACCCCAAAAGGATTTACCAGACCTACCATGACTCCACACCACCCACAATCAACAAGTCATCCATTGATCAAATTGATAATATTTTTTTTCCATTAATGTAAATCTCCCATATCTTCTCTCATCCTTCCATATCATCCATCCTCCCCGTATATCCATTTGTCCCATCCAAAGATACCAAGTGTTTATGAAAAGGTGGTTGATTGTGGGCCATGTCTCATTATATAGCTGGCGCATGGGTTTAACAAGTGGAATTGCGTCTCAAACTTGCTAAAGCCCTTTTGTGCTATTTGTTTGCGCTAGAAAGGGCTTAGCTAACAAGAGTTTATAAAAAAATGATTGCAGAGGCTCTTATGTGTCCAGGTTGAGGATTCACAGTTGCATCAAGCAAAGGCAGAAGTTTTTTCTGGCAGTTGCAGCACTGGAATCCTATCCTAAGTTAAATGCCACCTGCGGAAAATTTGTTTTAGTATCATAATGCTCAGTAAAAGCTTTGTAATGAGATGTTTTGCGTGTGTTTGGACAAACACAAATTGTCATTTAATGTCATGAAAATAAGGAAATCCAAGATTTTCACGACGGTACATGACAGTTGGATTGCGTTGTATGTTTGGTGTTTGGGGTCCACCCCCCACAAAATCCTCAAATAAAACTGCATGGTGGTCCTTAAAGCTTCAGCTCTGGCATGGGCCAAAATTGAATATTGCACCACATTACTGCCAGGGCCAAAATGTAGCATCATGTATAAATCCTTTCCAGCCTCTATCTGCTGACTATTGACCTCCCCCCCTACTTTTCCCTTGACATCTATCTCCCTTTGAAACCATATGTTGCTTGTGGATGCCACATAAGTCAGACCCAGAAATAAGTTTATGCCATGTTTTATTTTTCACAAAATTAAATATGATACAGAACCTATTTGTCATATGATGGTTCATGATGCTTTGTGTGGGTCCAAATAGGGCCTTAATTTTATTTATTAGTGGAAACCATTTAGCTTTAGAAATTCCACATTTTCATGCAGCAGTATTAATATTGGAGGTTAAACACTTTTGTGTGTCAAAAATATCCCAATACCCCCTGTTTCATGCAAAAGTTTTCCATACCAAAGATTGAGGGGTTGCCTCTGTGAGATAATTAAATTATCAAGCAGAGAAACATTAGAAGAACATCTGATTACAAAAAAAAACAAGCCATTAATGATCCAGTGGATATTTTACATCCTTTTCATCCCAGAGCATCTCAAACACCTCCATGCTGTCTTTCTGGTGGTGCTTAAATGAATGAATTTACTTTGATCTCAAATGCATTGCTTAAGAGATTCCCAAATTTTCCATTTATTTTTTATAGTCAATATAAATTTAATCTAAACTTATCCCTAACCTTGGTACTCGAATGGAGCCCCAAAAACTCCTCAACTTCATCCTCTCCCTCCTACTCCTCCTCCTCCTTCTTCTCCTCCTCCTCCTCCTCCTCCTCTTCCAATGCTTGATTGATTCAAATTTTGTTATTGAATCAATACCTCAAGCAGAGGATTGAAAACTCTCAGAATCCTTGACTATCTTCGAGGACAATACACACCTATCAGGGAGATGGTATTGATCCAATCTAACACTCATAAATTGAGAGTTTTCAGGAAATTAGTGGCACAATTATTTTACCACCTTATATTATCCATTAATTTCACTCCATCTAATCGTCCTTTGGTGCTTTTTTTATGAGTTAGAATTTGAATCTTTGGAAGCCTGATGAAATTAATACATCTACTATAACTTTCAAAATTTCTTATTTTAATTCTCAGTATACCTATCACCCCCCAACAGCCAAAACCCTGGTCATTGGATCCATTCTCATTTTCATGGTTGGAATACATATCTGCTTTCCCCTTGTTTCCCATCCAATTTTTTCCTCCTTTTTTCCTTTATAATTTCTCTTTTTTCTGGGGTTTCTTCTTGGGATGATGTAGCAAAAGACTGTTTATAATATGAAATACATGCCCTTGCACCCTTCAGAGCCTATATGATGATGAAAATCACTCTTCTATCTATTTCTTTTTACAAGTATTTCATTTGTACACATTCCTTTCTGGCCACAGTAAACATTTAAAGTGGAGATTCTCAAATTGCAAGGATCAGTTTTTTTTTTTGGATAATCAGGTGGAGAGGATGACTTTAAGAAACCTCATTCAGTACAATCAACAAATTTGTTCTTCATTCTACAATCATTCTTGAAATTGAGTTCCATCTTGAGCCAGATTGGTTGCAATTTGAGTTTTTGAAGCCCCTTAAGCAATGAAGGTGGTTGAGCAGTTCTCAACTCTTCCCAAAGGTGGACTGAAAACCAAGTCCCTGGGTGGGACTATGGGTTGGGCCTTGGAAAATTGTATTTTTTTTTTTACATATTTTTCATTATTTTTTTGAAATAAAACCAAGTTAAGAAAATTAAATTCAAGGGTTTTTTTGGGGAGGATGGTAATCACCAGAGAATTGAATTTTTTTCATTTTTATGGGCAAGTAAATAAAAAAAATCTCACTAATTATATGTTTACATTGATGCCTGAATACCTTGATGATACTTTGATTGGAGTTTGATAGGTGATCATAGTGGAAGTCAGTTAGATTGAGCTGACCAAAAGGTGTGATAATGAATTTTATAGAGGGGTTTTCATGGTATTTCCTGAAATGCCTTGGTAGACTGAAGATAGAAATTTAAGTAATTTTAAATTCACTACTCTTTGAGTCGTTTACACGACTCAAATGGGCCATTTGGCACGCTACACGACTCAAATGGGCTGTGTGGCATGCTACAGGGCTCAAATGGGTCTTTTAGGGTTGTACATAACTCAAATCTAGTTGTGTTCCATGCCACACAACTAAAAGAATTTTAGGATTAGAAAAAAGTGAAATAAAATACATAAATAAATAAACATAAATCAACCAAAAAATCAAAAAATGTTTATTTTTTGGGTTAAAAAAAAAACAAAAATATAAAATATAAAATATAAAATAAAATACAGATAACTAAGTTCTTGAACAACCCGGGAGGGCTTGTATACCCCCCCACACAGGTCTAAATGGTTGTGTACAGGGGTGCAAAACTCAAAACTACCCATTATGGGGGTATATGCCCCCCAGGGGTTGCACGTGTTTGGAAAAAACCTTTGGAGTAATGTATGGGACCCCACACAACTCCCACAGGTACTGTGGGACCCTAAACAACTCCCACAGGTTGTGTGGTGCCCTACACAACTCCCACAGGTCGTGTGGTGCCCTACACAACTCCCACAGGTCGTTTGGGGCTCCTCCACGACTCCCACAGGCCATGTGGGGCCCTACACAACTCCCACAGGTCGTGTGGGGCCCTACACAACTCCCACAAAACTGGGGTTGTGAATTAATCATCACCCTATTTTAAATGGTATTCTTAATTTTTTTTTTTTTGGAAAATAAAAACAACAACAGGTTTGAGTAAAAAATTGCTGTGAGGGTTGAATAAAAGATTAGTTTTTAGTGCTTACCTAAGAGCAAAATCAGAATAAAAAAGAAAAATGATGTGAAGATTCTTAAGTAGTATAAGCAGGGGGAAAATGGAGGCACATGCTAGCATGTGCCACTCTGTAAAAATTTTTAAACTTGGTTACAACTGGTTTGTAACTCTTTCATAAGTAGAGTGATTTTTCCCATGTAATACAAAAAAAATCATCCACAACTTCTGTAAAGAATTTCTATATTGTATGCTGAACAAATTTTCATTCAAAATTTTTATCTGTTTTAGTTCAAAACTTTAAAATTTTTGTGAATCATTATTGGCCGCACAAACTAATTTTACATACAAACTGATAAAAGTGAAGTAAACCAGTATTTTTTTTACTTGATTTTTTTGATGAAAAGAATGTATATATGATATAGAATTTTTAACTCTCAAAGTTTTCAAGGAATAAACAGCATAATGAGCAGCAAAGAATTCTTCATTTTACACACAGGGAAATAAATTATGTTTTCCTGGAAAATAATTTATCCATCCCAAAAGGATCACTTCCCTCACTGTCCCCTTTTTGGCTTATGCAGCTTTTTTTCTTCTCTTCATATCAACTTTCTGACATCAAAGATTTCTTAAATGCACCATACTTACTAATTTGCCTGATGCTCTTTCCATCCAAAAGCACCAACTATATTATTTTTAATTCAAAATAAATATTAAAAAAAATAAAAATGGATGAGGTCTTGAATACAATTAGTTTTCCAGTAGGGTTCCAATTTCATTATCAACCTAAAATCTTGATGTTTTTGTGGAGTTATTTTCATAGGAATGGTGGTTTTAATTTTTTTTTGTGAAAATGGATGAATTCCAATTTTCCTAGAAATATATGCCCATTTTTCTTGAAAGTTTCCTCTAACATTTGGAGTCAAGGAAAGTAAAAACAAAGGAAGAATATGGAATGACTTCCCATTCTTCTTAAATCATCAAAATTGCCACATATTACAATTTAAGTCACTGAAAGCTTTCAGTATAAAAAGCTGTATAAAATTAAATTATATTTTATTATTCTGACTTTGGAAAATGTTTAAAAATTGCAACAGTCAGAAATTCATGCATACCATATTTTCTGCTTTTTATTATTCTGAGGAACTGTCCTTAATCAAGATATTATTTTGTTCAATGTTAAATCAACCTACTAGTTAATTGAATGAAAACATCCCTCAACATTCATACCAAGCAATTTGCTCCAAAAATTCATTTGAAATCATGTACCAGTTGAAGGAAACAGCAACACAACCAAAAAAAATTAACCAGGGTGCAAATTGTTTCATAATTGTTTTATTCTATTTGGAATTAAAGCCAAAAAAAAATTGTACTGTATTGAAAGACATAAATGATTTTAGATAATCCAACGGTTTTTCTTTGATGCTAAATATTGTGTTTTTAATAATTCTTGGACCATGCAACCATTCTTTTTTTGAAAATTTCTTGTTTAATTCATTTTTTCAAAATTCAAATCTATGGGTTTCAGAAAATATTAAAAAAAGCCTGGTTTGAAACTCATAGATTAAACTTTTGCAAAACTTCATTAAACAAAAAATTCAAAAATTTAATGTTCACCTGCTCCAAGGTTTCCTAAAAACACAATAATTAGTTTCAGTTTTTTAAAAATAATTCTCATCAGTAGGTTTGAAATTGCACCAATTGATTTTGGTATTTCCCCCAATCATTAGACTGGTGCTGAATCCCTCATGATACTTGAATCCATTGCACTTCAATGGAGCAGGAATTTTCATATCAGAATAGAATTTCTTTTGATGAAGTTGAAAGAGGCATCAGGATATTTGTGATTTGAGTGGATAAAAACTGTTAAACATCAGAAGTTTGATATTTTGAATGATCAAGAATTTCAGTGCAAATTTTTGGTACAATTAATGATGAAAAATAATGTGATATTTCTTTAGGTTGAATTTTCATATGTTCATGATGTCTATCAATATGAGTATCTACAACCACATTAAATTCTATCTCAATGTGCAAAGGGATAGGAGTTTGCTTTTAAAATCATGTTCCCAAATGGCTTAAAAACATTTTGGTGTATCTAACCAATAATCTGATTGCTTGATTGATTTATCTTATTTTAAATGAAATCCCCAAAAAGAGTTACGTAGCTCAAGTAGCTCAATCCATCACTTGGTAAAAATCAACTTACTGATTTATTGAGTTGTAAATCTTCTGCCATTTCCAAAATTTATTTTAGTTTCATGTCTAAGGCTCTCTGTCTTGGAACATTTAATATTCCACTAAAGAATTTCAATTTTTAAGAAATAAATGATAATTCTGTTTCCATTGCTTTCTTGAAAAGAGGGAATACTCATGTTTATGTGTGGATAGACCCAAAAAAGAAACATGGAAAACTCTCAAAAGATGAAAATAAATTGTTTTTTCAGTTGCTTGGACCTGAAGGATCATTCTCTGAGCCCACATCAGAACCAGGTTTCTCAAATTCATCTCAATCCATTGTTTGGTTAAGAGAATTTGTCTGGTGTGGTAATTTCAAGCCATCATTTCAGTTATCTGGATGTTTATATAGCCAATTTGATCAATTTAATACTATGAAAAGTATTATATTGAATTGTGGAATCAACCTCCTACCATTCTGGGGCTATAGTTCAAGTTTATTTTTTTAATTTAAATGGGCTTGGTTGCCATCTAATTATTTTTCTAATTCCAAATTTGTAACAAATGATCATATAGTTGTTTGATTTTTTTCACAGCTTCAGGAGAATCAGGTCTATCCATTATCATTCCTCAAAGAAAATGAGACTAAAAGCAATTGAAAGCTTCAAAAAATCTGCAATTGCAAAAATAATGAATTGATTTTCAATTGCTTCAATCAATTACACCCAGAATTTGATCACAAACACAGTAACCCCCAATTCAATACTCAAGGAGAAATCTTGGCTGAAAATGGGGGACTATGAAAAACATTAACAGCCCTTGCACACACTCAATCAACAGCACACCTGTCATATTTTTTTCAGCCAACCACAGCTTCTAACTTTTACCCCATATCTCATTCAACCCTTGTGGTCTGCCCCTCAGCAGCACTTTTGAATTAAGCAAAACAAGTCAATACACATTATCTGCCTTTTGTTCTTCCCTAAATAATATTTCATGGTTCCCAGAGGAGAAAATTCTCACTTAATATGATTTTGACAACTTATGAAACCATCAGTCACTCATAGAAGACTTTTTATTCAAATTTCAAGCAAAAAATCTGTTATCTTCATGAAATTTAGTGGCATAGGATTTTATCTTCATGAAATTTCTTGGAATAGGATTTTATGAGATGAAGCACAGTGAGCCTAGTTATTTAAAAAATTATAAGTTTTTTATAATATTCTGTATGGGAGTGTAAACTAATGGTAGATGCCTCTGCAGTATTTTAAAAAACCCAATTGCCAACAGAACACAACAAATCCTTTTCATTTTTAGAAAATCTGTCCTCTTTCTCAATGGAACCCCTGTCCAGAATTGACTGTGTGACCTTGAAATTTTGATAAAATTATGAAATGATGAACCATTGGACCAAGAATGGCTATGGAAATTTTTCATAATTCCTGAAATGCATGTGGGAATTAGTTGGGCTGTTACTTCAATCAACCTTTTAATGATATTTTCATAACCAAAACTTGACTCAGTCTCCTCAGAAATTCTCAACCCTCAGCCATCCTCAATCCTCAGTACAATCAAACTTCTACCCCTGGATCTACTAGCTGAACCTCCTGAAATTTCTTGCTGCATCCCCTGAAAGTCCTAAACAATCTTGCAGGCTCTCACTCTCTCTCTATGGCTTGGTGTATCCTTCCTCTCACCTACAACTATAAATGGTATGAGAATTAAATGCTGTAAACCAATAGTACATACTCCTGGCTGGATAAACCATAAATCCAGTTCAGTAAATGCCACACCTTTCTGGACAGGCCCATTACTCAATCTGTCAAGCCTAACTCTCCAGCCCAACTTTTCAACATGAAATACTATGGAGAATCCCATCCCAAGCACCAGTAATCCCTCCTGAAGGCCTCCTCTCACTTCTCAAATATGCTGGCCTCTCTTCCCTTCCTGGAATAATTCCCTTCAAGGAATTAGTATACTAATTCTTAGTGGTTAGTCCCTTCCAATAGGTGTCATACCAGCACAAGAAAGGTCATCCAGCCTACCTTACTCATCCCACCTATCCCTTTGGTGTTACTCTCATAGGATTCAGTCATCAGCCATCCTCAAGAGCCTTACTCCTGGATTCCTCTCATCCTTTAAATCCTTCATACTTTTCATTACTCTGACTATCTTCATTGCAATCAATCTCATATTCTCTACCCTCATTTCTGTGAGGATTAGTGCCTTTGCCTTCAGCCCCTTGGGCAGTTGTGACAGTTATCTAGCTTCTTGTGTTGGAAAAAAATTCTGTATTAGATCTACCATAAGAATATAGAAAAATTGATTATTGTGAAGTTTGGCTCAAAATGGTATGGAATATTGTTCAGCCTTAAAGAATTTTTTTTAAATCCTTTGGAAGGCTCCAGAATTTGGGAAAAGCATGGAAAGCAGAAAAATTCTTTCAAGCAATCATAAATTCTATGAAAATTCTGCAACCATCCTATACTTCTCAATAGCCAAATCCTTCACAATGAACTTTGGTCTTGGAAGGATTAATCAAAACTTCAACATTTGATTCCTCACTTGAATCAATTCCTCCAAAGTATTTCTTCAAATTTCACTCTGAAAGCAGTGGTTTTTCAAAAGGGTAATGTTAAATTCACGGCTCATTGAGCCGTTAACACGACTCTGTACATGGCTCATGGGCCGTGTGGCAACCTACACAACTCAAATGAGCCGTGTGGCATGCTAAACAGCTCAAATGGGCCGTGTGGCATGCTACACGAATAAAATTTGCTGTGTGGCATGCTCCACATCCCATTTGAGTTGTACATCACGCTAAACAACTAAAATCGAGTTTTGTAGCCTCCACTAAATCATAAATGATGAATAATAAATAATAAATAATAAATAATAAATAATAAATAATAAATAATAAATAATAAATAATAAATAATAAATAATAAATAATAAATAATAAGTAATAAGTAATAAGTAATAAGTAATAAATATTAAATAATAAATAATAAATCATAAATCATAAATAATAAATAATAAATAATAGATAATAAATAATAAATAATAAATAATAAATAATAAATAATAAATAATAAATAATAAATAATAAATAATAAATAATAAATAATAAATAATAAATAATAAATAATAAATAATAAATAATAAATAATAAATAATAAATAATAAATAATAAATAATAAATAATAAATAATAAATAATAAATAATAAATAATAAATAATAAATAATAAATAATAAATAATAAATAATAAATAATAAATAATAAATAATAAATAATAAATAATAAATAATAAATAATAAATAATAAATAATAAATAATAAATAATAAATAATAAATAATAAATAATAAATAATAAATAATAAATAATAAATAATAAATAATGAATAATGAATAATAAATAATAAATAATAAATAATAAATAATAAATAATAAATAATAAAGAATAAAGAATAAAGAATAAAGAATAAAGAATAAATAATGAATAATAGATAATAAATAATAATAAATAATAAATAATAATGAATAATAATAAATAATAAATAATAATAAATAATAAATAATAATAAATAATAAATAATAATAAATAATAAATAATAATAAATAATAAATAATAAATAATAATAAATAATAAAAAATAATAAAAAATAAATTATAAATTATAAATTATAAATTATATGGAGTAGTGCATGGGCCCCCACGCGTTGAGGGGCCCTAAAAGACTCCCACAGGACGTGTGGGGCCATGTACACGACTCCCACACAACTGGAGCCGTGAATTTAACATCACCCTTTTCCAAATTATCTAAAATTTTGAGAATTTTATGTTTCATTTGTTGCAATTTCATGACCTAATAACTGAATTATGCACTGGGAAAAAAATCTTAGGATTGAATTGGCTCTCAATGAAAACATAATTTTATCTAAATGGTTAAATTGTCACTTGAATATTATAAATTGGGATGAGGACCTTGAAAGGTTCAAAAATAATCACATATGTGAAGTTTTACTGGCAACAATTCAAGCTTCAGGAGTTGTGTTGACTTCTTGACCTTCTCTCTTCCTCATTTGGTCACACAATGTGGAAAGAATAAAGGATGATACCTTCAAAATGCTCAATATTTGGTGTGTTGAAAAATTTGGTTCACCTACCAAAAAGGGCAAAATTTTAATAATTCTTTTAGTTTTTATCTGAGCAAAAAAAAAAATTATTTGGTATATCATTTCTCATTTTTCCCTTCCTCCAACTTATCCTCTTAGCAGTCTAGGTCAGGCCCATGGGTTTTTGAGTCCCTAGGCTCTGTTTTCAATTCTCCCCTTTCTCACGCTTGAAAGTCCTTTGACAATTTTTGGCCAAAGAACCTATGAGATGGTTCTTGCTTGATCCATCCAATCTCATCTTCCTCCACTGCTCAATACATCCTCCCACTCTATTCTTGCTCCCCTTCCAGGCCGTCGGAGCTGTTTCAATCTTCCATTGGTCATCAACACCACTCAATCTCCCAATCCTCCACCTTTCCCCTTCCCCTTTCATTGCTACCAATCACCCAAAACCAATCAGCCCATCCTTCATTGCTACCAATCACCCGCCGCACCGCCTGTCATTTCATTGACAGCTGACAGGCCTGCAAGTGATTTCTTGAATCAATCACAAGCAATTATGCGCCCATTGAGCTCTCCAGAACCCAACTCAGCCCTTGATCATCCCACTCTAAACCTCCTCTGACCAATGGCTGCAACTGTTGTTGACGGTTGTTGGCCAGTTCATTCTCCTCCACCCAATCTGCCCCGACTGCCATTGCGGCCCCGCAACCACTGTTGCAGATATTCATCCCCCCTACTGTTCATCTGCTGCCTGCCTCATACTTGATGCGGGTTGGGTTTTTTTGCTTTCTCATCCTTTTTTCATGTGTCATAATTTTTTCTGTCACTTTCATTGTCTTTTATTTTCATGACTATCATCAAAAAAGAATGCTGCTCTCATTCGTGGTCATCCTCTTTCAAGTATTCTACAGGGTCTCTTGCCCATAAAAGGAAGGGCTTTCCCCTTCATTTTTGCCCCATCATCTAATCATCCATCTTATGATCAATAATTGAATCCTATCATCATCATCTGAATAATCAATCCATGGGACACTTCCCCTTGTCTGAGCATCCTTATCCTGGGTATATCTTTTGATTTCCCCTTGATCCTTTGAGCCTCCATACTCAATCCTTTGATCCGTCCTCTGTGATCTAATCCTTATCACCAACCAATAGCCTTTCTGGTTGAAGAAGAATTCATTGGGTTGAATTCTTGAGTGTGTTAAGCCACTCCATCAATCCCTTTCTCCAACCTCTTTGGTGGTGATCATTCATTTGATTGTCTTTCTGGAACCAGTAAAGTTTGTCTGAGAGGTTTATTTAAGTTTGAAAGCTGGAGTTTCAAACCTCCCTTTATTCCCTTAAAGTTGAATTCCTCCGTACTATTCTTGAGTCCCTTGAAAAGTGTTTGGTCATCCTTGTTCAAATTTGTTACTTCTTTGCTTATAGAGCTTCATAGAACAAATTGCTTTGTTTTGTACAGCCATCCACAGTTTTCTGGTACCCTTCAAGGGCTTTATTGTGAAGAGTTGGGAAGGTTTATTGAGAACCTGGAGGTTGGTTGGGATTGAGTTGATCTTTACTAATCTTCTGCTGATGACCAGAGTTATTAGCTTGTGGGTGTTGTTACTTACAACTTCCTTATTCTATTGAACTCTGAACAAACTTTAACTTAATTTGTTCAAGTCTTGACCCACACTATCTTGCCTCAAATAGTGTTTTTCTCCAATGCTACCAAATAATTCCAAATTCATCCCTTCTATTGATTCCTTATTTAAAAGTTACTGGATCTTGATTCTGGTTACATTTAAATATTTTTGTAACTCTTAGGACGGCAGCCTAAACATCACCTTTCCACTCCACAGAACTGCCTATGGTTCAGCACCATTTGTATTCTTACATTGGAAGTTAATAGTTCCTTGAATCTGTAAGGATTGAGGGTGCCTGTTAAAACCACCAATATAAGAAAGAGAGAAGCTTTATCCAATTCTGTTTATCCAAGAAAGTCCCCCAAGACCCAATGATGAGACATAAGATGGTCCCCCCATAAGATGGTCCCCCCATAAGATGATGAGAGCCTACAAAATGGAGTTGAGAGTGAGGTTCAGTCCTCCCTCTTCACCCTAACCTCAGTACCAGCGCAATAAAATAAAGTAGAATTAGAAATACAACCATAAAACAGAAACCCAAGTCTGCATCCTTTCCCCGCCTCTCCATTCACCAAAGACGTAGGCCTGCCATTGCGTAAACCCGGTTTTTCCTTCTCAGGAAGCGGCCCTTGCACTGCATCCTAGTTGGAGCCCCCCATGCAGTCCACATCCATCCCCAAATAGCCATGCAATCCCCCGCCCCTATGTCCCCAAACTAGCGTGCCTGAAAACTTAACCAAACACGCTTTGTTTCTTGATCAGTTGCTTCAGAGAAGACTGTGGATGGGCTGCAGTCAATTCTGAGCCATCCTTGCACCCTGTGCTGAGCCCGAAGCAGTTGCTGCTGATCTGGCAGCAGTTTCTGCTGAGCCAGAAAGCACCAGAGATTCTGAGACAACCCATACCAACTGCTCAGCATGCAGCCCACAACACAGTTCCTAATGCTTGCTATAAAATGCCACCACAACCACTGGGACACCGCTTTACCAACTACCCAATGATTTGCTAACCTGAACCTCAACCTCATGAATTCTCACCAAGACTCAAGAATACAAATTATGTCTCAAACTTGCGGTTGAACCTAAAAACTGACTATCTAACTGGTAAGAGTCACTGTAGTAATCTAAGCAGAACTTGACTCCTGACTTCTATCATGGTCTCAACCACACTGAAAGCTTTGACCTGAAACCTCTCAATTGCTCCCTGGACCATCTATATCAACCTCAAATCAAGACCTCTCAATTCACTGCCAAATTGTTGTGAAGTTCTGTTGGTTTCTGTTCTGATTTTTTTTTTCATTTCATTCCTCATCTCATGTTTCACTTCATCAAATTTGCTTTCCCAGAAAGCTGGTTTACTTCTGAAATCAACCCCGAAATCCCACACAGTTAAAAGCCAAATACTCCGCCAAAAAAGGAAACCCAATTGTGGTTTCATGGCGTCCAGATCTCAGAACAGAATTGAAAAAAATGGATTCAGACAGGTAATTCTCAAGATGGCACTGGAAACCATACCTCTTCTCTCTGAAGACAACTAGAGCATATGGAAGGAAAAAATGAATGTGCTCCTCAAGCTGCAAGGTGTGCTCTCCATGCTAGACTCTGAAACTGTACACCTCTTGATTCAAGAAAATAATGAGATCCAGCTCCTGCTCATCTCCAAAGTGGAATCCATAACTCACAACAACATCATCAGCATGGCCAATGTAAACTCAGCCAATTAAATCTTGCAAGCCATCAAGGAGCCATTCTCCTCCTCAGAAGCCTCAAATAGAGAGAGGATCTTCAACAATTTTTTGCACATCTCCTCCAGAAAGGAAAATTTTTTTGACTTTGTAACCAAGTTTTGAATCACCATCAAAAAGATGATAGGTATAGGAATCAACCTAAACAAGAAAATCCTGGACTATCTAATTCTTTTCAAGTTTCTGTCTACTATACAGGATCTGAACAGACAACTCATGCACTTGGAAAAAAATATCCATGTAGAGTTTGTGTGCAATCACCTCATCCAGTTCAATAATGAGATCAAGTCCGAATCTTTTGAGAAATCTTTATCCTTCATAGATTCCCCTCTGGTCTCAAAAAAACCAAGTTCAAATACCAATCATCCAGTCAGTGTGTTGAGGGATATCATAATCCCAAACAAGAAAAGAACCATCCCAAAATAAAATTCTTTCACCTCCATCCCAAGAAGGCTCCCAAATGGTGAAGAGAGAGAGCCAACCAAGTTGGAAGGAGAAACAGAAGCCAAAGAAAAATATAGCCCATTACCATGCATTTGTCACCAAATGGATATATTCAAAAGTTCACTTGAATCAAAACATCCTTATTGATAGAAGAGCGTCAGCCCACATTTTCAACAACAATGTTTTTTATTTTTTAACTCTGGAGGAGACCAGGGGTGAATCAATCTCAACCAGGAAAAACGGTTCCAACTTACCAATTTAAGAAATATGCACTGTCAAGCTCTGATGAAAGAATAAAACCCTTTTCCCAAACCGCTGCTTCTATGTCCTTTAAATTGTTTTCAAGCTCATCAGCCCATGAATTATCATCAAAAAGGGATGCGAACTGATCTCAAAAAGGGGCAGATTTTAAATTTCCTTTGAAAAATCTGCAATCATAGAAGGATTGGTTTGCAGCAACCTCTTTTGAGTAAAGAAACTGATATTGGTAGCACAAAATAACTGCTTTTTCTCATTGAGCTGCAGCCACAAAAGGGAACACAAGGACTTCCACCCAGCCTTTAGCCACAAATCAATGATATTACTACGTGAAATTAAGCATTTCACAATAAGCAAGGAAGCGGCTGACTCTTTCTTCCGCAAGGACAGAACCTTAGGAAAAATAACCAAAGTCCTGTTCAACCTCCAATCCACAGCCTCCTACAAAATTTTCAAACAAATACATCTTTATCTGATAGGGCCTCTCAGATCATCATCTCACCTTCAGGAGAGATTCATTCTAAACATTTTTGAAAACTTCACCAGATGCCTCAGCAGAATTCCCCTGCACAGCAAGGATCAAAATTTTGACACTCTTTCAGCCATCTTTGAAAAACAAAAGACCAAAATTGGATACTTCCCCTGTGAAATGTGTTCCAATTGTTGAACCGAATTCACTAACAAAATTTTATTTCAATTCTGCAAGATGAACTCCATTAAGCAGATGATATCTGAACCACACCAACCTAAACACAATGGCAGAGTGGAAAGAGCTAATCAAAATATGGTTGATAGTGTCCAATGCAATCTAAGATTTTCAAAAATCCTGATACAATACTGATCTAAATTCCTCAAGGCCTGCTTACTGAGCCTGAATCAAATCACAAGAAATTGGAAATACATATCCCCCTGGGAGATCATTCACAAAAGCTCAATCTCACCCTCCTACTTCAAACTGCTAGGAATTTCTGTTGTCTATATCAATCACCACAAAATCAAGGGAAGGAAGTTACATCCAAAATTTCTTGAATGAAAACTCAGGGTATAACCCCAATTTCAGATTGTATTGGATACTCAGAACTGACGGAGCTATCATCTCCAGACCCATCAAATTTCACTACTCCTTGCTTGGAAACCTGGATCAAGCAGCACCTGTAAGATGGGATTTACTTGCTGGGAAGCTAACAACTAATCCCTTTGACCCAGAGGAATCTGAACCCCGCTATTGAAATTTCCATCAGATAAGGAATTCCAATTGCTACTGTGACAGGTCACCAGAATCTCTCTCTTCCAACAATTCCTCACCAGCTGAAAGCTCCAACAACTCCTCCAATGTGAATCTAAGGTCACCCATCAAGACTCCCTCAATAAAGATCAATCCAGATGAACAATAATCTCATTTTCATAAATCTCCTGTGGTGTCTAGCCCATTCATCCTGCCCAATTGTATCCTTCTTAACAGATTGACTCTGAAACCCCCCCCCAAAGATACAGTTTTAATCACTAATATGAACCTAAAACGTATGGAAAGGCAATTTCTTACAAAGATGCACAAAAGTGGAAATAAGAAATCATGAAGGAAATCAATCAATTTAAAAAACCTTGAGGTTTGGAAGGAATAACAAGGACCTGAACCAGTAAATCCTTTGAAGAAAAATTGGGTTTTCAGAATCAAAGACACCTGTTGCAAAAACAACCTTGTATACAAAGCAAGAATGTGTTTCTGCAGGTACAACCAAATCTATTGCCTTGAATTTGAAGAGACCTTTTCTCCAAAAAGAAAAATTCCCTCACTGCATGCAATTCTACAATATGAACTCAAGGCCAATCTTCCAATGAAGCAATTTGAAATGAAGGCTGCATTCTTGCATGCACCTAGCAATGAAAATTTGATCATCAAAGCACCGGATGGATGCAACAGACCCTGAAAATATCCAAAACTAAAGAAAAGTCTTGATGGACTCAAACAGGCGCCAAAAATTGGTACAACACCCTATTCAACTGGATAAAATCCATAGGCTCTGCCAAATACAAGAGTGACCCATGCTTGTACAAGTGAAGGGATGGAAAATCCCTCATATTTTTTCAAATTGATTAATTGATTTTTGCTGGAGAAGGAAATGGATTTGAAAAAAAATTTGACCTCAAATTCAAGGATTCTCAATGCCATGACCTGGACAAAATCCTGAGAATGAAGTTCAAAATGGAAAGTGGAGAAATCCATCTTACTCAAAGAAAGCACATCAAGCATTGGCTCAAAGAACTTGGCCTTCTACCCTGAGGGCCTGTCTTGACACCCTTTACTACCAACATCCAGCTCAGAGAAGCCTTTTATGAGGATTTTTCCGCCTTCAAACTAATCAAAATTAATTACTGCTTGGCGGTGGGTCTGCTCAAGTAATTTTCTTTCCAAAAAAGACCAGATCTCAGCATTTCTGTGTTCATTCTAGCTTTTTTTCAAACAATAGGGGCCTCTCCCACTGGAAGGAACTCAAGAGGACCTGGAAATAACTCAGAAAAACCAAAGGAATAAAACCTACCATCAAATACAATGGAAATGCAATGCCCCTCACCTTCTTCAGTGATGCTTCATGGGCTGAAGAGTAAGTCATGCGCAGATCCCAGTCAGGAAACTTAGTTCTGTCCTTTGGCTCCCTGATCTGTTGAGAAAGTTCAAAGAAAAGAAAAATAGTTTAATCCACCACAGAAGCAAAACTTAACACTCTTCTGGACTCATTCTTAGGTGGTTGAAGAACCTAATCATAAAATTATTCTAAATTCCTGTTCCAATCTTAACCCATTTGATTGATAATAAGGGTCTTGAGGAAAAGCTGAAGAAATTCAGCTCAAAATTGAAGACTCAGCACATAGATTGCAAGACCAAGGGCCCAAGAGAAGAGCTTGGTCTTGTAAATCTCTCAATAAAACTCATCCCCACCAATGAAATGGTGGCTGACCCATTGACCAAGGCAATCTCCAAACACTTTCTGGCCAAACTGGTCCATCTTTTTGATCCAGCTTTTTCAGCTTAAATCAAAAATTCTTCCTCTTTCCAGTTATGGGGGGTTTTGACTTGTTGACCTTCTCCCTTCCTCATTTGATCACACAACCAGGACCCCACTTTAACAACTCCCCAATTTTGGGCTAACCTGACTCTCAACTTCACGCATTCTCACCAAGACAGCTGAATAACAGACCTTCCTCAATCAGCTAAACCAAACTGGTCCTCTTCATTATCATTCTCAATTTTTCATTTCCTTGTTTTCTGCATACTTCTTTTCATTTTCCTTCATTCTTCTTTTCATCAAACCTCTGCAATCTCCAATCCTCAAGAATACTCTGCTTTCTCAAACTTCCTGTTGAACCTACAAACTGACTGTCTAACTGGTAAGAGTCACTGTACTGTATTCATCTCAGCTGAACTTGACTCCTGAATTCTATCATTGTATCAACCACATTGTAAGATTGGAACTCAAACTTCTCAATTTCTCCCTGGACCATCCATCTCAACCTCAAATAATGAACTGTCAATTCACCTTCAAATATTCTTGAAGTCCCATTGGTTTCTTTCTTTTGATTTTTTTCATTTCATTTCTCATCCCATGTTCTACTTCTTCCATTCTGTTTCCCAGAAATCTGGTTTACTTCTGAAATCAAACTCAAAATCCCACAAGTTAGCATTGACTTAAGATGTTCTCAATTTGTGTATATCATGGTGAGTAAACTGTTAGATATTTTATGTGAAAGCAATCAATCATTTTTATTTTATTTGGGAGCCTGCATGGAATCCTGCAATTGAAAAGAAGGCTGTGGATTATCTTTACCATATGGGAAAGAAAAATACTGTTTATGTATACAGATATTATATTAAGGTAGCCTTGAGTTTAATATTCATCAGGTTCAGCAGAGGAAAGCTGAATTTACAATGTGCGCCAACCATTTACTTCAAATTGAAACTGATAATAAAAGAAGCTTATGGTTTTCTTTTTTCTGAAACATAGGCTAAGTGTTCCAGCCTTTGGGAATGAGGAGTATGAGTGCTCAAGGGTTTTGATGAGAAATTTTGATCTATCAAAATAATATATGATTGGAGTCATGTAATAAGTAATAATTTATGACTATGTAACATTTATCAGTGGCTTGGGATTCAGAACTCTCATTTGAAAATCAGAAAGGGATTTCAGAAATTGGGTGGAATCCAGATTTTCTGGATGGTTACTAGGAGAAAATTTTTAATTTTAATTCTGGCTTAGACTTTTGGGTTTTGAACTTTTACTTTCAAAAATATTTTCATTGATGTAATTGATTCCACAATTTTTTGAAGGGTTGCTTATATAAATAATATCCATTTCCTCAGACAGTTGAATTAAAAAATTGGAGTGCCAATTAAGAGGTATCTTTGGGAGTGGCTGGTCTTCAAGGATTTTGGTCTCAGAGAAGCATTTGATTTCATCAAATATCTCCTTCTCCTGGGATTATATTTCAATCTTGGATAAATTATTCCTGTTGTTGTTTCTTAGCTCAAGAATGAATTAGAAGGATGGTGTGGAATTGGGAAAAAATAAAACCAAAATTGATTTACTCACCTTGGAGTGAAGTTTGGATTTTGCTTCAAATTTTTTCTTTTTTTGGATGCAGACACTGGATTAATCCCCTCTTTTTTTCCATCCTGCATTCCAAAAACCCATCTGTGAAGTGCTTCTAGTTGAGCAATTGGTTCCTGAAAATTTGTGGGATCAAGGAAAAAAATTCTGAAGGTACCCATATTGTAAGGGTCTTTCCAGTGTTTTAAGATGAAGCTAACCAAAGTTTATTCCATTTGCTATCCCATGGAAGGTTCCATGCAAAAGTCCTTCCAGTGAAATTTTATTCCTCAATGTCTTTGAGGAAATTGGTTTTACAGATAGGGGAAATATTTCTGTAGGAATTATTTTGTGTGGTTTGGATTGGTAGGGAGTCTATTGGATGATCCATAATTGATTTGGGCATGTTAAAAACTTGAGAAAAATTTCTGGTTCAGTTTTACTCATCCAAAGGAATCAAGATTGCTGTAAATAAAGTATTACATAGGTAAAAATATGGAGAAATTGGAGAAAATTAGATGTGTAATCAGGGAGAAATAATGCATATATCTGATTCAATTTGGATGAGTCTTTTGGTGGAACTCCTGAGGGAAAATATTTGAAATTTGATGATTCAATTTTTGAAAGCTTATGAGGGCAGGGAATGAATAACAAGAGCCCAGGGAGATTTTAAATATTCAATTATACCTTTCAAGGGCACCAAATGAGTGCTTGTGAAATTCTCATGGGCATTGGCCAACTCAAAAGTGAAAAGAACAAAGGGATTATTATTTCCCTGCAACCACACTGACAATAAATTATATTAATTGAATTATTTGGGCTACATTTCATTATATTTCATTACTAACAAAGCCAATCAATTTCCCTTTAATCGTGTTAAATTCTAATCTAAGTTCTAGATGCTCTCCATATTTATATGAATTTGCTTGTGAAGCCTCATTTTCTTTATTTTATGGTCTTTTCTATTCTTTTCTTTCCATTTTAATTAATATTTCCATTTATTCTTTTTTCAATTTTTCTTGAAATACTACCTTTTCAAATCTTCTAAACTACGTGCACAAAACTTGACTGAAGATGCTTCAATTCCAGCTACACCTGACAAGATAATCCTCAAACCTCCCCAATGGCTTCCAAGAATTTTCATTCAAATAAATCCAAAAATCAAAAAGACAGCAATCAATTTTCCAATAAAAAACAAAATTAAAGGGAACAACTTATACAATTGAAAAATTCAAGCAGCCAGCTCAAACACAGTAAGAGCAGCAGTCCTCAACTCCTCAATCATTCCACTTGTGAAATATCTATTTCCTCAGTTCTTCAAGGTGCTTCCACTCTTCCATTAATTTTACTATAAATGGCATTGTTGATCTTACCACAGGCTCCTAGTGAATCCGTCCAAATTATCATGAACCCAGTCAGAATGTCACTAACTCATCTCTCATTCTAGTCCCACAGTTCTTTTTCCTTCTACACATAACTACATCATCTGACTCATAGCCATCAGCCAGTGCTACTCAATTGGTTATTCTAATTTTATATTGTTTCTTTTTCTCAACCAACTCACTCAATGCTTACTTTTTTGTCTTTATTGAAATGAATCTTAGCTTGGGCTTGGTGAGCAATTCAAAATTTCTCACATTTCAAATCCTGCTCAGACCAAAGTGGACCAAACAGGGCCTTCAACCACACCAGGACCAGGGGGGGGAAATGAACTACCAGTGGCTTGCCATCAAAATTATAATTGAATATAAACCACTGCCAACAGCCAACAACTAAAGTATGTGGGAGAAGAAAATTAAGGAGCTCTTCAAAATCCCTGGAATCTTTGACATAATGAGAAATTCAGACAAACTGAGGTGACTGGATGAAGAAATCAACCAGGAGTTTGTTTCCCATATCATTTCTAAACTTGACTCAAATACATATGACATTGTATGAGGACAATGCCAAACCTGGATATTGAATCAAAAACATTTTCCTATTATCAATCAGCAAACAGGGAAAGATTTTTTGACTGCTTTCTCCACCTATCTATGGAAAAATAAATTGAAGCATTTGTGAACTCTCTCAAGGTATACCTAAAGAAGTTGGTCAAAGTTGGCATTGACCTACTGGAAGATATTGTAATTTGTTTGGTTTTCTTAAAATCTTTAACAACAATGAAAACTATGAAATCTCACATTATACATTCCACTACAGAAATGAAGGTTGATATGTTTCTGAATCATCTCATCCAACAAAACTTAGGCAGTTTCACAAGGCAAAAATATCAAAACTGTTGACGTAGCTCTAACAAGAGGACCAAGATGTGAAAATGGTTAACACAACCAATCCATCACCTCTCACTCTTCTAGCTCATGCTTGTTCTAATTACCTGATATTAAACCTCAAAACTTCCACAAGTGTTTAAAAAAAGGGAAAAAAATACTAACATTGAAGCTCACTTGTACTCCTTCTTCTGGGCAATGAACTCACTTAACAATCATATCTCCCAATGGCTCATCCTTGACTCTGGGTGCTTCTTTCACATGATAGTTGGGGGAAATTCCTTCATTACCCCTACAAAAATCAAAATAACTGAGAAAATTTAGACTGGAAAGAAGGATGCAGCAATAATGATCAAAGGGAAAGAGGATGTAGCTCTATTGACCAAGGATGAAAATCTGAAACTTTCTAATTCTGTTTGGGGATGGGAATCCACTTTAAACCCTATCTTCCTTGGGGATCTCATAACTCAGGGATCACAACAGAAAGTTAACTCCAAGCAACAGCCAACTGCCTTCAGTTTATTTTTCCAAGTAAAAAATCTCCTCTCTGCTTCCATCATCAACAACCTATTTGTAATTGAACTGTAAACTGAATCAAAGGAGTCATATAATTCGAAAGCCAAGCCTCTATCAATTAATCGCTCTCTGAGACATTCTGGTATCAAGCGGATGGAGAAGTTACTCAATCTTACCATTCCCACAGCTCAAAAACAATCCTTCAAATTCCTGAGGTGAGACAAATTGAATATAACATGCAAGCAATTTAAAAATCAGCAACAAATCACCAATCAGTGCTTTGAGAGGATAAAACTTTATCTGACAGGGCCAATCAACCCAACCTAAAAAGGAGTATTCAACTGAATTCTCAACTTATTTGCCAATACTCTGTGTAAATTTCCTGCTTCCCTCTGAAATCCAAAAGAAAATGGTGGAATTTTTGATCTTAATCATTGAGAAAAACCACAGTAATACCAATTTATACCCCGCCCAAGGTGTGTTTGGATGGAGGAGGAGAATTTGTCAATGAAAAACTGCAAAACTATTATTAAACCCAAAATATAAACCAAATCATGAGTGAACCATACCTGTCATCTTTCTGATACCAGGAAACTTGCCATCCTTTAGATACAGAAAGTTCTATTGGTGTCGGAATAATAATATTTCAAAGAATCAACACATAAAAATCTCTACAATTGATATTTTAAGAGCTAGTGCAAGGTTTATGATGTTTGTGTTCAAAGTTTATCAATCAGATATCAAAGAGGGGCCTCATTTTTATACAACTGGGGCTCTTCACTTCATTCTCAACCTCTCTTCAAGGGATCACTTTGGGCCATATAAAACCTGGTAATAATGGGAGGATTTTGAGGAATTATCCAGAGGGTGATAATGGCTGGGCAAAACACTAAACAAGCCAAGGCAGTGATCAAACTACTTATTTCTTAACTCTTTTAATAAATTTATTGTGGATGGAAAGGTGTATGGATAATAAATGATTAATTCTGGGGTTGAAAGGGCCAAAGAAGGTCTTCATAAATACCTTTTTTGGGGTGATAATGAGCTTCTAAGGGCAATTAGAGAGGGTAAAGCTCATATTCTAAGGCTAGAAAGCCAGCCAGGGCCAGCTTTGCATGTCCACTTGGTGCTTTCAATCAGCTGATAATATGTAAGGATTTCCCACTCCATCTTTGGTTTATCAATTGATATTTTTATTTTTTATTTTTTTCTTTTTTCTGATATTTTTACAAATCTATCTGTAAATATCAGCAAGCTGAAATTCCCCCACTCCAAGATATGGCTATATCCGAAAATAAATTTGAGACTAATTTATTTTGCTAGGCCTGTAATTTCTCAGGGGTATAGGTCCATCTGGGATGTTATTTTCTTGTAACCATTCATCTTTTTCAGCGGATTCTCCTTTATATGTAACTAGATAGAGTCTGAGATTTTTTCCTTGGAGCCTTTCATTTTTATCTTTAAGAATTGTGCTGAATTTCCCTTTCTATTTTTCAGGGTCAGCTTCAACTGGCATTTCTGGTGAAGGAACCTTTTCTATTTCTCTTGGGTGAGGTGTTTGAGCAGGCTTACTGGGAAGACTGCGTGTTTTCTGGATAATTCATCACTCAGGATTAATTCCAAAGCATTCTTCCCATGAATCGTTTTGAGGGTAAAGGTCCCAAAAAAAGCTTTTCTGAGTCTCCTCTTTCCTACTAGGTTTTTAAAGTTAGTAGTGGAAACTAGAACTTGGTTTCCAATCTTGAAGCCTGGTTCTTTGTGGGTTTTGTCCCACCTCTGTTGGTTTTATTCAACAGAATCTTGAACACATTTAGCAGCATGTTTTTTTGCCATATATATCATATTTTTGAAATCCTAAAAGTTTGATGAAAATTAGCTAGCTGATTTTTAAGGTTACCTTTAGGTAGCTTAGGGATCCATCCTCCTGCATGCGGCAAAAGAATCTGCATAGCCATGCACAGCTTCTTTAAGTGCTAAAACATGCATGCAGAATTGAAACACTTATTCACAGGCTGGAAGGAGGGAGGGAATTCCTGGGAAGGTGACTGTCATGCAGCAGTGGGATTATGAAACAGAAAGATGTCAACAGAAGAATGATGTGGTTGAGGTGCACCATGGACCTTCTATCAGCTGGAAAGTAACATGAAATCTATTTAACAAATTTATCTGGAGGGAAAGTATTTTTTAAAAAAAGAAAATCAAATAAAAAAATATTTAAATAAATACCTAAGACTCAAAAATTTTTCATTATCAACGTTGAGGGGCTTAATCCCCCACTTGATGTTATATTGATGGGGAACTATGGAAATCAAATTTTTTTAAAAGTTCCTCTGAATTCAGATTACAAAAAACCCAAAGGTTTTATTTTAGATGAATTATTTGAACAAAAACTCCTAATTTCAAAAATTAAAATGAATCAATTTGAAGGACATGAAAACCCACTAAGAATAGAATGAACAGGAAATGTATGACATCAAATTGTTTTTAGAAAATAAAAAAATTTGAATATGCAATTATATTTTTGAAATTCCCGTGAAATCAATAACTAAAAATTCATCATGTGAAAAATTTGATGATTTTTCCAATCAAATTGAAAAATTATTACTAGAAATATCTCAAATTCAGGCATAATTCAGGACCTAGAGAAACTTCAACCTAAAACTTTGAAAATTAATCCAAAATTTCTTTTTCAAGGACCAACGTCTATGTGGCTATTAACAGACAAAAACCCAGAGCTGCTGCAATATCTCCCTCTAATGGAGCTCTGCCTGGAGCAACCTGTCATTTTAATATTTCCAAAAAGGAAAAAAATGATGTGGCTAGAGAAAATGAGACTAGCATTACAGTAGAAAAAAAAGATTACCATACTTTCAACCTCAAACAATTTGCTAGAGAAAAATCTAGATTCAAACCATTCTAAATTCCAGGAGGGTACAGGTTCTCCTCAGCCACCCCAGCTGAAACAAGCCAAGGAGTTAATTATCAAGGATTGGGTAAAAAAGAACTTGAATCTCTTGGAGAAATGCAAAGAGTTGAAGTCAGAAGAGGACTCAGTATTTATTAAAAAAATTAATTCCAGGAAAAGGCTTCACAATCAGCTCTTCAGAAGACAATCAACTGGAAAGATATAAATTCATAAATGAAAAATTGGAACCCATAGGCTCAACTATCCAAACTGAAAAGAAAAGAATCTGGAAAAAAACTATCTTCCTCCCATCAGAAGCCAAAGGGAAATAAAGACTGGTAAAATATGATATCTCTGGCCCAAAAGTGGAATAAATTGTACAAAAAATAGTTTGTAATCCTGATTCTCCTTGATTTTCTACTTTTTTGAATGATTTAAATTCAAAATTCAAAATTCTATGTGGCAACTTGAATTGAATTCATGCCAAACTGAACTAATTATCTTTAGTATTTTATAAAATAATCAGTCTTCAAATGGAGCAGCTGAATCCCTCTTATCTCAGAGGCCAAAAAGATAAATTGATGTAAATTATGAACAAAGTTAAATTTACACAGTCCCAAACAATTGATACAATCTTCCAAACTTCAAGTGATAACTGTTATAATTATGGCCAGCAATTAGCTTAGGCAAAGGAGAATTATTTAAAGAAAAAGAAATGCTGGACACTGGGTGTCAATAGTTGCTAATGGGGCTCTCAAAATGGGGCAATATGTCGGATGAATTTGATTGGATGATGAATGAATCATAGAAAACAGCAGGGAGAAGAGCTCCTTAAGTACAAAAAGATTGGCCTCTTGTGAGCCCATGATAAAACAAGCCAAAAGGAAAATTTTCCGCCCCAACAGCAACAGAGCTCTACAGGCTCTACAGACCTTGTTACTTGGTTTGGACTACATCAGCCCGCATGGCATCAGTCCCTGGACCCTTACACCCAGCCTATTCCGGTCCATTCTGGTGTTTTCACCGTTACGGGGCTGAACCAGACCCTTGCTGTTCAGTCTGTTGGCTGGTTGTCCGTTACAACCAGACTTGGCATCCTTATTACCTTGCTTACGGGCTGGTTGCCTCATGCAGCCAGCCCCTGGCCCCTCAAATGGGCCAGGTGGGACCCAGGACTCACCTGGGCCTGGTTTCAACCTCACTAGGGGGGGTGTAACCAGCGGACATGACACCCCCCCCTCTTTCTCTCAAATTCCTGGTGGGGGCGGTCAAATCCCCTCACCAGGGGCCCTGGGGGTTGATACCCCCAGGGCATTGTCAAGGAATCATTGGGCTGGGGGTTTTCAAGTCTCCACAGCTCCTTTGCTCCTCCCCCTTGGTAAAGGGGGGGGGAGAACACCCCTCCTTGCACTTTGCTCCGCGGTGGGAGGGTGATCAAATCACCCCCACCGCCTGGTTGCACTCCTTGCTGCCGGATCTGTTGTCTTCCCTGGGCAGGAGGGTGGTCAGGTCTCCCCTGCCCTGACTGACCGCGTCATTGCAGCCGGTTGCTGGCTGGTTCAACCCAGCCAGCCCCCCCATCCCCCTTGCAACGACAAGCAAGGGGAGGGGGAGGGAGCCGGGGCCTCGGGCCCCTGCTCCCGCGGGGCCGGTTGCCGGGCCCGACCAGCCAGGCCTGCGCAGGATCCCTCAGCCGCGGGACAGCCCCGCGTGGGCCATTGGGCCCCATGTGGCCCATACCAAGGGACACAAGTGGCCCCGAGCGGGCCGCAACATGGGCAGCATCCCAAGCGGGCTGCAACATGGGCGGCGACCCCAACGGGCCGCCCAAAGCCCGAAATGTGAGAGATGACTACTTTGGCGGGCCAGGCCGTCTGGCCAAGTACGTCCAAAATAAACCTTGGGCCCAATTATGCCCATACGAGGCCCACCTGGCTGTATTTGCCCATATAACCCACCATGCCCGTTAGGGCCCGTATATCAATGGGACTATTTAACATGTTTTGAGGCCAGTTTCCCCAAATACGTGACATCCACATGGGCCCATATGGTCCGTGTGTGTGTCCAATGGGCCGCAGAGGCCCATATGTACATCCCATTTGGATTGAAATTATACGTAGCACATGCTTAAGTGCATACATATTTTAACAATAACCTCATAATGTCCCTCCAATATCCAAAGGAAGAAATGAAGAACCTTACTAATGAATATACCCACTTCCTTAAAAACAAGATAGATCTGCAGCTTAAACTCATCAAAATTGATCTTAGGGACTTAAAATTCCATCAGACCAACCCCTTGGGGAGAATCAAAGAGGAACCAAACCCTTGCAGAAAATCTACTACTCCTTGTGCACTACTCAGTACTGGAATTCCAAGAAGCAACAACTTTAGGCCTATTCCTACTCCAGGAGTAAATCAAGCTCTTGAGCTTTTAAAACTCCTCACTCAATGGCCTAAGTTCTCTCAAAAAGGATATTACAACAATATGAGCATTATCAAGTTTATTTATTATAACTTAGCTTCTTATTAAATTACTGAAGCCATTGCTGTATTAAGACTAACCAGGATGTTTGTAGGAGCAGCTTTTGAATTTTTTGTCATTTACAGAGAAGAAGTAGTATCAAATCTGTGGGATTCTGGAAAAAAATGATCAAAGACAATTTTGGTTCTAGAATGTGGAAGAGAAAAATGATGAAGACCTTTGAATCAACCCTTTTTGAACCATCCAAGGATAAGCCCCCAAAATGGTGCTTGTAACGGAAGAAAAGAGTGTATTTATTTCTTCCACAGGCTGAAAGAAATCAATGAAATAAAACCGTTCTTAAATATTCCCTGTAAAACTTAAACATAGTTTCAGATGCATAATTCATATGGATTGTGAATTAACCACTCTGATCAATGTGCTAGAAGAATTTATAGATATGAATGGTCTAGAAAGAAGGAATTCTTCTAAACAAAGAGAGTAAAAAAGATAAATATACTCCTCCTCACATTTTCTCCCCAGAAAAAAAGAAACTAGTATATTCCAAAGACAGAGATCAAATACTAGGTACTTGCTGGTACTGCAAAAGACTGAAAAAATGGGAAAAGAATTTCCCCTTCCAAAGAGAAGCATTGTAGTAGTAGAAGGATGACCTGGGTTATAGAATAATATTCAACATGTAGAAACTGAACTATCACTATCAGAATGTGAACTGATCATGAAAAATCCTATCATTTTTATAGAAGGAGATATAGCTACATCTGTGGAGATAAATAAAATCCATTGTGACTCAAGGTTACCTCAAAAATATGAAAAAACCATGAATCCTAAACATTTATCATAGTCTAAGAACTTAACAGTGAAAAACTTAGCTGGAAATAGTTATACCACTTGTGAAACATTTTTGGCCACAAGATTGTATAAAGAAGACCCTGTTTAAATTTTATTAGAAATTTGTGATTTCTGTTTCTGTGTTAGTAAAAATGTTTGTGAAAATAGGCCCCAGAAGGAATGAAAAAACTTCTACCCATGACTGAAGCCAAATTTAGAAGCTTCAGCTCAACTGTGAATACTTTTGGATTATGGACCTCTTTTTTATTACTGCCTCACAATAAGGTCTCTCTGAAAATTCAGGGAAAGTTTTCAGTATTTCTAAATGGGCTATGTGACTCCTCAATTCCAGGCAATAATAATATTTGCTTATATGGAGTAGATGCATTCCAGATCAAAGAAGATTATTCATATAAAAGGAAGATTATTTGCAGTATGAGGTAACTGGGAGAAAAAATTAGGGTGTATCAGAGTTAGCAAACCTGCCATTAGAAACCCGCCATTTTTTTTACCAAACCTGGAATTTTTTATGGCGCGGTTCTGAAATACACATACCCCATAACTGGTGTATTTCAAAATGGCGGTTTTCATGAAAATGGCGGATTTCAAACATCAAACGCACCATTAAACCTGCCATTTATGCATCATCATCCATCCACCATCCATCACATCTAAAACACCCATCCACATCAGCAAATCCATACTGGTCCCATCTCCATAACATCACAAACATCTCATCTCCATTGCTTCACATCTCCATCACTTCACATCTCTATTGCTTCACATCTCTATTGCTTCACATCTCTATTGCTTCACATCTCTATTGCTTCAAATCTCTATTGCTTCACATCTCCATCTTCACACAAATCCACATCATCATCTCATCACCCCACAACAAATAACCATCTTTCTCAGCATTTCCAATCAAATTTCTTGGCAGCAAGTTGAAAATGCAAAAAAGCTGACTGAACTTTTGTTAGTATTTGACTGCTATTCAGACTATGATTCAGACTCTGATTTGGAATCAACTTGGTTTTCTTTGAATGCTCAATTACAGAAGCAATGCATTGTTCCAAGAAGACAAACTTTCCACAACCCTATGAATGAAAGGCAAAAGCTTCATCTCCTCCCCAACCTAAGCTTCCAGCAACTGTTCCAAACTATATTGCCTTCATTCATAAAACCTTTGGAGATGATTGAAGACCACCACATCTTCCAGAAAAATTCTTGGAATAATCAACGCATTCCAGCTATCCAACTGGCTGTTGCTCTTTGTAGGTTGGGATCAAATGGAAATGGAGCAGCAATTCATTGATTAGAAAATCTATTATCAGTTGGATATGGAACCATTGACTCATAAACCAAAAGAGTCATGGTTGCTATCCTATCTTTCCATCTCTCAGTCCTTTCTTGGACAACAAAAGAAGAACGCAAGGAGATATCTCAAGTAATGGAAACCAAAGGATTTCCTGGTTGAATTGGTTTTGTTGATGGAACCACCATCCCCTTGACTCAAAAACCCAGGCTAGATGGCAACAACTATTTTTATTGGAAAAAAGGCAATTGATTCATATCTTTTACAATAAATTTAATAAAAACATTGATCACACACTGACCAAATATTTTTTGTCTGTTTGTTTAGATATTCTGTGGCACTAAAACTTGTTTGTGATAAAAACAAGAAGTTCATATCCCTCCATGCTGGCCTTCCAGGTTCTTGTCATGGTTCATACATGTTCAATGGGATGTGGATTGCCCAACAACCAGAGAACTACTTTGACCACAATCAATACCTTCTGGCCAATTCAGATTATGCTAGTGGGAAATATGTGGTTCCAGCATACCGGAATGTTTTGTCCAACAATCATGGAAAAACCAATTTCAACTATCATCTTGCCCAATTATAAGTTTGGATTGAGCATTCCATAGGAGTCCTGAAAGGAAGATGGGCCAGCTTAAGGGAAATGAAAAACCAGCTTCAAAACCCCAACAACATGAAGTTCCTCATAAACTGGATTATCACTTGTGTAATCCTTCACAATTGTTTGGCTGACATCAAAGATGAATGGGACAAAATATTTCAAGATGATATTCCTGATCCTCCTCAAGTCATCCCCATCTCATCTTCTACCTCATCTTTGGCCATGAGAGAGCCAATTCTACCCCTCACACTTGCTCACTTTGATGTGTAGCATTTGTTTTCTAAATAGGTGAAATATCTTTTTTGGTTTTAGTTGTTCAACCAAGCATCCAAGGCTGACTTGGATTTTTTTTTGATGGACTTAGACAAAAACAGAACCAAAACTTCCAAACCACCCACCTCACCCCACCAAAACACCGGTTCACTCTCCTCCTCACCCACCACCAGTCCACTCTCCACCTCACCCCCCACCTCACCCACCACTCTCCCCCCCTGGTAAGCTCCTTCCCCTCCTCCTCATCCTCCTCCCCTCACCCACCACCTCCACCTCACCCACCACCTCCACCTCACCAGCACACCTGGTAAGCTTCCCCCCTCCTCCTCATCATCCACGTCATCCAATACTGACATCCACCCCCTGCCATCCCCCTTCAGCCCCCCCCCCCCACCTCACCTCCTTGGTTGATTCCCCAGGTAAGCTCCCCCCCTCCTTCTCATCACCCTTTTTCCACCCCCCTCACCCCCTCTCCCTTACTCCCCACTGATTCCCCCCCCCCTTTTCCCCCCCCCCCACCACCCTTGCTTTGGTCAGCCCCACCACCCTTGCTCAGCAGCCCACCCCCCCCACCTCCCTCCGCCGGCCCCACCACCCTTGCTTGGCGTCCCACCCCCCCACCTCCCCCACTGCCCTTGGCCCCCCCCACCACCCTTGCTTCCCTCGCTTGCAATCCCCCCAAATCCCTCAGCCGGACTCCCAACCTCCCTCCTCCGGCCCAGCCCCCCCACCGGGCCCCCCCACTGCCCTTGCCGCCCTTGATCGCAATCCCCCCACCTCCCTTGGCTGGCCCAGCCCCCCAACCCCCCTTTCTCACAATCCCCCCACCTCCCTCAGCCGGACCCCCCACCTCCCACAGCCGGACCCCCCACCTCCCTCTGCCAGCCTGGCCCCCCCCACTGCCCTTGTTCCCCTCGCTTGCAATCCCCCCACCTCCCTTGGCCGGACCCCCCACCTTCCTCTGCCGGCCCGCCCCCCCCACTGCCCTCACCGCCCTTGCTCACACCCCCCCACCTCCCTTGGCTGGCCCCACCTCCCTCCATTGGCCCCGCCCCTCCACCACCCTTGGCCCCCCCTGGCGGGCCCCCCGGAGGCTCCCTCCGCCCGCCCTGCCCCCCACCGCCCTCTGCCTGCCCCCCACCGCCCTCCGCCTGCCCCGCCCCCCCACCGCCCTTGCTCGCACCCCCCCCACCTCCCTTGGCCGGCCCCCACCTCCCTCCATTGGCCCCGCCCCTCCACCACCCTTGGCCCCCCCTGGCGGGCCCCCCGGAGGCTCCCTCCGCCCGCCCTGCCCCCCACCGCCCTCTGCCTGCCCCCCACCGCCCTCCGCCTGCCCCGCCCCCCCTCCGCCCTCAGCCCTCCTTGGCCAGCCCCCTGGAAGCTCCATCCACCTGCCTGGCCCCCCCACTGCCCTCAACCCCCCCACCGCCCTTGGCCCCCCTTGGCGGGCCCCCCAGCGGCTCCCTCCGCCCGCCCCGCCCCCCCCCACTGCCCTCAGCCCTACTTGACCGGCCCCCTGAAGCTCTCTCCACCCGCCCGGCCCCCCCACAGCCCTTGGCCCCCCTCGGCCAGCCCCCCGGCGGCTCCCTCTGCCCTTGGCCCCCCCACCGCCCTTGGCCCCCCCACCACCCTTGGCCCCCCACCGCCCTTGGCCCCCCCACCACCCTTGGCCCCCCCCACCACCCTTGGCCCCCCCAGCACCCTTGGCCCCCCCAGCGCCCTTGGCCCCCCCACTGCCCTTGGCCCCCCCACCGCCCTTGGCCCCCCCATCGCCCTTGGCCCCCCCATTGCCCTTGACCCCCCCACCACCCTTGCTTGCCCCCCCACCTCCCTCTGCTGGCCGCCCCCCCCCCCCTCAACCACCAACGGCCAGCCCCCCCCCCCTCCTTCTGTCACTCGGCCCAACCCAAGACCCAACCCAAGCTCAACCCAAGCTCAACCCAAAGGGCCGGCCTGATTCCCTCACACCCCGTCAATTTTTTTTTTTTTTTTTTTTTTGGGGGGGGGCGCTGATATCATGTTTTTTTTTGGGTACAGTTTTTTTTTTTTTTTTTTTTTTTTTGGTGATCCCATTTCTGGTGAACTTGGGATCAACTACAGGTTTGGTTTCATTTTCTTTGATCCAGTCTTGTTTCACCAATGATGCCCATTTGACTGATGTGTTTTTTTTTTCAATCCCTCAACGGCTATTGGTGAATGTCTGATTCTTCTCCCACCCCCTCAAAATTTTACAAAAACATCCAAATCTATTCTTGTTCCTTGGCCCAATCTAAGTATTGGATTGGGAGGGAACAAGATGGAAGGAGATTTCTTGAAAAACATACAGAGAGGTGGGAAGAGTAGGGCTGCTTGCTGAAATAGGAATCAAATGAGAGATTCCAAGATATCTTTGGAGGTTTCTGAGGAAGTTATCAATGAAAAGGTGGTCTGGTTAGGTCAGGAACCGCGTCCTTTGGATCTGTACCCTTCAATTGTTGCGGAAAAGAAAAAGAATAGTAAAAAACCAACCCAGGAAGAGTTTGAGAAAGCAAAACAAACAATCAAATGGTTCCATTTCTTCCACCGTGGAAAATTAATTGTCCTCAATTGATCTGATCATCAAGCCCTGGTTGCAATAATCAAATTTGTCTTATTGGAGAAACGTCCTGACCAAGAAAAGAAGGAAATCAACTTTGTGACAATTTTCCTTCACCAGTCAAAACAATTTGCCAACCCGGTTGGTCCTTCAAGATCTTGGGGTGGAAAAATGTGGGCAGTTGGATGGCAAAAATGAATTCACCCTTCAGAGTTATTTGGACGTTATGTGAAGAAATCATCCATTAGATCTTCTCCTCAAGAGAATGCTTTCCTCAACCTTAAGGCTGACAAAGGATCCCAAATTTTAGGACAAATGTTTCACAATTTGGCCAAAATGCCTTTTGAAGCAAACTGTGATGCCATGAAGGACAACAACATCCCCTGTTTCTCTTTGTTGGAATTTGGTTCCAAGCCTACACATTTTGATTGCTCCCCACACATCACTTTCTTCTCCAATTCTTTTTAAAACTCTCCTCATATTTACAAAGGCAAAATCTCTGGCTACTCCTTTTTACTCATGGTTCCAACCAAGAAATCAAACGGTCAACTTATTGAAAATACGGACAAATATCAAGTATCAGATGGCCAATTTGTTTTGCCTGAACTTGGCTTTGGAATTGATTTCAAGCAAAAAGGTATAGTAAAAATGGTTTGGGCAGCTAATAATTACAAGCACTGTAACTTGCCTGCTGTGGACACAACAAACCATACCAGAATGGCCATTTCACTTCAAATTAATAAAACAACTAGAAACACTTGTAGGGACTTGAATAATGGACAAATTTACTCTAGAAAAAAATATAAATAAAAAAACAATTTTTTTATGTTGGTGGGGTTAAGCATACTCTCAAACTTTGTAATCAAATATAATTTTTTTGTTTTTCTTTCACCCATGCAAATATATTTACAAGCCCAGCATTTGAGTTATCTGCTGTATTTCATCTACTGTTCTACTGCTACCAATGCAAGCCAAGGCTACTGATACCTTATCTTTTTCTTTGGTTGCAAGTTGTTCCCTCTCCTTTTCCAGTTGTGCTTGCTGATGATCTTTCTCCTTTTCCTCTCTTTGAAAGTCTAGCTCAGCCTTTTTCAACTTCCACTCAGCATCCCATTTTTTTTGATGAGCCAAACTCTTGGCTCTCTGCTTTTGAAAATCCATGGCCAGTTGAAAATCCCACTTTTGCTTTTTAAACTCAAATTTTTTGGATTCAATTTGTGATTTGAATGTTTTTTTCAGGGGAAAAGAGATGAGCATGATTTTGAAAGAAAGGTCAACCAATTGACTTACATGAATTTTGCTTCTGCATGATTTCTTCAAAGCCTGAAAAACAGGAAGTGTTTCTCCTCTTATGATTACTGTTGGGGTTGATATTGATTGAATTGGAGGCCTTTTGCTTACCCTTGGCAGAGGAGATTTGAGTCTGAAAGTCATAACTAGTGTTTGAAGGCAATGTGGGAGGCCCCATTGGCTTGAGGTTTTGGCCATTCTGGAATTGATGAGAACGTTTTTTTACAATCTAAATCAGTCATGATTAACCAGACGGAAGAGAAAGAGCTTGGTTCCTTACTTGAACCAATGTTGAGGGTAATGGAGACTGATGAGTATCTTGTTCCGCATCAGCAAGGTTGATGACATCTGCTAACAGAGGAAGAGAGAAATCCAAAGAAGGATGGGAGGGTTCCAAGGTACTTTTTGACTCCTCAATCAACGTGGAAGTAGACGTGATTGGAGCTGATTGCATTTGAATATCCTCCTTGGCATTGGATGGGGGCCACTCATAGGTTTTTTCCAGATCACCATTGCTAGGCTGAGCATCCCAAGCCAAGTCCTCATCATCATCTGAATTGGATTTTTGGGCATCAAAAGCAGCTAGGGGGGTGATGCTGGCCTTCTTTCCAAAGAATTCATCCATTTTAATATAAAAAGGACAAATGGAGTCCAACTTATCAACCAACAAGTTGATTCCCTTGGATTTGTCAGAGTTGGTGATACCAAAGCCAGTGGAGATTAGCATGGAGTGGGCATTTTTGTACTTGGCTTGATAATTCTTGTTTTCTTCTATCATCTGTTTGGATGAAAGATCCAGTCTACCTTTTGTTTTTTTCTTGAGTTTGTTGGCCATCAGGAGAGAACCATTGACCTTAGAGGATGGAGGTTGGCCAACACGTGTTTCATTTTCTGATCCAAACCAGGCATCATAGTTGGAGGGAATTTTGAGCCAGTTGACCAGGATGATGTGATCAGCTCTCTTGAGCTGACTTGAGCCCTTGGAAGCTGATGGGGGAGTATTGTTTGTTGTGGAGTTCCTTGGCAATGTTTGCTTTGGTGTGTTGAAATTTTGTGTTGACTTGTTGGGGGAGGTTTGCTGAGGGGCCATTTGGAAAGAGTAAGGGCAATAAGGTGATGAGAGGAATAAAGTGAAAAGCAAGATAAAGTGATGAGAGATATGAAGTGATGAGAGCAATAAAGTGACAAGGCCAATAAAACAATGATTGGATTCTTTGGATGAGGTTGGAGGAAGAAGTTCTTGTTAGTGGTAGAGTGATGAGAGTGATGAAGCAATGAGACCGATGAAGTGATGAGAGAAATGAAGCAATGAGAGAAATGAAGCAATGAGAGAAATGAAGTGATGATAGATATGAAGCAATGAGAGAAATAAAGTGGTGGGTGATCAAGTGATGAGGGTGATAAATTGATGAGAGTTATGATGAGAGTGATAAAGTGATGAGAGTGGTTAATCTTTTTATGATGAGGCTAGAGGTAAAAAAAATTTGCAATGAGGTTGGAGGTAGAAGGAGGTGGGAAGCCAGGGGTGGATGACGTGGAAAGGTGGTGGAAGCCTTTAAATACTTTATTTGAAAAAACCCACTTTTTTCCAGGTAGCTCTGACACGTCTGATGTAAAATAAGTGGGTTTTTTGATTTTTAATTGCGGGTTTGAAATGGAGGATTTGGTTTGAAACCCGCCATTAAAAGATGGAGGGTTTGCTTCACTCTGATATGCCCTATTTTAGTGTATGTAATGTTCAATCAAGTATCCCCACCTCCAAATACCAGAAATATTTGAAAGAATTCAACAAAGAATAATTCTCCCTGGCTGCTCTTAATTACCAACTAACAGATGAACAAAAAATATATATTCTGATGATCTCCTTTGAAAATTAGAATTTCTTCTGCACCAAAGACCAACCCATTACTATCATAAAAGGGAATTAAATGGTGTTAAAACTTACCATCAAGCCTCCTTGCCCACCCAAACTTAAAGGGCCTTCCTACCCATCCGGGCCTAAGCCTAGAGCTGAACTTGAAAGAAATATCTGAGAGCTTAGAAAACAAACGTAACTTAGGAAAGTAGGAAATAACAAGCAATTTCAAATAAACACTTTCCTTATAATGGATTGGAATAATCATTATTGCAGATTGGTTGGAAATATCATAATTATGAATAAAAATCCAAGATTACTATTATCCTATACCAAGGATTTATCACTTTTTGAACAAACTATCAAAGGATAAGTATATCACAACCATAGATATTCTTCAAGGATTTCACCAGATACTCATAATTCCTAATAGCAGGAAATTCATGAAAATAAGCTGCCAATAATGCACTTATGAATACCTTAGGATGCACTTTGGAATGAATAATGCTCAATCCCATTTCCAAAGGATGATGGATACAGTACTAGAATCCTAAATCAGAAAAGGATAGATTATGGGTTTTGTATATTATGTCATAATTTACCAAAATTATTGGGAAAGCCATGTGTATAAAGCCAGAATAGTCCTCAAAACATTATTCTAGGTGGGACTTAAAGTATCCATGAAGAAATTTAACTTTGGCTGGGGAAAACTTAAAGCATCAGGCCATATATTTTTGGAATGAATTTGGCTTCCAATGAAAAAATAATTCCTGCTTTCCTGGGAGACCAATGCCCCAGAAAAAAATGTGCATCCCATATTTATTCATTTTGTTCATTGATCACTTGCTGGCATGACATACCAAAGTTTTCTATACTAACAAAAAGACTCTATGACAGATGAAAAAATAATACTCTATTTGAGATGACTCACAAAATGCTGAAAATCTATGAAGAACTGAAGAAGGATATGTCTTTGACCCTTTTGTTGATTCAACCTGACTAATCTAAACCATTCAAGCTTTGGCTATAAACCAGCATGAATGGATTAGGAGCTTCTCTGAAACAAAAAATCATAGAAAATGGCAACCCCGTCAAAATCTGTACTCTCCATATCCAGAAGAATCAAGGATTCTGACAAAAGGTATGGAGTCAGTCAAATGGAATTTATTTCTGTAGTATGGGAATTTGAGAGAATCCATTATTACCTTGAAGGAAAATCATTTAAAGTAATAAATGACTGCAATTCTTTTACAACCCTTATGTAAATGAATAATCCTAGCAGATAAATGCTCAGATGGAAGATTTCTATCCAAAAATAGAGAGGAAAAATAAGAATAGTCCATAAATCTGGAACTAAACACCAGAGTGAAGATATATTGACCCAGAATTCCCTACCTATCAAACCAGGAAATCCTTCTCATATTGCTGAAGATAATTACATCTTTCCAATACCAAAAATCAATATGTTGGATGAAGAAGCTCCAATCATGGGTATCCATGTATTTGGTCTAGAAAAATACTTCTTCAATAAATTTAAAGAGTATTACAAACCAGTCCTAATAAGGTTAGGTTACAGGCTAAAATGATGCCTAAAAAATTACTTATCAATGATACCAAAAGGCGCCATTTTAGCAAGAAAATTCCTGAAATGATTCCAAAAGGAATCAGTATAGCCATTATAGTAATTTTTTTAATATAATAAATCCAATTGGTGTGCCTTCCCACCCCAGTAAGGGGTGAAGCCTTTCAAGTTTTAAAGGAGCGCTTGTGGTTTGAGAAAATGAGATTTGATGAAGATTTGAGCCCCCAAAGGCCCCAAAACATTTATTGAAGGCCTTGGTGGTAAAACAAGGCCTCTGAGCCACTGTTTGATCTTTCTGGGTTGTTTTATTTTGGAGAATTCAAATTTGGACATCATTTATTAAATTTTATATGTAAAAAATTCTATAAATACAACTTTTCTGCAAGGAATTCAAATATTATCTCAGATCCAGAAATATAATTCATCCAATTCAAGAGGAATTGGAAAGATGATCAAACATCAATTTTATTGTAAAAGGTGAAATTTATCCTTTGGAATATGAATGAATTTGTATGAAACATAAAAAAACAAAAAAATTCTACACATAACTGTTTGATGCTGGGAAATAAAATTATGTCAAATCTTAAAAAAAATTTTAATCCAGTTCATAAATAATTAGGGCTTATCAGAGTTATCAAACCCACAATTTGAAAGCTGCCATTTTGTATTACCAAACCCACCATTTTTGTGGTGGGTTTCTGAAATACACATAACCCCTAACTGTTGTACTTCAAAATGGTGTGTTTCATTTGAATGGGGGATTTCAAACATAAAATCTGCCATTTATGCATTATCATTAATCAAAAATTGATTGCTTGAAAAAAAAATTCTCTCCAATCCCAAGCACTGCTTGGATCAGGACTTGAGTCCAGCTGCAGCTGATGAGGAACCCTCTTTGAAACCTTCTCACCATCCTCACAATTATCAAATCTGTCTCTCAAATATCCCTCAATCCCTAATGCTTTCTGCAACTGCCACCAATGTTGAACCCAAGAAGTGGGAAAAAGGGAAAACTTTCTACTTTCAAGTGAACCAAAAGATTATCAAAGTTTGGATATTCAAGGGTTAGTTAGTCTCTTACTTGGATGGCCACTCCCACCAAATCATATCACTTCTCCCAGAGGATCCTCTCCAAGTGCTTAGGTGTTTTCCCCCCTAATTTCAAGGCACATAATCTCTCTCCTTGCATCTGCAGTACTCTACTCCTCCTGACCCCCATCATCCATCTTGCAATCACAACAAATTTTCCAATTTGTCATTTGATCAACCTTTCGCCATCTAGACAGCCTTAAATCACTTTTTAATTGTGTCATGCTACTTCCCCTGCTCCCCTTTTTTCTATCATCATCATTTCACCCTCCCCTCCCTCTGCCTGTTTTTACTGGCTTTTAGTCTACCTGTGCCCCTTCAATCCTCATCCTTTTGTTTTCCCCTTGAATCCTTGGTATTGGGAACTCACTCATTAAATTATGCAGGTTCTGGTCTTGTTAAAAGTACTAAGGTTCTGAATCTGGAAAGAATAAGCTGAAGGAAGTGAGATTGATTCTTGAATAAAAATAAATTGAGTTTTTTAAGCATGGCACCATGCACCTCAAGGGAGTTTGGTAAGTTCACTCAATCACTCCTGATTTTCTGTCTCCTCAGCTTCAATCTTGTCAAACCCTTAACTTATATGTCAACTCCAGGCCAACATCATTCCAATCATTGTGTCAATCTGCATCACCTCAGGATCCCTTTTGACTGTGCTGTCTTTCTTGCAAAGCAGTATAGTATGGCTGAAAAGATATTAACCCTTTTGGCTACCAACCTGGATCATTATTTCCACATCAAGCAAAACATCCTTCCTGGTGGTACCAGGATACCCAAATCTCTCCTTAATCATCAACCTTTTCATAACCCCTTTCTATTGATTCACAATGCACTCTGCCTTTTTCCTTCAATTTGTAGCAGCTTTTCATCTGGATGTGGACGGCCTACCAGTTTATCCTCATAAATTCCTTTGATAAGTTTTAACAAGCCTTTTACCAAACCAGCTTTCCCTTGAAGAAATTTGGCTGCCCCAACAGCATCTTTGGTCTATGAAAAAGTGGAATTCAACTACCTCAAGTCAAGTTGGTCCCCAAATCCCATATTCTTCTGATTATTTTTCAATCCTGTGTCTCCTCATCTCTATTGACTCCTTTCTTTCATGCTTTTTGGATTGGCTTACATGATCTCCTAGAAAAGAAATTTACCATTCTCCATCATTAATTTGATAATGGATATCATTCTATCCAGCAATTTGTCTCTCCCCCATCCGAAATCTCCTCTATTAATTTCCATACCCACCCTCCAGCCACATAGCTGTCTTATCACCTCAATCCTCCAACTTGGGTTCAAAAAAATCCAGTCATTTTGAGTATCCATCTAAATCTCATTCAAATTTCCCTCCCCACAATAACCATTTCTCAGCACAATTTCCTGGTTTTCTCCTTTTTTTTGTTTTTTTTTTGTTGTTAGGATCATCAACCAGTACTTTTTTTCAATGTTTTTTGATCATCCACCTTGATTATAAAAAGAATAATGATGGTTTTTTTGCATTTTTTTTGATTTTGATTACAGATTGTCTGTAAATGATTTCCACTCTTTTTTTTTGAACCTATGCAATGCAATTTCAAGTTTTTACCCTTGTTATTTCCACAACCATCCTTTTTCTGAAACAAAAATTCTTCTCCCACAACCCTCAAAAGTTTATGAAGTCAATTGAATCCCCCTTGGTCCTCAATCAAATAAAATTTTCTGGATTGGAGGTGATTATTTGAAAAACATACAGAGACATGGCAAGAATAGGGCTTGTCAGAAAAACTGAAAATAATCACTATTATTTGAAGGTGATGTGGGAGGCCCAATTGGCTTCAGATTTTGGAAATTCAGAAAAGGATGAGGCTGTTTTTTTAAATTCAAAATCAGTCATTATTAACCAGAAAAGAAAATAAATTACTTAATTACTTGAAAAGATGTTGATTTTAATGGAGATACCAGAATTTCTTGCTCCCCATTGGTAAAGTTGTTGAGTTCTTCCATCCCAGGAAGGCAGAAATCCAAAGAAGTAAGTGAGGGATTGAAGCACGGGTTTGAATGGTTTATCAATCCCAATGTAGAAACAATTGGAGCTGGTTGTGTTGTAATATCCTCCTTGGAATAAGATTGGGGCCACTCAGAGGATTAATCAGGATCATCATTGCTAGGCTGATCATTGAAAGCCAAGTCCTCAGCATCTATGGAATCAGAATGTTGGGAATTAAAATCAGCTAAAGGGGTGATTTTGGCCTTCTTTAAAAATATTTAATTCATTTCAATATTAAAAGGACCAATCAAGTCCAACTTAACATCCACCTAGTTGATTACATTGGCTTTATCAGATTCAGTGATGAATTAACTGAATGAACCAGTGGACCAGGACCACTATTTTATTTCAGAGATTAACTGGGATGAGTGAATGAGACAAATAATCATGAGAGGAGCTGGAAGAAAGAAGGAACTACACCAACAGGAAGGCTAAGAGAAGTGGGCTCAATAGCTCCACACAGAATATTCAACTACTTTGATTGAGAAAAATTTGCAAACACTATGAAGGTGTAGTTCCAATATTAAGAAATTTTTAAGAATGATGATTTGAAAGAAAGGAGATTGGAGTTGGAACCTCAGATAGACATACTGGTTAGAAAGGTCTGAGAGGCTGAGGAATCAATCTTGAGACATTCTGGTCAGAGTGAGTAGGCCTGGAGGATAGAGATTATTCCATCAGTATGAGCCGGATCAGAGTGTTGAATTAGCATTCTTTATTACCAGTTTGAGATTATTCCACACTAGGTCGTGACAAACTTGATGAGAGAAGTTTGAGTGTTCTAGATTGGGGGTGAGGTGAAGTGATATGACAATGAGAGTGAGTAGCAGGAAAGTCAATAATCTGTAGGCCTTGCTATTCTTTATTGCAAGACAGGAGGTGGTTGCCTTGTAGAGACTTGCCGGTATCCAGATCTGGGGTTTCTGCATCAGTGCAATAGCGCAAGCGTACAAATTTCAGAGATGATTTCCAACAATCCCCCTTGATTCAACACGCAGATTTCAGAAACTAAAGTGGTTTACAAGTTGAGAGATTGAAGTTCAATTGGAAATCTTGGTCAAAGCATTGGCTACCATTAATTCAGAAGTCACAAGTTGAACGTTGATGAGATCCTCCTTGAGATTGGAGAATAGGCTTTTTTTTTTAAGTCTATGAAATTTGTCTTAGAATTCAAGCAAAAATTGAAAATTTTGTTGATGAGTCCTTTGTTGTCAATAAGGTGGCAGCTTGGAGTTTGTTCAATCCTCCATAGCTTGGCTATCATATGTTTAATCCACCTTGACTCCAGTTTTCTTTTTCTCAAAACATTCAACTTGGCTTTGGTAGATGAGTGGGTTATTTTTTGCTGATTGCGTCTTATCCAGTAGATGGAGGATCCTCTGAAAAAGCAAATTAAAACGGTCTGAGACTTCCTGGTGTTGGGATTTTCTACCCAGGTTGCTTCGCTTTAGAATGTTAGGCTCTTGCTTCTGTGCTTCTTTGAGATTCTAAGGCATTGATCCTTAGTCCTGGAAAGTTTTTTCCACACCCTGACTACTTTTTTCCAATTTTTGATTCTGGGTTTTTTAGAGAAGCAAGCAAGTGACAAAACGGCAAGGCTTATGTGGGGTCAAGCCAGTTGGGCAATGAAATTGAGTCGCCCAATGGGAGATCTATACTTCACGTTTGATTTCTGCAGCTCTTTCACTTCTTCCTTGGTTGCAGGTGTCAGCTGGAGACCAGGAGTGCATAGGGTATTTGAGAATTTGCAGTTGGTCATCTTCATCTCCTTGAGTCCTTTCTCTGTGTGCAGGGGAAGTTAGAGGTTGATGGATTTCTGGTCTTGTTTTAATTTCATTGCTAGCAGGATATTTGGGAGATGAGCTGAGGAGTTGGGGAATTCATTGAGAAAACTTGCTTTAAAAGTCTCAACGTCTCCAACCATAAGCAGGTAATTGACGTGGACAAATATTGCGGACTGTTTGTTTTTTCCTAGGTACAGACATGGATCTGCCTCCAATGGAGTGAAACCTTGATTTTGTATCCATTTGCTTAGTGTTTGGTACCAATTCTTTGGAGCCTGCTTGAGTCCATAGAGAGATTGTTTTAGCTTGAGTATTGGGATCTTTTGCTTGGATACTGTTGGCCTTCTTATGTATACATCTTTGTCCAGGGGAGTGTGAAGAAATTCCCCTTTTAAATGAAATTGGAGGATTTGGAGATCCTTCTCAACTTTGAAAAGCCGCACTGCTCTGAGAGAGGCAACCTTCCCAGTGGGGGCATAAGTTTCAAGGTAATCAATTCTGTACCTTTGATTGAATCCCTGGACACAGAGACCCTTGTCTTGTAGGTTTTGGGTCCGCCATGGGTGTTATTTTTGATTTTGAAGGCATACGTGTTGGATTTCTGATGGAGGAAAACAGAATTTGTGATTTCAAGAGGGCTAATGAAGAAGAAAATTAGTTGTTCATTCATGCAACAGAATCGCGAGCAGTCGTTTAAAAAGAGCTTGAAACAGAAGATAAGACAAAAATCAAGTAGCAGAGAATAGAAAAAGGGTTGATTGAGTTCAGGGTGAGTCTAGGTGATAAATGAAGTCTGAGTGACTTTAAGAGTTGCTGACTTTTGTTATTGGATTGACAGAATGAGTAGGTTAGTTTCAGCGGTGATTTATTTTGTTGGAAGTCTCACCAGACAGTGATCAATCAAGTTGCGGCATTGAAGGTTGGATTGTGCAAAGGTAAAGGCCCCAAAAGGTTTTTGAGAAAGAGCAGAAGGAAAGAAAAAGAAGATCCAGAAAAAGAGTTGAGGAAGAAGAGTCAAGGTAGAGATTTCAAAGGAGAGAGAGAATTTGAGGCATGGTGCCTGTGACTACCATGTGACATATGACTGAAATGAGAAAAGAAAGAAGAAAGAGGCAAGGGAGTGGAAAGATGAAAGACAAGAAGAAAAGAACAAGAAAAAAGGAATAAAAGAGCAGTTTATTCAACAATATGTTACGTTCAGTACATTTTTGGGCTCTTCTCCAAATTAGTCCTCCCACACTTTGAGTTCCTCACAGGTGTTGAGTTCCATGTCAAGGGATTTTTGCAAAGGTTCCAATTTGATGGCCTCAAATATATTCTTTGGCACAAAACTTGCATATTAACAGTAGTGCTGGGGCTTTTTTATATGGTTACGGTCCCTCAGCACTCTTCTGGGAGCTTGACTGACTGTCAGCTGGTTGATGACAGTCTCCTCATTGCTTCCGGAGTCTTCCAATTTCGACTTGGATTTGACGCTAGATTTGTTGACTAGTGCAGGTTTGTCATTTGATTCAAGGGATTTCGGAGTACAAGCAGGATGAGTGATATCTGCAATTTTCCAGTCTTTTGATTCTTATGGCCATTCATCCTTTGGAGAGGAACTGACCTTGTTGAACCTGATGTGCTTGGTCTCTACCATGGAGCCTGACTGTCTGAGCACCCAGTATGACAGGAGGCTTGGCTGATATCCTATGAGTCTTCCCCAAAAGTCTTTTTCTTCAAACTTATTTTGCTTGCAATTAAAAATATTGAGGTAAGTCAGACTCAAACCAATTGGCTTGAGATAATTGCTTGGAAGTTGGGACCAGTGCATGCATTCCCAGGGCTTCAATCCCAAGTTGTTGGGGATCTGATTGAGAGATAAAGCACAGCTTCTCATGCCAATATAATTGGGGAGTTTTTCAGGAGGTGTGCCTCAATTGTACAGACTTGGCTATATTTTGGTTTGATCATTTGGCCCTTCCATTGTTTTGAGGATAGTAGGGTTTGGAGACCATCTGTTGTATTTATTTGTCTTCTAGAAAGGTAGTGAGTTTGTTGTTGATAAAATCACCTCCTCCATCACTGCACAGTTCAGTTGGGTAATATCCCAATCAATGGTGCTCATTCTCAATGATGAATTGAAGGACTTTTCCTGCCTTGTTTTTGAGTTTCAAGGGAAAGCAGCCTATGTAGCCACTAAAGTTGTGGACAAGGATCAGGAAAAATCTGTATCCCCCTGTAGCCATTGGGTTGATAGTTCCCATGAGATTGACATGTAGAGGCTGGAAGACTTTGGAGGCTTGATTCAACACTTCTCTGAATGGGGACCTAGTGATCTTGGATCTGTTGCAACCCTCACATTGAAAGTTTTTTTCACTTTGTTGGGAATCAATGAGCCCAGGTATTTGCCCATTCTGGAAACAATTGTGTGTCCTAGTTTGAGTTGAAGTTCAGCAATTTTTTTGGAGGAAGAAATGAAGGCGTGGTTGTTTGGAGAATTGATCATCAGCAAATTTTTATAATTCAGCCTTTGAGAATTGTCTGACCGTCTTTGGTGAGCTTGAATTCTGGTGGATGGCACATGTGGTAGCTTTTTAGTAGGGCTCCCTGACTAAGGAAGGTTCCCATTGATAGGAGATTTAAATTTGCTTCAGGAGTCCAGGAAGCTTCTTTCAACTCTAGATTGGATCTTCCAAACTTTAGCCTTGCAGTTCCATGTCCCATTATTGGTAGTCCGGCTCCAGGCTTCCCAGTTTTGATGATGTCTAAACCATCCTCCTCTGAAAATTGAGTGAACCTGCTTCTGTCATTGATCATGTGTATTGAGCAACCATAATCAAGGATTAATTTGCTGAAGTTGTCAAACTGACTGTTGAAGAGGCAGTGAAAGTAAGAGAAGAAGTTGGCAGATTCATTTTTCTTCTTGTTGCTTTTTCTAAGTTTGAAGTCTTTAGGTCTTAGCTCCGGGAATTCAATCCAAAAATTCTCCAGGGAGTGGTTCTTTGCAGATGGGTTATGGATCCCATTGGTGCAAGTGGATAATCTTTGTAGAGGCTGATGTCAGCTTTTGAAGACAATGTGGAATTTTTCTCTTTTGCGGCATTTTTTTTCTTTAACTGTATGAGATGATTCAGGAATAAGTAAACGTTGATACCTCTTTCGCCATGAGTGATATGTGAAGCAATGGCTTTCAGATTAGGGGGGAATTTGAAGAGGATTAAATAGGCCAAGATATCAGAGGGTAAGTCAATTCCGACCTTGCTCAATTTGTTCAGGTGCACTTTTACATTTGTGACAAATTTCTCTATGTTTTCTTCACTGAAGGGAAGGTATAGAAATTTGTTGAAGACTCTTTCTCTGTTTGCTGATTTTGACAAGGAAAAGTGATCTTTTGGGCAAGCCAGATGCTTTTAGCATTAAAAATGTTTGCCAAGTTGATGATTTTGGAGTGAGTGGATGGTTCTAGTTTGGCATGAATGAATGGAGCCATGGTGCGGTTGATTTCTGGGTTGAGTTGAGAGCAATTGTCTGGATCCTCCATGATTTGAAGAATTCCCCTTAAGCAAAAAAGACTCTCCATCTTGAATTTCCAAATGGAGTAGTTATCTTTGTTGAGCAGTGGGGTTGATTCAATTAGAGTTTTGATTGTTATTTCCCTCATGGAGCTATCCCCCCTGGTCCAGGTGGGATTGCGCCAGTTGTATTGAGCAAAGGCTTTTAAACATGAAAGAACTGAATAACCCAGTGGACCAGGACCACTATTTGATTGCAGAGATGAACTGGGATGAGTGAATGAGACAAATAATGATGACAGGAGCAGGAAGAAAGAAGAAATTAAACAAAACAGAAGGCTAATAGAAGTGGGCTCAATAGCTCCACACAGAATTTTCAACTACTTTGATTGATACACATTTGCAAACACTATGAAGGTGTAGTTCCAATATTAAGAAAAGTTGAAGAATGATGATTTGAAAGAAAGGAGATAAGAGTTGGAACCTGAGAGTGAAATACTGGTTAGAAAGGTCTGAGAGGCTGATGAATCAATCTAGACACTTTCTGGTCAGATTGAGTAGGCCTGGAGGATAGAGATTAGTCCATCAGTATGAGCCAGATGAAAGTGTTGAATTAGCATTCTGTATTACCAGCTTGAGATTATTCCAGACTAGGTTGTGACAGACTTGATGAGAGAGGGTTGTGTGTTCTAGATTGGGGGTGGGTTGAAGTGATATGAGAATGAGATTGAGTAGCAGGAATGTTGATAAGCTGTAGACCTTACTAGTCCTTATTACAACAAAGGAGGTGGTTGCCTTGTGGAGAATTGCAGGTACCAATATCTGGAGTTTCTGTATCAGTTCAATAGCACAAGCGTACAAATGTCATAGATGATTTCCAACAAGTGATACCAAAGCCAGTAGGGATTGTTGTTGAGGGGGCATTTTTGTAACTGGATTAATAGTTCTTGAATTGCTCCCTCATCTATTTTGATGAAAGATCCAGCCTACCTTTTTGTTTTATTTCAGAGTTCATCTACCTTCAGGAGATAAACATTAAACCTAGAGTATGGAGGTTGGCCAACTTGTTTTTCATTTTCAGATCCAAAGCAAGCATCATACTTTGATGGAATTTTGAGCCAGTTTACCCGGATGATTTGATCAGCTCTCTTGAGCTAAATTGAAAATTTGGAAGCTTCTGGAGGAGAATTTGTTGTTTTAGATTTCCTGGAAGACAATTAATTTGGCAGATTGTAATTTTGTGTGAACTTGTGGGGGTAGATTTGCTGAGAAGAAATTTGAACAGGGTAAGAGAAATAAAATGATAAGACTGATGAAGTGATGTGGATATAAATGAAGAAATGAGAGTAATGAAGTTATGGGAGTGATGAATTTATGAGAGTGATAAAGTGATGAGATTCATGAAGTAATGAGAGCAATGAAGTTGTGAGAACAATGAAGTGATGAAGTGTTGATTGTTGAGAGGAAATATCAGATCACATGCTCTCAACCCGCTTCACCCTCACCTCTGCGGGACCCTCCACCATGTTGCCTGCCTGTCCCAATCTATTAACATCTCATATTGACTTCACCTCTCTTGACCCTCCACCTCATTCCCATTTTCTCATCACCAACTCATCCTTCAGACTCCTCACCTATCTCTTATCTCCCCAGTTCTCATCTTCTCCCTTTCCCTTTTCAACTTCTTGTCATCAATCTGCTATCTCATCATCTGCTTCTCCATGCTATCTGATCCCAACCTCATCCGCTATCTCATCTGCTTCCATTCACTCCTTTTCCGCTTCTTCAGCTATCCGCTTACACTCACCCCCCTTCTCAAACTTGCTCTCAACCATCAACATCTCCCAACCTACAATTACAACCTGCATCACCAACTTCAACCCCTCTTCATCAAAGTCAATTTCCTCTCTCATTCTTGTTCACTTGTGAGATTTTCCTTCCTTTCAGAACCTTCAAATTATAAATTACTCACTACAACTCAGCTTTCTCAGCCTGTCTACCACGCTCCATCATTTCTATTCTAGTCCATCACTTAAACATTTGTCCCTGTCTGTTGTCCTCAGAGTAAGATATTCTTTTTCATTTTCTATTCTTCTATTTTCATTGTTCTTTTGTTGAGACTCTTCCTTCTAGTCTGTTGGTTCAGGAAATTCAAATCATTTAACTTTTCACGTTTAAAAGCAAAACAAACTCACACCAATCAACCAAACCACCAATGGCTTCACCTGGACCAGCAGATCTAAATTCCCCGCTTCTCAAAACTCCTACCGACTCCATTCTCATCCTCACCAAATCTAACTTTCCACTATGGCGCTCTAAACTCATGAAGATCTTTTCTCTCAAGGGAATAGCTAAGTGGATTCAATCATCCAAACCCAAGAAATGCCCAAACAACATAAATCTGGAACTTTTTGGACACATTCTTACCAAGCTGGACAACAGGACGTATATCAACTGTTTCAATGATTATAATCTAACTAGCGGTATTGAATTGTGGAAATCAATTAATGAATTCTATGCTTCCTCACAAAAGGCTAATTGATCCCAAGTATTCTTCAATTTCTTTAACCTCCAATTCAATACCAAGTTCATTGAAAAGTTTATCACGGAAGTAAAGGCCTGCCTGATTCAAATCTCCAAAATAGGAATCCAGATGGACAATGATATCATTGCCTACTTAATCCTTTACAAGTTCCCTCCCCAACTCAAGCATCTCAAAACTAAAATCACGCACTCCCTTTGAGACTCAAAAATCAATGGAGATCTTGTGCTTTGGCACTTGAATCAGATAAAGAACAAGATAGCTGCCAGTACCTATGCCTCTGCCATGATGAACAAGGCAAAAAGACAGGAATTCATCAAGTGCAAATCCACATGGCACAATCCTCAATCATCTCACCCCAAGAACTTGTGTTGGTGGTTGTATCCAAACTTTAGACCAGGACAAAATCAGAATTCAACCAAATCTCATAACTCCTCAAAACCAGCCAATACCAAACTGCCTCCGCAAATCTCTCTTACACCATTGCTATGACCAACTTGAGACAAGTGACCAAAGATTCCATCATTCTTGACTCAGGAGCCTCACAATCAATTTTAAACTCCATGGAATTCTTTAAAAATCTTCAGAAAGACAATACATAAATCCAAACAGGAAAGGAGAGCACTTCCCTGACTTCCAAAGGCATTGGAACAGCCAAAACCATGTCAGAAAATTGCATGGTATTGCTAAACAAGTCCCTCTTTTTACCCCACCTGGCAGCAAATCTAGTCTTGTTAGGTCAGCTATTGAACAAGGGTTGCTCTCTCCATCTATCAGGTCCAACAGGTTTTGTTGTGAATTTTGAAGGCACAACAGTTCTTCTTGGCAAATCAAAGAAAACCTTTTGGTCATCAGAGACTTCTTGCTTCCTCAGTCAGACCTGTACTACTCATTCATCAGCTTATCCATCATTCATAAATGCTTTGGGCACATCAATATGGATCAGAAAAAGCTTCTTTGAAATGACTTTCCTTGGATTGAATGGTAAAACCTGCCTTGCGAATCTTACGCCCTTGGAAAAATCCATTGTTCATCCTTCCCCGACCACATTCCCTCTCATTCCAAACTGTTTGCTCAAATTCATGCCAACATCTGCGGGCCAATTAATCCCATCTCCAAAACTGGAAACTGGTACTTTCTTCTCCTCACAGACAAATTCTTGCACTTCAAAACCTGCCTCTTGATTAAACACAAGTCTGATGTCACTGATGAAGTAATCAAATTCATCAAGCTCAAAGCCAACAAGTTTGGATACCAAATCAATCACTTTCACTCTGACAATGGTGGTGAATTTTTCAACTCTAGACTGTCCACATTTCTTGCTGACCTGGGTATTGAGCACACCACTTCCAAACCATACACTCCGCAACAAAATTCAATTTCTGAATGCGCCAATTGCACACTTGTTGAATTTACAAGGACCTATCTTGTTGAAATGTCCATTCCAATCAACTTCTGGGGTGAAATCTTGGTTGGCTGCAGCAAAGTCCTCAATCTGGTACCCTCCATAATTTCAAAACAGAGCCCATCCAAGCCATGGCATGGAGTGAAACCCAAACTGAACCTGATTTGTACGCTAGGCTCAAAAACCATTGTCCTCAATCTGCGCCACAATCTTGGAAAGTTCAAGAATGAGGGTTGGGAAGGTATACTTGTAGGCCACAATCTGCATCTTAACTCCTACAAAATCTTTGTCCCTGAAATTGGAGAGACTGTCCTCTCAAAACATTTCAAAATCTTTGAGGGCATGAAATTAACTGACCACTCTTCCCATTTTGAATTCCACTTTGAACCTCTCCTCAATCCTGATTCCGATCTTCTTGACACGCTATCCTCAATCAATCACAAAAATAAATTCAATACTCCAATGGACTCAACTACTGTCTCAATGTCTGACTCCCAACAGACCTCACCCATCATCTCCAATCCTGACACTGTAGAAAGCTTATACAAAAGCAGCCAATCACTCTCTGAATCATCCAATGAGAAGGAAGTCCTGAATCAATTAGCCCCACCTGCCAGAAGCTTGAGAGATTGATCCACCATCCAAAGACCACAATGATACGGTTTCCTTTCAAGAGCAATCCCTAGAAACTACGACAAAGTGAAGCGCTCACCCAATTGTGAAAATTGGGTAAAAGGCATGAACAAGGAACTCAGTGGCATTAAATTGATGAAGGTCTGGACCATATGTCATACTTTACCTGAAGGAAAGAAGGCTCTCTCAACGGTCTGGGTTTATTGAATAAAAACCAAACCTGAGGGTGACAGTCTCATCTTCAAGGCTAGATTATGTGAACAGGGCTTTCAACAGCTTGAATCCCTAGACTATGGCAAAAAATATTCTCCAACTGGTCAAATCACAACCCTTCAAACCATTCTGGTGTACGCCTACCATTGTGGTCTTTGAGTTGTTCAAATGGATATCAAATTAGCCTTCCTACATGCCAGATTGGATGAGGACATCTACATCAAGTCACCTCCCGGCTATGACATCTCATTTACTTTTCTCAAATTAAATAAAGCTCTATACGGATTAAAACAAGCTCCAAAGACCTGGTTTAACACCCTTAAACATTAGATACTCAGCCAGAAATTCATTGTCTCCTCCTCCGATCCATGCCTTTTCATCAACCAATCCACTCAATTTTACATTTTCTGCTATGTTAGTGATCTTGTGATCATAGGCAACTTGGAAAACTTCAGAAAATATCTCCAATCCGGCTTCTCCATATCATGCAAAGGACCCTTGTTGAGAATCCTTTGGAATTACATAGTTGATTCCCCATCTGGAACATTTCTTGACCAACCAACCCACATTGAAACTGCCCTGTCTGAACTGGGACTCACCAATTCAAAACCCATCAACACTCCTATGACTCTGAACATTGTTCTTGAACCCGCTACCAACAATGATGCCTCCAAATTTGCAGAACTCAAAATGAACTATTGTTCATCCACTGGCTTCCTGAATTTCATTGCCACCAGAACCAGACCTGATCTTTCATACGCCATCTGATTGTTATCCCAATTCAACGCCAAACCTGGTCTAACTAATTTTAATGAATCAAAACATGCCTGGCAATACATAAAGACAACGCATGACTGGGGTATTTGCCTCAAAAACAATCTTTAAATTTGGAGCCATTTGGACGGCGGCAATGACCCAATCTCTCAAATAAGTCACACTGGTTATCTGGTGCTTCTTTATGGGTGTGCGGTGTCCTGGCACAGAAAGCTTCATTCAACGGTTTTGCTTTCCTCAACAAAAGGCAAACTCAAGTCTCTATTTCTGGCAACAAAACAAAATATCTGGATAATGAACGTCCTAAAAGAACTCAATCCCTCTCTTGCCCTTACATACTGCTCTCACATTGAAAATAAGGCCCTGAACAATCTCATCAACTTTGAATCCCAGCGCAATGCACTCAAGCACTTGGATATTCAAGTTAAATGGCTCTGGGAACAGAAATCCTCAAAAGTTCTAGTTACTGACCTTTTGAACTTTGAAGCAATGCTGGCGGACGCCCTGAAAAGCCAGAAATCAAGCCATCTTTCCACACTCTCACATCATCCATTCTAAAATCTCTCAATTAAACACAGCAGCGTTTTGAGAGGAAATCTCAGATCACAGGCGCTCAACCCGCTCCACCCTCACCTCTTCAGGACTCTCCACCATTTTGACTTCCTTTCCCAATCTATTAACATCTCATCTTGACTTCACCTCTCTCAACCCTCCACCTCATTCTCATTTTCTGATCACCCACTCATCCTTCAGACTCCTTACCTATCTCTTATCTCCCCAATTTTCATCTTCTCCCTTTCCCTTTTCAACTTCTTGCCATCCATCTGCTATCTCATCATCTGCTTCTCCATGCTATCTGATCCCAACCTCATCCGCTATCTCATCTGCTTCAGCTTCTTCAGCTATCCTCTTACACTCACCCCCCTTCTCAAACTCTCTCTCAACCATCAACATCTGCCAACCTACAATTAAGACCTGCATTGCTAACTTTGAAACCTCTTCATCAAAGTTAATTTCCTCTCTCATTCTTTTTCAGTTGTGAGATTGTCCTTCCTTTCAGAAATTTCAAATTATAACTTACCTACTATGAGTCAACTTTCTCAGCCTGTCTACCACATTCCATCATTTCTATCCTAGTCCAAGATCTAAAGATTTGTCCCTGTCTGTTTTCCTCAGAGTGAGATATTCTTTTTCATTTCCTATTCTTCTATTTTCATTTTCCTTTTGTTGAGACTCTTCCTTCTAGTCTGTTGGTTCAGGAAATTCAAATCATTTAACTTTTCAATGAGAGTTATGAATTGATGAGAGCAATGAATTGATGAGATGGATGAAGTGATGAGGGAAATAAAGTGATGAATCACATTTTTCCAACAATTTTAGAGTTAGGAGGAGGTGGGAAAGCAGGGGTTTATGACATGGACTGATTTGTGGTTAAGGTTTCAAAAACCTTGAAATACTTTATCTTAAAAAAACCTTTATTTTCAGGTAACTCTGACATTTCTCATGTGAAATGAGTATGTTTTTTGATTCTTCCATTAACTAAATGGCGGGTTTTTCTAACTCTGATATTCCCTATCGTAAAAAACTTGAAAAACAAAATTATTTGAAAAAAATCAAGATCTTTGATGAAATTTAAATAATCTTTCACCAATTGTGAAAAATTAAAATAATTATTATATACATCTATTCAACAGGGAGAATACAAATATGTTAAAATACCTCAAAAAATGTTCCATCAAGTAAAAAAATAAAAAAATCAAGTTTAAAAAATTGATTATTGAAAAAAAAAAAAAGAAAAATTGATATTTCTTTGATCATTCAGGCACTTGATGAATTTTCTTTTAAAATTTTGAAATTCATTTTAATTTCTCTCATCAAATGGGTGTGTTTGCAATTTTTTCATATGTTTTATGTCTTTTAAAAGATATCTAAATCCCATCACTCATAATAATTTTTCTTCAAAGAAATCAATTTTTTGATTTCATTATTCTTATTATGCTACTAAAGGAGATATTTTTTGAAATAAATGAACATATTTGACCCCCCCCTCATATTATATGTATGTAGAGAATTATTCTTATTTTATTTTATTTTTTCCGTAAGGTATATAAATCTCACTGGAAAATTAATAAGATTGCGCAGAAGAACTTAAGAGCTAAAAATCAACAGACTAGATCTTGAGGTCAGAAACATGGGGAGAGAAATGAAATGAGATCAAAATGAAATGGAATAGAACACCAACAGCCTCGACAAGGCAAAAAATTGATTCAGAGATGAGCAGACAAGAAAATGAATTCAGAGCTGGAGACTAGAGGTGGAAGATTGGCAGAAGAGAGATGCTGGAAAAGTATTGAAAGAATATTGTCAGGCTTTCTGGCAATTGAGGGAAGTTGTGAGCCATCTTACTGGGCAGTGATCAATAGAGGAACCTTGACAAGCATGAGGGGTTTGGTTATGCTGGTTGACAGAATGATGAGATATAGTGGAGGAAAAGTGATAAGAGCAGAAAGAAAGGAAACAAGAGAAGAATAGAAATGAAGGAAAATTGAAAGAAGAAAATATAATAGGAAGAAAAATTGGAGAAAGAAGGGAGGAAGATTTTTAGACAACTGGAAGAGCCCCCCCCCCCAGTGTGGTGACCAAATCTGGACACCCTGGACCAGATGCGGAAAAATTCAAAAAAAATTTTACAATTCTTTTATTTAGGTGTCATTCAAAAAAAAAAAAAAATCGGAATTTTTTTTATCAGTATCACTCCTCCAATTCCCTCATCCTGCCAAGTTTTCCCTTGTCCCAGTAGTCTAGGAAAGGCCTCTCTTGGTCTCATCTCCTAGGAATTGCGTTCAATTCCTTCTCTTGTTTTCCCCCCTTCCTTTTGGCCGAATGCGCCGGCCAAGACCCGCTTGGTCCAAGATATTCCCACCATCCAATCCATCATCCTCATTGCAATCCTCATCCTCACCATCCAATTGTAAGGATTCATCACACCATTGCAGCTCCATTTGCGCTCATCAAGATCCCAATCCAAAGATCATCATCCAGCCAGCCAGCCAACTCCATGAAGATCAGCTTTGGGAATCAATCAAAACCTAAGAGGACCCCAAGATCAAAGTGCTTGTCCTCAGTCAATCATCCAAGGATTCTAGTTGACCTCCTTTGAACCAACAGCAGTAGATCATCATCTGACCCTCGATCAATTGTCAGCCAGCAGATCAACCTGCTGCTCAATAACCATTGAGATTGATTGATGACAATGATGATTGAATTCAAACATGGCTCCCATTGAATTCTCTCCAACGTCTTACTCAGGTTTGAATTGACTTTTTGAACAAATCTAAACCATCTCATTGATTCCTATCAACACCACCGGCTCATCATATACTCCCACCCCATCATCATCCAGCTCACCATCACCAATCCCATCACTCATCCAATCCTCCATCCAATCCCCCTTGGTCTGCAAGTTGGCCAACATTGACTGATTGCTCAATCAACGCCAACAATCCATCATTTTTTTTTCCCACCAATTCTGTCTTTGGAAGGGGGTAGGAAAGCGTCATCTACCGCCCGCAGACATCCGCGGGCGGTCTGGTTCATTTCTTTTCCCACCCCTTCCGCCTTTGGGTGAGGGGTGGGTGATCCCGGTGTTTTCGCGCGCGCCCGTCCACAGACAGACACAAGAGAGATGAAGGGATGAGAAAGATCCCATCCCAGACAGGGAGGCTGGATTTCCACCGGCCCGCGTGATCAATTTTTCTGATCATCTAAAAAAAAAAAAAAAAAAAAAAATTCCACTCTATTTGTAGAATCCTTTGTGCATAGTCTAACAGGGCCTCCAGCCCATATAAGGAGTGGCTCTCCCCTGCCTTTTGGGAGGGGAGGACATCATATGGTACCTTACCAGAGAGAACATCATCAATACCATCCTGAAATAAATCATCCGTGGGGTCTCATTCCCCTTTATCTGAGAACTGAATTGTGGGTATATCCATGATTTCCCCTTGATCCTTGAGCCTCCATACTCAAACCCTGATCCTTGATCTTTATAACCAACCAATAGCTTTGCTGGTTGAAGAAGAATTTGACTGATTGAATTCTTGAGTGTGTTACACCACTCCAGATCCCTTTATCCAACCATACTGGTCCTGATCATCCTTTGATTATCTTCCTGGAACCAGTCATGTTTGACTGAAGAGGTTTTCTTAAGCTTAAAAACTGGAGTTTTAAACCTCCCTTCATTTCTTTTGAAGTTGAATTCCGCAACGCTACTCTTGAGTCCCTTGAGAAGTTTTGGATTATTCTTGCTTGAATCAGTTATTGTTTTTCTTCTAGAGCTTCTTCAAAAAATTAGCTTTGTCTTGTGCAGCCACCCACAGTTATCTGGTACCCTCCAAGTGCTTGATTGCGGATGGTTGGGCAGGTTCATTGAGAACCTGGAGTTTGTTTGGGATTGAGTTGATCTTTCCTAAGCTTATGCTGAAAACCAGAGCTATTAGCTTGTGGGTGTTCTTACTTACAATTGCCTTTTCCTGTTGAACTCTGAACAATATTTGACTTCTTCTATTCAAGTTTTCCCCGGCATCATCTTGCCTCAGATAGTGTTGTTTCCCCAGCTACTGACTACAATCATCTTTATCCTCTTAAATTTGATCCTTTGTTCACCAGGTTCTGGACTTTGATCTTGGTTACATTTAAATATTTTTGTAATACTCAGGAGGGCAGCCTAAACAGCACCTTTCCCCTCCACAGAGCTGCCATGGCCTAGCACCTTTTGGAGTCTTACACCGGACTCCTGGGGAGGAATTCTTGAGGGAAAGAGGAGATTTTGGGACAGGGGTTTGACTCGTAGTTGTTGAGGTGTATATTGAGACCAACAGAACAAGATGGGGATAGATCTCAACACCCTTTGGGACTGGTAAGATGGCTAGCAATCACATTAGTTGTCCAGAGAGATGAAGCTGGATATTTGGAGGAGATTTAGGGAGTTGATTGACCAGGCTTTTGTCAGTGAATCAGAAATCATATCCTTTGTTGATATTAGGGAGAGCTGAAACTCAGAGTTGTTGAATTAGTCCCTTAGTCACTTGGTTTTGATGTCAATATGGCAAGATTTGGAATAAGACCCAAACCTCTTGATCTTGTTGTCAATGTATATAGTGGGTTTGATCTTGGGAGAATGGTGAATTTTGTGTATCAAATGAGATATCCACTTCAATTAAAGACAGCAGTCAAGCATGGCTTTGAGTTTGGTTTTTTTAGACAAGTAATTGATGTTTTTCTGTCTGAACACGTTCCAAACTAATGCACTTCTGTGGTGAAAAATGAAAAATCCACTTTGTGACTTTTGGAATGTGGGGTCATACCTCCAGGTTGCATCACTGTAGGCAGAAATGACTTCAGCGTTTGGGTCAAATTTAAGGATTAGCTTGAATTTGCTGGTGGTCTTGATTTATTTCCAGACTTTATGGGCTTCTCTCCAGTGAGTCATGCCATGCTTGGTGTTGAATTGCGCTAGACTAGAGACGTCAAAAGCTATATCCAGATAAGTCTACTGAGCCAGATGATTAAGAAGGCCAATTGTTGATTAGAAGTTGATTTTTAGTTGTACAAATTCCGCGTGATCATCATCTGTAGCAGGCTCAAGATTCAAGTTTTGGTTGAGAGGAGGGTGGTTTGCTCTGCATTTGGTTAGTCCTAATTCTTCCAGTCCATGGTCAATATGGTTAGGTTGACTCAAGAGAATTTGGTTGTCTTCCACTTCCATGAGCATGCCAAGGATGGTATTGGGTGGATGACAAGATGAATTTTTGAAGCAAGCTAGAAAGTTAGATTGAAAGACGTCACTCCTACGCACATGAATCAAATTTTCCTCATGGAAGTAGAGAGCTTCTTTGTAGTCAGGGTTGATATAGAGGCAGGGATAACTCAAGGATTCCTGGAATCCTTGAGAATTGATCCATGACATTAGAGTCTTGTACCAGTTCTTTGGAGACTGTTTTAGAACATATAATGATTTCTTCAGCGTTAAGTAGGGAGATTTTCTGTGTGAACATTTAAGTGTTCTTATGATAACTGTCTTGTCTAGTGGTGCATGTAAGAAAGCGCCCTTAACGTCAAACTGAGTGAATTTCATTCTTCCCTTCAGGCTGTATAAAAGAGCAATACGTAGTGAGCCCAGTTTTCCCATTGGAGCCCATTTCTTGTTGTAGTTGACTCCAAATACCTGATTGAATGCTTGTATGCATAATCTGGCTTTGTATTTGACAGGCTCACCATGGCAATTTTGCTTGATTTTGAAGACCCAGGATGTATTTAGTATGTTTTTGGGGGTGTCAAATTATTCTTCCCAGACTTCTTGACTCTCAATCAAGCTTAATTCTTCTTCAGAGGCCTTTTTCCCACTTTGGCCACTCTTGGCATTTTTGGGCTGCCTTGTAAGAGGGTGGTTTGTAGTAATGGTGGAAACCCTATTGTTGGGGCTTTTGAGTTTCTTGTCTTGGTTGTTGATTCAATTCCCGGTTAATGGGTTCTTCTTGGATGATGGGCTCTGGGTGTGAGAGTTGCTGTGGTTGAGATAAATTAGAGTTGTGAGATTCAGACTTGAGGGAGTCAGACAGATTCTGGCCAAGTTCTGACTCCGAGTCTTCTATTCCAGGATCCCTAGGCACAAATTGTTTGTTGACATTTGAGAAATCAGATTTGTTGAGGTCATGGGGCGCTTGAGAGAATATTTCCAGACCCTCTGGCTCAAGAAGAGGAAAATGATTCAAGTGATTCTTGAGAAATCTGACATTCTTAGTTTCAACAAGAGAACCAAAGGAGTTAAGAATTAAATAGGAGTGGAAAGTGGAGTTGAACCCAACTAAGACTTCTTTGGCTCCTTTTTCATCAAATTTTCTCCATTTTGGGAAGCAATTAGTGAGGTAGACCGCAGGGAAACCTACAGGTCTCAGATAGTTAGCGGGTAGCGTTTTTCCAAACATTATTTCCCGGGGGGACTGGTCATTACCTTCCTTGGGTATCTGATTGAGCATAAAACAGCAGCTCCTCATGAATATATGCCAATAATTCATAGGCAATTGGGAGGAAGAGAATGTGGCACAAGCTGACTATATTATATTTTGATTTTCTCTTTTGGCGCGACCATTGTGTTGAGGGTGATATGGTTCTGAGGTGAGGAGTTTGATGTGCTTGGATTGGGAAAAGCTTTTGAGTGTCAAGTTAACAAATTCCGTTCCTTTTTCAGAATAGATTTAAGAGGGATAGTATTTCAATCTTTTGAATTCAACCTCAAGAAGATTGATGATTTTTTCTGGCGTCTTGTCCTTGGAAGTTAGAGGAAAAGCTGCAAGATATCCGGTGCAGATGTCAACTAGGGTGAGAATGTATTGGTGACCAGACTTTGACTGGGGAGTAATTGGACCAATAAGATCAAGGTGAATGTGTTTGGGTGGTTTGTTTGACTGGTTTGACGCAGCAGAGAAAGGAGACTGGGTAATTTTGCTTTTGATGCACCCATTGCACTGAAAATTGTTCAGCTCTTCTTTGGAGAAGGTGTTTTTGAGGATTGGCTTGAGTGTAGACATGGAAGCATCGCCATACATTCTTTGGAGATTGGTGAGCTATTGTGTTTCCTCTGTCTTGGGGTTTGAAATTTGGGCAAGATGGTAGACCTTGCTGTCTTGACCGACTTCCTGGGGCTTCTCAATCACAAGCAGATTGTCCCGCACCAGTCTTTTAAAGACTGTGAGGCCATTTCTGGTGACCAAGAATTTTTCCCAGAGCTGAGTGAGGCTGCATCCCCTTTTTGCAAGTTGGCCAGGACTAATTAGATTGACCACAATATCCAGGCTGTAAGCGCAGTCTTCCAGAGTGACCACTGAGTTGTTCCATTTGAGGCATATGGTGCCCATCCCGTGAATCTTAAGATTTGCTTCAATTGTTCTGGTTTTTATTTCTTCTCCCTCTTCTTGCATCTTGATTTTGGAAAAGTACTTGCAATTTTTAAAAATGTGAATGTTGGCACCAGATTCTAGGAGGAGATTGGGATTATTATCTGCGTTGATCCAAAGAGTTAAGAGAGCATGCTAGTTGATGGTAGGTGGTTTTTTAGTCTTGTTTTTCCAATTGTTCTGCTTTTCAATCCACCAGCTAGGGGCTATCTGGGGATGTAGATGGAAGCATTATGACTTGGCGTGGGGAGCATTGGGATCATGGTAGCCTTCTCTACATTGCATCTTCACTTGTTTCTCTTCTTTCTCTGTTTTTTTCTTGGTTGTCACCAAGGAGACATTGTTAGGATATGATTTGGTTGTACTCTGCTGGGCCTTGCGCTTGTTATTGTATTAAATGAGATGGTTAAAGACTAAATCAGCGGTTAGATTCTTTTCCACATGCATAATCTGTTGCTTGAGGTTCTCTAAGATGGGTGGAAATTTTAAGAGTACTAGATACGCAAGAATGTTGTTGGGAAGTTCTATTCCATTTTCAGGCATTTGGGTGAGTGCTCTCCTTGTTTTGGTGACAAAGCCCTCAATGGCATGTTCATTGAAGCTAGCGTGCAGGAATTGATTGAACACCCTTGCCCTATTGGAAGTCTTGGAGGAGGCAAATTGACGGTTTATCTTGGCCCAGAGGAGTTTTGAGGAAGTTATATTCAAGGAGTTGACTATGTTTTTGTGTTTTGTGCTGTCCAACTTGGATAGAATAATTGCCCTGATTTCTCTGTCTTGTTTCATAAATAGCTGTCCAGAGTTCCTATTGATAGCGTCCTTGATTTCTTTGAGGTCAAATAGCATAAGGAACTTGTTGCGCCACATAGAATAATTTTCTTCATTCAGCGGAGGCATGGCATTGATGGCAGCTTTCAGCGCAACTTGGTGGAAGTAATTGGTGGCTCCTGTTGGTTTGTTCATTTTTCCAGTCAAGGTCTGCAGTGTTTCTTTTGGCTTTTAAATGTAAAAATATTTCACAGAAGAACTTAAGAGCTAAAAACCAACAGACTAGATCTTGAGGTCAGAAACATGGGAAGATAAATTAAATGGAATAGAACACCAACAGCTTTGACAAGGCAACAAATTGATTCAGAGACAAGTAGACAAGACAATTAATTCAGAGCTAGAGACTAGAGGCGGAAGATTTGCAGAAGAGAGATGCTGGCTAATTATTGAAAGAATATTTTCAGGCTTGCCGGCGATTGAGGGAAGTTGTGAGCCATCTTACCGGGAAGTGATCAATAGAGGAACCTTGACAAGCATGACGGGTTTGGTTATGGTGGTTGACAAAATGATGAGATATAGTGGAGGAACAGTGATAAGAGCAGAAAGAAAGGAAATGAGAGAAGAATATAAATGAAGAAAGATTGGAAGAAGAAAAGATAAGAGGAAAAAAATTTGGAGAAAGAAGGGAGGAAGATTTGTAGACAACTGGAAGAGCCCCCCCCCCCCAGACCCCTGGGGAGGAATTCTTGAGGGCAAGAGGAGACTTTGGGACAGGGGTTTGCTGCGTATTTGTTGAGGTGTAGATTGAGATCAACAGAACAAGATGGATTAAGAAAGGTTGGCCCAAGATCATAGGTCCATCCAGGCGTGTGATCCAGAAATGACAAGTTCCAACAATGTTTTGGCCAATCTGGACTGGAACGTTGTTAATGATTCCAACCAATTTGCAAGACTGGTTTCCTATTCCATACACTGAAGAGGTGAAGCTGACCCTAGGGCTGAGTTTAAGTTTGCAGGCCATAGCATCCAAGATCAAGTTGAGCTGAGAGCCAGAGTCAACAAGGAGTGAGACTGTTTTTGCTGATTCAGCAAGATGGCAGGGAAGAAAACCAAGAGGACAAGAGTAAAGACTAGAATCAGGAGAGGGGTCTGTTCCACCATAATCCTCCATCAAAGTTCCAGAGGAGACCTTGAGTTCTTCAGGACCAATTTCCACATGTTGACAAGAAACCCATTTCTTCATTCCTTCAGCAACAGATGGAGAGATAGACAGGAGTTCAGCCACAGATAGATCAGGAATTTTAAGATCAGAAATTTTTTTTAATACCCCTTCCACAGTGTTGGGGTGATCTTTGGAAATTCCCCTCTCAAACCAAACTTTGGGCTGGGTGGAGGGAGGAAAATCAAGTGATGCAGGAACAGGATAAGGGGATTGAGGAGTTTTAATAGATGAGGGATGAGGATCAGGGCGATCTTGAGACCTTTCTATGAGTGGTTCTTTTTGCACCTCCATGTCTTCTACATCAGAAGAGGGCTCAGGTGAGGATTGTTGTTTGGGTGGTTTTTGGAGGATCAAGGTTGGCAAGGAAGGAGCTTTATGAGGCTTGGGCTCCTCATGTTGCTTCCTAGCTGGATTGGATTGGTAAGTTCCACCCAGAGAAGAGGAGGAAATAACTGGGGGATACCAGGGTTGAAGAGTACCACAAGAAGATTTTAAATCCACAGAAGCCAAAGATGCCTTCATAGAAGGGGGTGGCTGGTAAGATGCCCCCACATGATGAATAGGGAGAGATAAATCAAAAGGGGATTAGGGCACCATTAGGAAGAAAAAAGTTATTCCCTTTTTGCTCTACCAATTTCTTGTCTTTGTCCTTCTGTAGTTTGAGACATTGACCGGTTCCATGGCCTTCTGTATGGCAATAATAGCAGAATAGAGTATTTTTAGGAACAGCAATAGAAGGTTTAGGAACAGCAAGAGAGGAAATCTTTTGATCCATTATGTTCTCAAAGGCTTTGAGAATTTTTGTGATCTTGTCCATTGTAGCGGTTTCTTGGTTAGGCTGAGGGTTCTTGGGCCTGCAATCAGATTCTATTTTATTCATAATCTTGTTTGACTCTTTGAAAGAGGGAGCATGGACTGGTTCACTGGTTTTAGATTTTTCAAAAGTGAGGGCTGTTTGACCTTTCATGACTTTATCCACCACTCCCCTAAGGATAAGGAAACCAGGGAGCTTGAATCAATTATCCCTGGTAGTGATCATGGATCCAGACTTGACCAGTTTGTCCTTGATCCTTTCCTGAACTCCAAGAGAAAAAGATTTGAAAAATAGGACTCTAATTTTGTCCACTGTGTTGATGTGATTGTTTTGGACAAGGTAGGATTGGATGGGATCCCAAAATTTCCTAAAGGAATTATAATCAGAAGCTGAAGCCACACCACCATTGGAGATCCACTGGGAGACAAGGTTATCTAGATCCTGCAAAGTAAATTGTGCTACATCTATTTTTCCCCAATAGGCCAACATTGCTCCCCCCAGCAGGGCCCAGTTATAACGTTTGAAACCTTCAAACAACTCAATGATTTCCATAAATTCATCAGAGGAGATAAAAAATTGTAACTGGTAGGCCATATTGAATTTGCTAGCCCCGTCCACCAAAGCAGCCATCTTGTACGAGTCCAAGAAGCATTCCACATTCATCCCATTGAATGCTAAGTTCTTTTTCTGGGGCTTGATCTTAACCATCTTAGGACGAGTAGAAGAGTCGCTGGTAGATTCCATTTTGACAAAGTTTCCTAAAAGATCCAAGGCGCAGATTTCCAAAGTGGCTCACAAATGTGGCAAGAGTAGTGTTTCTTGAAAAACAACAAGTATCTTTCCCAGGTGGTGCAGAATTGGGAGGACTTACTTCTAGAACAAGTTGCATCCATGGATCTAAAGAAAAAAGAAAGAGATTGGATTTCAAAGTTGATGATTGTTGGGACTGTAAATCCCAAGGTTTCTGGTTTGATCCCGGCCCGGGGGACCAAATGTAAGACTCCAAACGGTGATAGGCCGTGGCAGTTCTGTGGAGGGGAAAGGTGCTGTTTAGGCTGCCCTCCTGAATGTTCCAAAAATGTTTAAATGTAACCAAGATCAAAGTCCAGAACCTTGTAAACAAGGGACCAAAAGTAAGAGGATAAAGATGATAGTAGTCGGTAGCTGGGGAAAAAACACTATCTGAGACAAGATGATGCTGGGGAAAACTTGAATAGAAGAAGTCAATGTTTTTTCAGAGTTCAACAAGACAAGGCAATTGTAAGTGGCAACACCCACAAGCTAATAGCTCTGGTCTTCAGCAGAAGCTTAGGAAAGATCAACTCAATCCCAAACAACCTCCAGGTTCTCAATGAACCTGCCCAACTCTCCGCAATTAGGCGCTTGAAGGGTATCAGATAACTGTGGGTGGCTGAAACAAAGCTAATTTTTTGAAGAAGCTCTAGAAGCAAAACAATAACTGATTCAAACAAGAATAACCCAACACTTCTCAAGGGACTCAAGAGTAGCGTGGTGGAATTCAACTTCAAAAGAAATGAAGGGAGGTTTAACACTCCAGGTTTTAAGCTTAATAAAACCTCTTCAGTCAAACGTGACTGGTTCCAGAAAGATAATCAAAGGATGATCAGGACCAGTATGGTTGGATAAAGGGATCAGGAGTGGTGTAACACACTCAAGAATTCAATCAGTCAAATTCTTCTTCAACCAGCAAAGCTATTGGTTGGTGATGAGGATCAAGGATCAGGGTTTTGAGTATGGAGGCTCAAGGATCAAGGAGCAATCATGGATATAACCAAATTTTAGTCTCAGATGAAGGGGAATGGGACCCCACGGATAATTTATTTCAAGGTTATAATGATGATGATATTCCCTGGTAGGATGCTCTATGATTTCCATCCCAAAAGGCAGGGGAGAGCCCCTCCTTATATGGGCAGGAGGCCCTGTTAGACTATGTACAACTGATTCTACAAATAGAGTGGTTTTTTTTTTAATTTCCGGGGATCAGAAAAATTTGATCACTCAGGCCAGTGGAAATAGGGCCTCCCAGACCGGGGTGGGATCCTTCTCATCCCTTCACCATCTCTTGCGTCCGTCCGCGGACAGGCACGCGCAACAACACCGGGATCACCCACCCCTTACCTGAAGGTGGAAGGGGTGGGAAAAGAAATGGACCAGACCGCCCGCGGATTTCCGCGGGCAAGAAAACGCTTTCCCACCCCCACCCAAAGTTGGAAGGGGGTGGAAGAGTGTCAGGAGGGATGATGGGGGTCTGAGATTGTCTTTGGATCCTTTGGGAATTGGCCTGATGACCAAGTAGGATAGGATGATCAATTGGAGTAGGATTGGAGAGGAATAGAGCCTGGAGGAGGAATGAGATGAGGATGGAGATGAGCCAAGCAAGTGGATCAAATCAGATGACCAATTGAACAAGTTGGGTCCATCAATGAATGAGCTGATCAAGGGAGTGCTTCATCCTTGATGATCAATGGATTGATTGTGGTGTACTCGGAACAATTGAGAGAAGTGATGCAGGGTTATGAGCCTTGCCTTTGCCAACTGAGTGGTTTGATTGGGAGTCAATGAGGGTGAGGTTGAGGAGGTTGAGTTGAGGTTCTACCTGGATGAGGATGAGGATGGAGATGAGGATGTTTGGGCTGAGCCAGTCTTGGCCTGCATGTTCTGCCAAAAGGAAGGGGGAGAACAAAGAGAGAAGGGATTGAACGCAATGCCTAGGGGATGGGACCAAGAAAGGCCTGTCCTAGACTGCTGGGACAGGGGAAATCTTGGAAGGTTGAGGGAATTGGAGGAGTGATACTGATACAAAAAAATTTGGATTTTTTTTTTTTTTTTTTTTTTTTTGCAGATAAATGACACCTAAATAAAAGAATTGTAGAAAAAAAATTATGAATTTCCGCATCTGGTCCAGGGTTTCCAGATTTGGTCACCACACCGGTGAGAGAGAACATCCGCGCTTTTGAGAGCAACCCACAAGAGTTAGAAGTCAAAGTATCCGCTCAGGGTACCTGGAATGCCCCAGACAAACTGTGTCACAGTTCCCCGTACCCATCTACAGAACAGAGAGAGTACAAAGAAAACCAGCTGGGTGCACAACCTTGAGAGAGAGAAAGAAAAAGAATCCTCCCAAACCCATTTGCACCTTCCATCTATAAGATAACCAAGAAAACTGAAAGAGGGATTTTTTTTAAAAAAAAAAACACCAACCTGTTTCCAAGCCTGCCCCTTTGCTCTTTGACCCACATCTGTTCTGCGCCACGCGCTTTCCTAGTTCCCTGAATCACCCATTGGAAATTTTCCATGCATTTGCTTCCGGAATGCGGGGCTCATCCTTGCATGTGCGGACCCAGCTTTGCGCCGTGCCTGTACCTAACAGAAACCATCCATAGCCAGCAATAATCCCAAAGCCAATCCAGAGAGAAGAATATAAGAAAACAAACATTCTGGGGTGTCTAGTTATTTCAGCTGTGAACCGGCTAGAACACCCCCTTACCAAATCCAATTATATCCCCTATTCATCCATCCTTCCCCCCCCCCAACTTGACTGCTGTCCCCAGCAGTCTTCAGTTGTTTACTTTGCAGGAGGCAAAGCGCCCGCTTGGGCTTTTCCTCAAAGGAAGGATCTGCGTTGTTGTACCCTTTGCAATCCAACCCAGCCGTCTTTTCAAATGAAGTTGAGCCCTGCGCAAAGAACAGTTTCACGTGCAAAGCCGCGGCCTTCCGTTTGAGCAGAGTTCTGTCCAATTCCTCCAACTGATAGCTACCCCAGGTGAACTTGGAAATCACGCAGAAAGGCCCGTTCCATCAATTAGCAAACAGCTTCCCCCATTGAGTTTCCAGGCTCTGGTTGTAAAGCAGAACCAACTCCCCTTTCCGCAACGGATCCTGTAGTTTATGCGCGCAGCGCTTGTCTCAGTAGCAGACAAAATTTGTGCGGTTTGCCTTCAGTCTTCCAGCCGCTTTCTCCAACATCTTGTCTCATTGCAGGAGTTTCTTGGCGCGGGTCTTGACTAGATCCGCGGCTGTCTTAACCCTCCACCAATCAATACCCAGAAAGGTTTTGAGCTCACTGTCAATTTGCAGCACGGGTTGCTGCCCAAATAGCAGCTTGGATGGAAAATAACCTTTTGATCTCTTCACCAAAATCCAATCCGCAAAAAGAACTACTGGAAGGGTTTCCTTCCACCGCTTGCCATCCTTGCGGCACATTTGCACCATTGCTTCCTTGATTGGCTGGTGACCGCGCTCAATCATCCCTGCGCCCTCTGGATAGTACTCTGTCACTTTCCCAAACTTTTCTCCTCAAACTTGCACTAACTCCGCCAACTGTCCCTGAAACTCCCCACCCCCATCTACCGTTACCATCCAAAATGATCTGTAACGCGCAAACTAATCTTCCTCCAGAAACTGCCCAACTTTCTCTTCTGAAAGCTTCACCAGCCGCCGTGCTTCCACCCATCCCAACAGATTGTCCCACGCAACAAGGACGTATGCAAACTTACCTGCCTTGACGTGCACAAAATCCAGAGAAACCCGCCCAAACAAGGCTTTCTCTCCAGTGGGGATACCTACTTTGCAAGGTAACTTTGCACTCCACTTCTGACATGCTTTGAACGACCGTACCCACTCCCGCACGGCGCGTACTAAACCCAGCCACCAGAACCTTGCCCTCACCTGCTTCCGCATTTCAAGCTTGCCGCAATGACCAAGATTGTCATGCAGACTTCCTGGGATTACCTCCTGATCTGCCCTTGACATGCTGACCACAAGCAGCACCGGCGCACTTTGCCACCATAGCTGTCCTTCCTGCAGGTAGAAATTTCCCACTCTCCGCCAAATCCATCAAACAACCTTGGCTGGCATGTTATCCAGAAACCAAAGATCCCGCAAATACAAACTGATTACCATGTACCTCCCGGACTGCTGGAGTGGAAGTTGCACACCTACTTCCATGACCCCTACCTTAACTGTTGGGGCCTCCACATCCAATGGTTCTGCACCTTTGTATGGATCATCCTGCGGGTACCAAGACAGCACTTCCGGCATTGTAAAGGCCTTCCCTGAAACATGCACCAGTGTGAAAAAGAACAACTGAAGGAACGCAACCCACCTGGTCATAGGGGTGTTTGGCAGCGTTGGCAAATTGATCATCCGCGCCAGCGCCTCCCCATCCACCAGAAGCAAAAATTGAATCCCCCATGGCAAATTCTGCAATCTCTGCACAATCTTAGTGACCCTGCAAAGCTCCAACTTTGGCTCTGAGTACCAGCTCTCCCTTGGCGTAAACATGACTGACTTGTAAAGAACCAGACAATCTTTCCCCTCATCCTCCTGGGTCAGCACTGCCCCCGTGAAAAGCTTGCTTGAATCCATGGCCAACTTAATTCCTCTGGCATCATAATCCAAGTCCTGCAGTACAATATTACGCCCAACAATCTCCTTGAGTTTGTCAAAGGCAATGTCGCAGTTTGATCCCCAGATCCATTCTGCGCCCTTACGCATCAATGCCCGCAAAGGAATAGAAACCTCCGCAAACTGCTCAATGAACATCTGTACATAGCTACACAATCCCAAGAACTGGAGAATGTGTGATACAGTCTTTGGCATTGGCCACTTGAGGACTTTTTTGTGTTTCTTCTTGGCAATACGCCTTCCATCAGAAGCCACCACATGTCCTAGAACATCCAGCGCGGGTATGCAGACCGCTAACTTTTTCCCCAACACCATAAGCCCTGCTTCTTCAATCTGGAACAAGATCTGCTCCAGCATTTGCGTGTACTCCCAGACAAATCAGCAAATTTCTGGAGTGTCCATAAGTGTTTCCCCTCCGTAATCCGTCTTTGGGCCTTTGATTCCCACGTTGTTGATGAAAATCTGCACCCCCTCTGGAAGATTATCCTTCAGGATCCAAGTCATCTGCGCTTGGTAAACAGAGACCAAGTTAGTTGCACCTTGCAGCAGATGCATCAGTTGTTTCCTGCCCAATCTGGTTTTGAAGGCAGTCATTAGACGCAAACTCCAATTGATTTCATGCTGATTTTATCCGCCCATCACATCAACCAACCCATAGAACCAGCATCCTGCCATAGATTCTGGGAACTTGTCCAGGCGTGGGGTTTGTCCTGCGTCTTGGGCCGTAAAAAAATTGAGCCGTTGCAGATCATGAACAATCCATAATGACTTCCCATCCTGCTTAACCAACGCAAAGATTGGACTCAAGTAACTTGATCTTGACTTCTTGTAAATGCCCATCCCCACACACTTGCGCACCAGCTCCAAGAAGGGCCCCCAAACCGCCCGCCAAATTGGAATTGGCTTTATCTGCCAAGGTTTGTATGGAACTGTTGGAATCACATAAGGGTTGCCTATCTTGCTCTTCAACAGTCCCCACTCTTCAGGTCCAAACGCAAGAGCTCTTTCCTGGAGAACAAGTACCAAAGTCAGAAAATCCCATTCCTCCGCCCTTAACAAGCCCAGAGGTCCAAAGTTTAGGGCCGCTATCTGCTCATCTGGAATCCGCTCTGATTGCATCACCCATCCTGACACCTTCAGCAGAGATTTCCAAGGTTCCTGCAACCAAGGGATTGGTCACAGTGGTCCATTCAGATCCTGAGGCATTTCTTTTTTACGGGGAAGGACCTTTTGCGCAACCAGCTTATACCTTCCAACATTGCACCGCGCCATCCTCAGGCATCCGTTACCATAGGTCCTAGTCAAAAAAAACCGCGGCTTTTGCCTTTGCTCACAAGCATGGCACAATGATAGTGCCTTTGTGAAGTACCTCCTGGCGGTTCACACTGAGGAAAGGAACTTACTCCCAGCACTTGCGCGTGCCGCGCTTCCTCCCTTCTTCCCACCTGCTCCTCACTGTTTGACAGCCTGCACAAAGCCAGAGCTTGCTCCGTGCGGTAACCTTGGCTGACTATTCAAAATCCGCCTCTGGACCACCCTTGCAAACCAACTCCACGCCGGGGTGCTCCTCCTCCTCTCTTGCCAAATCCCGCATCCACTTTCCCAACCCCTGATCACAGATTGTGGTTTTGAATTTCCCGCCAGAAAAATCTTCCACCCTTAATGCTTCCATCCCCCCCTCTGGATCAAACATCATTTGCGCTCAGAACCCAAACATGAATGGCCATCCTAAAATAGCCTCCCCGCAATCAACCAATAGAAAAGAAAGTGGTTTACAGACCCTTGAAACCTCAACCTCTTCCTCCTCCACAACCCCATCCATGCAACATGCCCCGCCGTTAAGCACACAAACTCCATCACGCATTTCCGCCAAACCAATCTCATTTCATCAACCAATCTAGACGGAAGGAGGTTCATCATAGAACCGCTATCCACAAGCACTCACACCTTCCTTCCAGCAATCTTCATTGAAACATAAGCCAGTGGAGTTGAAACCAATTTCATCCCCGCTAGCTTGCGCTCCGTGTCATCCCAAGCCAAGTTCACCCGCTGCACCGTTGGAGGGATCCTATTGTGTCCACAATCCTTCAGCACTTGAACCATCCCATCTACTACAACCGGTGACACAGCTGCCAACTCCTTCAAGGTCAAGGGAACAGTTTTTTCATTCTCCATAATCCTGCGCACAATTTCCACCGCCTTCTTCTTCCCCACCGGATTCACCAGCATTCCATCCATTTCCAGAATGCCCATGATTGGCTTAGGAGCTGCCGGCAGTACCTGTTCCTTGGCATCCAAATCCATCCTTTCCACCGCGGCCAACTCCTCCATTGCTAACACCCTCACTTCTGCTTCCATGCGCAGTGGTTTCCATACCCCAGGACCAGTGACAATCCCCAGCAAAGCTTGAGCAGTTACCCCCTGTTCCTGTCCTTGCGCGCGCACTTTCTCCATGACAGTCAGATTCCCAGGTTTGGAGGAGATCCGCTTGCCCGTCAGGAACATGAATCCCATTCCCACTGGTTGAACCAATCCCCCCTTGAGGTCCTTTGTCATTTTAATGCACCCCAACCGCCAATGCCCCTTTTCCCTGCAGTAATTGCATAACCGTAACAGGGGTAGATTCAACGGCGGAAGTGGTCCCCCAAGGTGAGGAGGTGGATTGCACAACCCAGACAACATTTGACTCAGAAATATCTGTAAATCCTTCATCAATTCTGTCATCTTGCTAACCTTGGGGCTTGTTGTTGTCATTGGTTGTGTGGCCTGAGTGCGTTCCATTTTTGAGGGGCCCACAACCAGAGCTTGCGTGGGTGCCGCCGGAGTGTGGGAAGCAGACTTCTTTGGCCCCGTCGGGAGTGACCTTGCCATGTCTTCCATCAGTTACGCCAAGTCCAGCTTGCTTTCCACCGTGCAACAAATGACAAGGATGTGCGGAAGAATAGCAATACTTTCATCCAACCACCTCTTTACCAGGTTGTTATACAATTGCCGCTGCACCCGCCCATGGAGTGGGGGACTGAGTCCTCCCAAAAACGCCCTCTTCATTGAGCCTTTCTGCCCTGATTTCACCTTTTTCTTTGCCAGGTAGTGATAGATCCAATTGAAAATTGCTACATAATCCCCCAATTGCGCCTGCGTCCGGACTCTGCCATTTGCACTTGCTTCCGCTGCAGCTTTCTCAAGGTTGCTTTCCCAAAACCAAGGTTTGCGCCTTCCCCACCGCGCCCAGATTTCCACCTTCAGTTTTATCCAATTGAGTTCCTCATATCCTTCCAACTCCTCCACATCCCAAAGCTTCTCTTTGTCTGTGATGAAGAGGAAAACAAGCTGAGCCTTATCCAAACCGGCCGCACCTTCCGCCTTGGCAATTCCTTTGTATTGCGCAAGGAATTGCTCAACATCCTCAGTGTTGAACTGGATGTGAAGATAGTCCCGCGGCCTGATGTGAACTGGCTTGTGGTTGGCGCCATTGTTGGAACAAGGGACACTGTATCCCCCCCCTGATGAGGGTTGCTTCCAAGAAGCCGGAGGAGGAGGAGGAGGAAGAGGAGTGGGGGTAACGTTAGATGACCCCACAACAGTTGATGGGTTTTACTGGGACATTGTGCTTGTTAGTTTCAAGAGAAAAGGAACAAAAGATTTCTTCTCAGCCAGACCCCCAGATGTGGAATTTGAAAACAGGATTTCTCTGTTAATGGTTCCCCAGTTTGGAAGTTATTGATCCCTTGCATCTGTAAACCCTGAGTGCAACTGTTCACCCTTCAACTGAGAGATAGAGAATTGAGAGTAAAAGATCCTTCCAAAACCTATGATAACCAATGTGATCCTCTGTCCTCCAGTGATGATCTGATGATCCTCCTCATCCAACCAGGTTGAGGGTGTGGCTTAAGTAACCTCCCCCTCAACCCTAACCTAATTGCAACCAGAAACAAGCAAAATTAATGAAATAGAACCCCTAAGCACAGAAGGCTAGCCCAACTCTATCCTTCCCATCACATAATCCACATCCCATGTCCCATATCCATCTGTATTGCCCGCCTGCCATTACGTCCACCCGGTTTGTCCTTCTCATGAAGCGGCCCTTGCGCTGCGCCCAACTTGGAGCCCCCCATGCATGTCCGCATCCCCCCAAAGCGCCATTCCAAATATCCAAGATATATCCGCGCAATCCATGCGTGATCTGTCCAATCCAATCCATCCCGCGTCTACATATTCTGAGCCAAATTTGAATGTTGCTGAGCCCTCAGAGTGACTTGATGCAGCAAAGCCGCACCCAGTGCTGAGCCTGCATCTACTGCTGAGCGCGCAGCGCGCAGCCAATTGCAACTCACGTTTATAAAAGACCACCACAATGGGTGTTTCAAGAACTTTTTTTTTGAGATTCCAACACAGCAGGCCTGTAGATATGTGTCTTGAACCCCTATGGCTAATCTTTTATATTTTTGGGACCAGTTAAACCGCTTCAAAAATCCAGTCAAAAAATTAACAAAATCCAAAAAAAAAAACTCATTTTTGGAGCTATTCCTTTGGCTTTTGGCTTAGGTTTTTTTGGCACTTTGAACTCTCACAATATTCATCAATCAGCTGAAGAGCTTTAAAATATTGTTATGAGATGTTTTGGATTTATCCTTGGCCTCCAAAAATTGGATCCAACCTAAAAACACTTCAAAATAACATATCCTTTTCAAGATTTTTTTTTCACTTCTTGAATCAATGTTTATCTCAATTATTTTCGGCAAAACTTAAGATTAACATCCAAAAATTGAATTAAAAATTTTTCAAAGCTTTGATTACAGGTTTTACCCCATAGATTATTCAGAATAATCAAAATAATTAAGAATAAAAGGTGTGGTCCACAATTTTGGTTCTAATTTTTGTTCTGTTTTAATAAATACAAGTACAAAATGTTATTACAAATATTATGGCAATAATTTTTGTTGATATCATTCCACTACTATGATTTTTATTTTTCTGCTGGATTTTCTCCTTGGGAACAAAACCGGCTTATCACCAAGCTCCAAATTCTTCTGAATAATGGTCATCCAAGCTTTGGAATCCTTGTTCACAAAGCTTTTTCACAGTGGATCCAATTTGGGGGCTGGAAAATGATCAGACTTGAAATTGAATTAGACTATATGTTTGAAATATTCTAAAATAATTAAGAAAATAGGATATGATTTGGGATTTAGAGTGGGAGGGGAATTCAGAGAAAGATAAGTGCAAGACATTAAAGAAGAAAACAGAACCACTGGACACTTATATGTTTCAGCCAGAAGGAAACCATGGCATGAAAATTTCATCCACATATTTATGGGAGCTGGGCCATAAATTTGGTTAAGTTTCCTTCTTTCTTCTTGGAAAGTTTCACCCCAGATATCACGCAGTAATTTTGTGTCCTTGAAGATTGGGTTTGACACAAGCTCCTTCACCATTTCTTTCCTGACTTCAATCCATTATTCTGAGATCCTCCCCAAGCAAATGGCTGCTGCTCTAAATCCACAGTTCCCATCCCCTATGACATCTTGAACATGGGAGATATGTGGAATGGCTGTTGCTGGGGAAATGAAGTCTTTGTATTGGAACTAAAAGCAAAAATCAGAATTGATTCTAAAATGAAATATTTTGGAAAGATTCCACTCACTTTTTCCATTGAAACTTTCTCAAAGATTCCAGAAGAAGAATATGATAATGTGCAAGAAACATATAAAAAATTCCAAAATAAAATCTGAAAAACTGAAAAAATCAGGTATTATCAAATTCACTCACTTTCTCACTTATTGTTGTAGCTGTTTGAGGAAAAAAATGCTTTCCAGGTGGATGGTAAGGGGCCTCATCATCTTGACTTTTGTTCTTTTGCCTCTTGATTCTAGTCCCAGGATTTTAATCAGAGGAAGGAGCCCTCTTAGTTAAAATAGTTCCAGACCTCTAAAAAAAGATTAAATGGGAAGATTAATGAAAATTCACTCAATAAAAAAATCACATTTAATCTCACCGTCTTAATAAAATCCAAATCTGAGAGCTCCTAATCTTCTGAAGTATCTTCTTCTTTCACAAAATCATCCTATGTTGAAAAAAATAAATATTCAGTTGAAATTGAGATGATTATTTATAAATATAAATTTAACTCTTCATCTGATTCCTCCTTCTTCTTTCCCTTCCCTTTTTCCTTTTTTGCCTTTCCCTTTCTCAGAACATGAATGATTACATAAAAACAATGAGTTATATTTTTTTCTTTCTCTCTCAAAGAGTGATTAATTACTGACCACTGAATTTTCTGAAAATTTCCTCCTTGGCCTTCCTCTCCTCTTTGTTGCTTCTAAATATTCAAAGCCAGATGGATCCCTTTTACTTGAGGATTGAGAGATCTTCTTGAAATTATTTGCTGCTCCTTTGGGTCTTCCTATTATTTTGGATCTTTGAGTAGAATTGGGCTCTTGAATCAGAAAAAGTTGATACTTTCCGGTGTAAAGCTTCTGTGTTTCACCCAGATAATAAGGTTGTTCTCCATGTGGAAATTTTTTGAATTCTTCAAAAAATTCAGAAAGATATCTATTTTTATTGGTTTATCTTGAGGGCTGTTCAAGGCTGAGTGATTCTTCATTTGAGTCTGGGCTGGCAGTTAACTGCAGAAAGGAAGTTAGAAATTAATCAGAATATTATTCATTTGAACTTGTATAAAGAAAAAAAAACATAATGAAAAGGGGGTTTTGACATGCCATTGAGGATGGAAATTTTCACCCTTGAAGATAGCTGATTTGACTTTGTGAACACATGGTATACCCATATAAGAAGAGTAATCACAGTTGATGCAAGTGGTTGAAGAGTCAGTGACTTGATTTAATGAGTGAATGGTCTTGAGGGCATAATGTCTGATCTTTCCAGAAAGATGCTCCACACAGTGAGGCAAACCAATGATCTGCTTGAAACCTTCCTGGGATGCTTCAATAGCTCTTTCAATATTTTGGATGGTAATAGAATTATATATCTTATCAGCCACATTGGAAAAGGAGCCAGTAGAGGGAATGATGAAGAGTTTGATTTAAGAATGAAGGCCTTATATTCTTGATGTACTTGTATTTCCAAAATGAGAGTATTTTTTGTCCAAGTAAGAGACAAATTTTTTTTTTTGAGTGGGACCCAGTTTTCAAGGAGGTAGTCTGATGAGGGAGCATTCCAGACTAGATAAAGCTTGGTTAAATTGTCCTGATAAATAGCTTCAGATTTGGAGTTGACCAATTGGTGCCAGTGTTTCTGAAAGAGCTTCCATTCCTCTTCAGAATTGAAATGCTTCCTGAAGTGGGTTTGAATATTTTTTAAAATATTCCACAGACAGAGAAGGTGATGAGAATATGGGAAAACTTTTTCTATGGCACTAATTAAAGCTTTTTCTTTATCTGTCACAATAACCCTGTGTTCTTGATGTTCTAATATTTCCTGAAGTTTATTGAGGGCCCATTCATAGTTATTTTTTCTCTTGGGATAAAAAACAGAAAGCAACTGAGAAAGTCCTTGAAGAATTGTTTACCCCAAAAATATGGAGAAGAGGCATCCCAAATTAATTTGTTTTATATGTGAAGTCCATCATGAAAAGAGTAGGAAATGTTTTTAGAAGTTTTATGGAATCAGGATGTGAAATGAATAAAGAAGTGATGTGTCAATCCATATTGTTGATTCTCTACAAAAAAGAATAATTTTGGAGTTCTAGTATTAAAGCTTCAATTGGGGTTTTTCCATCAAGATAATTTTTTTGGATTTGAGATCTTTGATTATAAATAGTACTGAGGTTTGTATGAACTGGAGTTGAGGAGTTTTTCATAAGAGAATTTAAAATTTTCAATTGGGGAACACCAGCATTTGTTAAGTTTTCTACAGTCTCCTTATACTTGCCATGAATTCTTCTATGGATTGAATGAGTAGAAGGATCATCTGAGGGGGCATGGTTGTGGTCTGGACATATAACTTTAACCTTCCAGAGACCTAATCCTTTGGAGAAGTTTCCAGATAATGTAATAGGGCAATTGGTCTTTCTTTTTGTTTGAAATTTTTTGGGGGCTTTACTTGGTTTGTATTCTCCAGATTTATCACATTAATATGGGTAGGTATGTTTCTTCAATTTTGATACTCTAGTAGAAATGGCATATCCATGGGACTTTTCCCATGATTGAATAGCATCAAATAACTCCTCCTTTTGATTATATGATATTTCAGGAGGAGGGGCCAGAGGAGTGGTATCATTAGATTTAGTACATGAGGAAAGGGCCAGAGGAGTAGAAACACTAGTTTGATTAGATGAGGTGATAGAGGATGGTCCAGGTGAGACAGTTCTGAAAATTGGGTGGATGTTTTGTTGAGACATTTTGAAAAGGGATGTTTTGTTTAAAAAAGAATTTGAGATTTGAGTTGATGATTCAGAAATATTTTGATTAGAAATGGAGTGAGAAAATTTTTAGGTTCAGGAGGTTTTATTTGGTAGTGGTATGTTTGGAGTGTTTTGTTTTGTGTTGTGTTGTGTTGTTTTGTTTTTTTTTGTGTTGTGTTGTGTTGTTTTGTGTTGTGTTGTGTTGTGTTGTTTTGTGTTGTGTTGTGTTGTGTTGTGTTGTGTTGTGTTGTGTTGTGTTGTGTTGTGTTGTGTTGTGTTGTGTTGTGTTGTGTTGTGTTGTGTTGTGTTGTGTTGTGTTGTGTTGTGTTGTGTTGTGTTGTGTTGTGTTGTGTTGTGTTGTGTTGTGTTGTGTTGTGTTGTGTTGTGTTGTGTTGTGTTGTGTTGTGTTGTGTTGTGTTGTGTTGTGTTGTGTTGTGTTGTGTTGTGTTGTGTTGTGTTGTGTTGTGTTGTGTTGTGTTGTGTTGTGTTGTGTTGTGTTGTGTTGTGTTGTGTTGTGTTGTGTTGTGTTGTGTTGTGTTGTGTTGTGTTGTGTTGTGTTGTGTTGTGTTGTGTTGTGTTGTGTTGTGTTGTGTTGTGTTGTGTTGTGTTGTGTTGTGTTGTGTTGTGTTGTGTTGTGTTGTGTTGTGTTGTGTTGTGTTGTGTTGTGTTGTGTTGTGTTGTGTTGTGTTGTGTTGTGTTGTGTTGTGTTGTGTTGTGTTGTGTTGTGTTGTGTTGTGTTGTGTTGTGTTGTGTTGTGTTGTGTTGTGTTGTGTTTTGTTGTGTTGCGTTGTGTTGTGTTGTGTGGAGTGGTATGGTGTGTTGTGGTGTTGTAATGGGGGGAGTGGAGTGGTATGTTGTGGTGTGGTCTGGTCTGGTCTGGTGTGGTGATGGGGGGTGATGGGTGGGGGTGGGTGGGTGGAAGAGGTTTCTTTTATGAATGATGGGAGGATGGGAGCGCTCCAAAATGGCCTGGGAAAATTTCAAACTCATATTGAATAGGAATGGTTAGGTTTTTATGCATGGAGGGCTCAAAAAAGCAGACCCCAGCCCAGAGGGGGGTTTGTTGCCTTCCTTTTTGGATTTGGTTTTTAGGGCACAAATAGAGCTTCAAAAATTAAGAAAAAAACATATTTTGAAACCTTGAGAGGCCTGTTTAAAACTTTAAAGGTCAAATACTTAAAATTCTCATATTTAAACACAACAAATAATGCAGAAAGAAGGAAAAAACACCCCTTTTATTTTCAATTATTTTCCTTGTGATGAATATTTGGTGGGGTTGTTGGAATATTGATGTTCTTGCCTCTAGCCTTCATTTTTTTTTGTTTATATTATTCATTATATTCAACTAATAAAAAACTCATAAAAAACAAATAAACATACCATTCATAGAATAAATGATAAGAAGTTGGAACAAGAAGTTACAAGAAGTCATCATTAAAAGATTGAATCTAACACAGTATTTTATAGTGCTTAAAATGGTCCTCTTTAATTATTGTTGGGCTGAAACTAGTACATGCTTTGTTTAAAATAATCTTCTATATTAATGGTTTGAAGGCTCATGATGCTCATGTTTCTGCTCATTCCATTTTATTCTGACCCATACGAATGACCTTGATTAAGTAGAATTAACGCCTCTGCTTAGAGTGGCCTGAATTTGATGATCATAGAACTCTCATTTCGTACAATAGGCACATATAGATGACCCAGTTTTTCCTTCTCTGATTTTCTATTGGTCAATTGATTCTTGTCTGCAACAGGCTCATATTTGTCCTTTTATTTCCAGAACATTATTATATAATCACAACCACAAGTTGTCACTAGTCCAAAGTGCTGTATCTAGACTACTTAAAGAATCTTGTTCTCAAGTAAAATACGACATCAGTTCTTGGACATATTTCAACCGGAGTGCCCCCTTCCTCCGAGTCACCTGATCCGCTCCTCTTAGCGTTATAAGATCAAGTCATTCTTTCAGCACTTTCATCCCGCCATCAAGGCATCAAATCTTAACAGGGGTAAACCCTGTAATCAAAGCTTGGCCAAATTTTTCATTCAAGGTTTGCATGTTAATCTTAAGTTTTTCCAAAAATAATTGGGAGAAAAATTTATTCAAGATGTGAAAAAAAAATCTTGAAAAGGATATGTTATTTTGAAGTGTTTTTAGGTTGGATCCAATTTTTGGAGGCCAAGGATAAATCCAAAAAATCTCATAACAATATTTTAAAGCTCTTCAGCTGATTGATGAATATTGTGAGAGTTCAAAGTGCCAAAAAAACCTAAGCCAAAAGCCAAAGGAATAGCTCCAAAAATGAGTTTTTCTTTTTGGATTTTGTTAATTTTTTGACTGCATTTTTGAAGGGGTTTAACTGGTCCCAAAATTGTAAAAGATTAGCCATAAGGGTTCAAGACACCTATCTACAGGCATTCTGTGTTAGATTTTCAAAAAATAAAGTTCTTGAAACACCCATGTAAACAAGGATTTGTCCGTGTATACCAGACTTTGCGGGGATGTAGTACACCCATGAGTTCAAGGGTAGCACCTGTGAAAAAAATAATTAAAAATAATAGTAATAGTATTAAAAACATAGAAAATTGAAATCACTTTAGAATTTCTAATTTGTTTCATTTAAAAATATCTTTCAGGGTCAATCTCTTTATGTTCATTTCTGTCAGTAACTCCTCCTTTACCATTTTTGAAATACCTTCAAAATTTTTGATCAAAGCTTTTTCCATTTCTGCAAAATTTTAATCCCCCTTATTATTCTCAATTTTTCTATTTCCTCATCCCCTTGTGTAGCCAACCATCAAACTCAAACCTCAGAAGTACCCCATTACAGATATTTGGCTCAGACATAACTGGTACTGCCTCAGATAACCTTCCTTGACATTCAATGACACCAATTCAATCTTGATCACACATTGCTGCAGCCATTGATCCAACAAATTCAACTCAAAATTGGCTGAAATTCCTTCATTCTTTGCCAATTGCATCTACCTTTGATATAATTCCTTAATAATTTAATTAATAATCTCACCAGGAGCATCTTCTTCATCCATTTCCTTGAACTTGTTGTTGATATATGATTCCTCCCCCTCTACTTCCCCAAAATTCTCCTGCTTCTTGTTTCATTTCCGTTTCTTTCCCTTTTTTATGAGAAACTCTTGTGCACTAATCAATTTTGGATATGAGCTCTTGATTATTTGGTAAGGCTTTGAAAATCAAGACATCTCTTCTTCCTCCAATTTTCTATAAGTTGTGGTGGCTATTTATTGAAATGACATCAAGAAGCACCTACCGCCCAAGCTGTGGAATGAGTAAAAATCCAGAGCATTTGAGGAGATGCTGATCCAAAAGACCATTTGCAATGGTTTCTGAAAAAGGAAGGAGATTATACATGGAAAGCACAATCCATTTTGTCATGGTGCATACATTTTTCATGCTGTTGGCCAGGCCCAAACAGAATCAAACAGGGTGTATTAACCAATGCTTATGACAAAGGGGTAAACAATGCAAGAAGGACAGGAAAGTAAGCAAAAAGAGCAGGACCAGATCAGGTAAGTCATTTTTGGAGAAACAGGAAAAATAGAATTGAGGGTACCAGAAATAATGGGTGTGTGGACTGTTCCAGTAGAGGTCACTGTGGAAGCCAATGAATAAGATGTTGGAGATGAAAAGGAAACATGGCAGGGGCTCTAAATTGAAAAATGTGGTAAATTAGTTGGACTGAAAGTAATTTTTGCTAATAATATTTCTAAAGAAGGGAATGGGGAAAACACATGTGCAAAGAATTCAAATAAAAGCCAAAAAAGTGTCAAATAAGTCAGCAAGGAGCAATGTTAAATTTGCAACCCAGGGGTTGCAAACGGGTGTGAAAAGCTGTTCACACCCCATATGAGTTGTGGACAACAATAAAAAAATAAAATAAATAAATATTCAAATAAATATATCAATATATAAATAAAAAATAAATAAATAAATTACAAAATAAATAAATTACAAAATAAACAAATTACAAAATAAATAAATTAAAAAATAAATAAATTACAAGATAAATAAATTACAAAACAAATAAACTACAAAATAAATAAATTACAAAATAAATATAAGTTAAATAACTAAAATATCTTAAAATTAAAAATATAAGTAAAATATAAATAAATAAAAATCTCCAACCCTACACAACCCATTCACACCTCAAAATGGATTTTGTGGCGCGGTTTGAAACCAGTCTGGGTTGTGAATGGCTGTTTACACCTCAGATTGGTTGCAAACAGCTGTTCACAACCCAGATGGGGCGCAAACTGAGCCATGCAACCCATTTTGAGGTGTGAACAGGTCATGCAGGGTTGTGAATTTATCATTGCCCGTCAACAAGCCTTCAATAGTTGAAGAAAAGCCACAAGGTAGGAGTAGTAAGGGAGCAGGCAAGGGGAGAGTTCTTCAGAGTTGTATTCAATATTCAAGCAGGGGTATTCTGAGGGAGGAAGGGAACTCATCAAAACTTCCACACATAAAAATGAATTTAACATTACAGAGAGACACAGTAATAATTAAAATTTACTTCAGTAGGATTTTATTTCAAAACTTATCACCACAAAAAATGTGATTGCAGTTGCTAGCAAGTGCCTTCAAGAAATATTCAGGTGAAGTGGTCTCCATTTTTTAGTTCAACCTATCTACATCCTTCAACCAAGCTTTTGATGTACAGCAATTGCGCACAGTGATGCACAATGGCTGTGTAAAACTCAAAGTAGCTGTGCACAATCCACAGTGACCATGCATACTATGCCAAGTAACTGTTCAAAATGCACAATCACTGTGCACCATGAGGCATGGCAACTGTGTACAATGAACAGTCACTGTGCACCATGAGGCACCACAACTGTGCACAATGCACAGTTGCTGTGCAATGTGGGATGCAACTTTCCACATCAATTCATATTAAATTTTAAAAATGTGCAGTAACTGTGCCAAATGAACAGAATGTGTGCACCAGGGCTTGGTTGCAGCTTGCCCAAAGCGTGGTTAAAAGCTCATCCTGAGATTTTTCATTTGTTTGGAAAGAGGTCCTCAATGGCACTTGCTAGCAAGTGGCATCACATTTTTTTGTGGTTTTATGCAGAATTAAAATCCACATCTATCAAAAACCTTCCTTACTAGTATCCCAATTTTGCTATTATGGAGGAATTCCTAGAAATTTTGAGACTGTGAAAATCAAGATGTGTCTGGTGGGAGTCAAACCCATGACCTCAGATAGACTAAGACACATACTAGAGTGCTTCCTTTACCAACTAGGCTACAGAAGCTTTTGGATGCCAGGGTTGTTTGGTTTTACTGGTCTAGGTTCAACTTCACAGCCTCCTTACTGTGGTGATACATCATGTTAGAAATTTTCACCTCAACAAGAAAGGATAGCTGAAAGGACAAGAGTTTTCAAAAGTTTCCAATGGAATTATCCATTTTTTTTCCTTTTTATTACACCTTAGATTTGGGAAGATCATTGGGAAACTCTCCTTTATCCTTTCAAAATTCTTGATATTTTTGCTTGAACTTTCTATTGAACCATGAGTGATTTTCTACCCAAATTTTCCCAGAATACTGGCTATTGAATACCAGTGTCTCCAAAAAATTTTATATTGGGACTAATTACCAATAGAAATACAGACAATAGATAAATTTAATAATATTTTAATTTTTGATAGTCATTTTGAACAATGGTATCTAATGAATGAATGGCTTTGATGGATGATAAGACACAGAAAAGTTTTTCTGGGGAATTGGTCCTTTAATGAATAATGAGGATCCATTTCTGAATGAAAGATAAAAAACCTTTTAAAAATTAGGGCAATTTTCAATTTGCAACCTTGCAACCCCCTTTAACAAACTAAAAAGGGTTGCATGGCAAAATTTTTAATGCAAAATGGGTTGCATGGCAAAATTTGTAACCCAAAATGGGTTTCAAATGGCCATTCACAACCCACTTGAGTTGCAAATGGCCATTTAGGACTCAGGCGGGTTGTTAATGGCCATTTGTAACCAATTTTGGGTTGTGAATGGTCATTTGCAACCCAAAATGGGTTTCTGAATGAAAGATAAAAAACTTTTAAAAATTAGGGAAATTTTCAATTTGCAACCTTGCAACCCCCGTTCACAAACTAAAAAGGGTTGCATGGCAAAATTTCTAATGCAAAATGGGTTGCATGGCAAAATTTGTAACCCAAAATTGGTTGCAAATGGCCATTCACAACCCACTTGAGTTGCAAATGGCCATTTACAACTCAGGCGGGTTGTGAATGGCCATTTGCAACCAATTTTTGGTTTTGAATGGACATTTGCAACCCATTTTGGGCTGCAAACCAGGCCACACAACCAATTTTGGGGTTTGAGTGGCAAATATATATATATATATATATATATATATATATATATGTATATATTTAATTTAATGAATTTATTCATTTTTTACTTATTTATTTATTTCACTTTATTTATATTTTGTTTTTATATTTATATTTCTAATTTAATTGATTCATTTATTTTTTATTTTTTTATTAAAAACAAAAAAATAGATAATAGATAAAAAAATGTATTAAAAATGTTTAAAAAATATATATACATATATATAATATAACCGTTTGCAACTCAGATGGGTCACAAACAGTGTTTTGTGCCCTTTTGAAACCACAGGGTTTCAAATTGAACATTGGCCTAAAAATTACCATGAAAATTAATTATAAAGGCAATTATTTTCTTAGGTTTATGGTGTATCATTCTGTTCCCTGGTGTTACACATGGAAGTGCACTGAACTTGAAATTTTCAATCAATTTAATTTCCCTTCTTTTCTGTTCTTTGTATCCAATTGAAATGTTTCTTTCTCCTTATGGTTGAATTCCATCTCTCTGCTTTAAATTTAATTCTATTCAAAGAATCTCTTTGTATTTTTCCTTTTAGCTATTCATCTAAATCATATATGAATTTTATTTTCTAATAAATTTCCTTTTCTTCATCTTCATGTTGTATCCCATTTTCCAGGCTGTGTTGATATTTCTTTGAAAATCCTGTTTCATTTTTGAAAGGTGAGGAATCTTTGATAAATTCATTATTAATCAAAATATTTAGATGATTATTTTTTCTATCATGGTTCAAATCAACTCTGCTTTTGTTTGGTAATAAATTCAATTTTTTATAAAACGTTTATCTCCTTCAACAGGGATTAAAATATGAAAAAGACCACCAACACCACCTCCACCTACAAGGGAAAAAAATGCCTATTAGGTACCACCAGAAAGCCTTGGAGCCCTGTCTTTGAATAACAGATCATAGGAGTAGTGGGAAATATTTGACCCAAGGAGAATTTAACCATCCAATTTTAAATGGACATCTACCAATTTTTGGAGAAATTTGAAAACTCTGAAGCCAGCCAAGGGAAAACCAGAGAGGAAAAATTGAGGCAAGTGGTAAATTTTCACCAGGGCCAAATTGGGGTCTCTGGCTGACCAGTGACATCAAGTTACTACTTCTGGCCACTGTTGTCCCCTATAAGAATCAAAGTTTTCACCATGAAATCACAATGATTGATTCAATTTTTCACAATTCAGTAAACAATATTTCTTTTGGGTTTCACCTTTATTGAAAATTAAATTCCAACAGATTTCACTACTGCTTGAAATGACAATCAACTTGATTTCACATTTTTTCAAATTGAAACTCAACTTTATTTCCCGAATTATAAAATTTGAACTCTGGAATTGTGGCCAGGATAAACCAAGAACTATTTCTGGAAAAATGAATTTTTTCAAACATTTCAATTCATTTACAGTAAAATTGATTTGTGTTTTGTTCCTAAAAGGGACATTGTTGGTTGAAAAAATTCAAACAAACATAAACCATTTTTGATTTTTGTCAGTCTCACTGTTCACAGTCACCATTATAATTTCACAAAGCTCTACCTACTTTACAAACAGTTGGGATTTTTTTTCAGGCCAAAATTGAAGCACCATAAAGAGTCTATGTAATGAATGTGAGAATTCATATGTGAAAACATAAACATGATCACTGTGTGAAATGAATTAGTTCTAAATTGGAGAAAAAAATAAAGCATGTTACAGCACACTCCCAAATAACTTTCTGTTCAGAGGTGGATATTACCCTAGGATTCCACTACAAATAAATGTAACAATGCTTTTCAAAAGTTTCCCCAGGTGTCACTATAAGTTCAAAAGGTAATAACTTCAAATCAAATCAAAGTTCAATTAAATGTTTTAAAATGCTTAATGGATGGGTTTTAGTACACAGAAAATGCTTTCATTTTATTTTTTAAGAATTTGATTCATGTCAAAAACATGGATATCTCTGCCAGCAAGTGCAGCATTCAAAAATATATCTCTGAAAATGTGTCACATGGCGGTTTGACACAAATCCAAGGTGGAACTTACTAACAGTAATGGGAAAAAGTTTTATACTAGGATGAAACAAGAAAGCCAGGATGAAACTTCCAGCAGAAAAGTAAGTCAAAGCTCCAATACAATTGAGAGCAGCAACTAAAATTTAAACAAAATCCTCAACAACTGTCAAGGAATTTGGTGTTAAATTACCCTTTCTAAGATAAATCCTCTTTTTCCTCATTCTACCATGATAGATAGGGTTTCTGAATTCCATTTTCTTCATATGAATCAATTTCCTGCATGTAATGTGCTAAAGTACTTAACCCAAAACAATCATCTATTTTAAATATCTTTCTCCTTTCAGGGTTCATTGTATACTTTCTCAAAACTCACCTGAAGATCTACCTTATTTAAATTTATTTTGCATGCATTCTTTGGTCCACATTTTTTGGGTAGTTGGCTTTCTGTGCTCAAATCTGCATCATCCTTGTGGGGATGTCTTTTTCCAAAATATTCTCTTTACTCATCATCTCAAAAAAAACTCTTCTATTTCTGCCATTACAACCAATCTGATTGGAACCTGTTTTCAAAGGCTACATGCTTGCATTTTAATTAAAAGAATTAAATAATCATTTTTACAAATTCAAAGTGCACCCCTGGAACAGATTTATACCCTTTCTTGCCTAAATTAGTTTTTTATTTAACCTATTTTAGTAAAAATCACAGGTAGGAAGGAATGCCCATTGAGAATAGCATGTCCACAGACCCCCCCCCCCAAAAAAAAAATACTATCAACAAAAAAAGCTAAAATATTGCATGGTTTACTTCATGGACTCTTTTTTGATGTGAAGAAAGGGGGCCAGAATGCAAAGGCAATATTGACCAGAGCACATCTCTAAAAATGTTTGTTTTAAAATATTCTAGACCTACAAATCCAAGTTCATTTGATACAAGAACCTTGTTTCTTATAAAAAGAGTGAAGTTACTTTACAGAATCAGCATAGTGTGTATTTAATCCACATGAGAGGGTGGGAAGAGGAGGTACTTCACTTTTATATTTTTTATTTTTCACTTTTGCGAGTGCAGTGAGGTGCACTCTCATATATCAAGGCAGGCATGAGAATTAGGGCTGGCAGAGACCCAAGTGTGGTTAAGATGACTTGAGCCCCACCAACAATGTTAAATTACACAGCACCTGTACATTTAAACCACTTAAACCAAACCTCACTCAATGTTTTGAAAACCACACCTTGGCCATCCCTTACTTACATGGCTGGTTTCCTTATGCAAACAGCCCCTGGCCCCACTTATGGGACAAGCAGGACCCATATTCCATCTGGTTCCAGTCTCAAAAGCTCACTGGGGGGGTGTAACTGGCAGAAATCCTGCCCCCCCCCCCTTCCTCTTTACAACTTATTCCCTGTGGAGGGTGATGAAATCCCCCTCCAGGGGCCCTGGGGGTTAATTTCCGCAGATAATTGCTTTGAATTTTGGATGGGGGGTGGTTAAATCACCACCAGACCATTGCTCCTCCCCCTTGGTAACAGGGGGGGGGGGGGGGTGGGGGGGGGGGGGGGTGGGGGGGGTGAGATGGCCCCTGTCTGGTGTTAGGGTCATGTGTCATCAAGTCCCCACCACCACCAGCTGCCTTGTTGCAACTGGCCTGATACATTTTTTCCCTCCCAGCCATGAGGCAATGGGGGCAAAAAATCTTTCCCCACTTTCCCAACCACCTTGGTTGCTGCTATTGACCTGCAGCCACCACTACCTCAGTTGCAGCTTCTACCCTGTGGCCCCAAAAAACAACTGGGGTGGGGGGACTCCATTTGGAGGCCCTCTTACCCCTTTCACAGCCCTGGGTGGGCCTTTGGGTCCCCAAAGGGGCCAGAAGCAAGGAACATTGGCATTGACTGGGCCAAAAACATTGGTCTCAGCCCAAAACTAAGGAATGATCATTTTGGCTTGCAAGGCTGGCTGGCCAAATATGTCCATAATACAGAGGAGGCCCAATCATGGCCTCTCTCAAAATTATCATCACCATGTCACTGAGGCACTTAAAAATCAACATCAATCAAAATTGGTTTGAATTGTTTTTAGAAACTCTCAATATCAATCTTTGTTTCATCAAAATCATTCCTTTAAATCCTCACTCACACCCTGCACCAGGGTAAAAATGGAGGCACATGCTAGCATGTGCCCCCCTGTAATGTTTTTGTTACTGAAAGAAACAACTCTGGTATAACTTGATGTCAGCAGACCATATCTCCAACATCAAAAACATGTAACTCTTTCCCAAGCAACATCAAACTCTTTTCGGATTATGTTACAAAACATATGTGTCTGTCACACAGAGACTTGATACAGATCCAGGGTGGTATTAACTAACAGAAGAAGGAAGACTGGTACCAGGGTGGGGAATCCAAAATGGATTGACCTGAGAGATCCAGCAGTGAGGATTGAGGACTCCAAGGTGGGTAAGGACCCAAGGAGGACTCAAAATGAGTCTGGATGATACTAGTAGGAGGTGAAATTGGGAAAGGAGTGGACTGAATGTCAGGGTGCAGAACAAGAAGAATTGATTTCATAAGGAAATGAGGAGAAAGATCATGAGAGTTAAGGTTTATATACTGCTAGATATAAACTTTCATTCTCCTACTTGTAAACCATTTTTAATATATCAAAAGAAAGAATAAAAACATAATATTTATGTTAGTAAGATCAACTGAATATGTGAAAAGTGTGACAGAATCCCCCAATGAAGAATTTTTGTACTCCTGAACACCCTTGAAAAATAAATTAGGTTTAGAAAAACATGCTAAATAAAAGATTGTAGTATGCTCATGTAGAAAGGTACTGCAGTCACACATGATACTAGATTCTGGGGGTGTAGATTGAGTTTTTCTGATGACTGGGAGCTTGCCATCAAATTTATGTTGTGATTCTGAGGAGATTGATATTACTTTAATCCCACTACCACTTGCACTCCCACTTGTAAAGAAAAGTGTTTTTGGACAACCTAATGGGCTCTTGAGAGCATTTTCAAAAAATAATTCCAGCCCTTCCAACAATAATGCTACAAGAATCAATTCAAACAGTGTATGAAACATCTTCCAACTCACAGTCCAGATACCAATCAGAGTGCTGAAATTATTCAAAATAGATTGTAAAGAAATTGTTGATCAATCCTAGGGGGTCTATGACACGGATGAAGAGGTTGGAAGAGCTAATGGAGAATCTGAATCAATTGAATACCTAGAGGCCATTCTACCTGAACATATGGCACCAAGACTGCCATGGTGACTACAACTGGATCAATATGCAACATCCAGGTTCTGGTTGATAAAAGAACCACCAAAGGACCTGTTTCCAAGTGGGAGAAGAGAGGCACCAGTGAAGGGACTCACATTTCTAAGACTGATTCCACTACAAGCGCTAGAGTGGCACTGACTGCCTATACTACCCACACTGGGGTCTTGAATGCATAAAGTGTCCCCCAGACCTTTGGGCAAAGGTCTGGGGGACATTTCTGTCTCAATTTTAGAACTTTTTGGCAATAAATTTATGCTTGGAATCTTTTAAAAACACAATTAAACCCCCAATCCCATATTTTCAAAATTGATAACTCCATCAACCCTGGATGTTAATTATGTCTCAAAGGGGCTGCAAATCAATGGCCACAATTCAAAATACCTTGAATCTGTGTTCCCCCTTATCCAAGAGCAACACTGCCATTTTTTTTTTCTGAATTATATCTACCTGTAAAAATTTTAAGAGATAATTTGAGAAAAGTGATAGGTACTAAAGAAAACAACCAAATTATACTCATAAAATCTTCTAGACCATTCACTGCTTGTAAAAAAATTGACAAGGTTTTTGGAAGGGTAGCAGCCAGAACTTTTGAATACTTGAGTGAGTTTATTTGATAAATTTAGAAATGATGTATAATAAAAATGCCCTGTTCAAGACTTTTAAAAAATTGATTCAGTACAAAGAAGATGCTGTGGAGTCAATGAAAAAAACCAAAACCAGATTTCACTCCATCATGAAAATATATCTAACCAAGAAAGCTTCAAGTAAATCAGTAGGGCTGGTACATAATCATAACTTTCAAATTCTCCTAATTGATTGGTTTTATACAATGGTACCACCAAAAAGGAATGTCAGCAAGGGGAAAAGAATTGGCAATACATTATAGATTGGTTTTGTCTTACTGACTCACCAATTATTTTTATCCACTTCTGTTGTGGGATTTTTGAAGCTAATGATTCAGCTCTGCGTAATAAGGCAATAATATTAACCACTAATAAAAAATGTATTTTAATTTGAACTTGGGGTGCTTTTCTAAACATTCCAGCTAAAATGATGCTTTCATTGTGTAGTTAAGTCATGCCCTTCATGGATCAGTTTTTCAGAAACTGAATGTTGACTGTCCTGACCATGATGGAAATTTGGAAAAAAGAGTGATGGTTTCATTTAATATGAACCAAAAACATGGGTAAAAATCACCTGAAAAATTAGTAAAAGTTGAGGAAGGTGCTTTTAGTATGAATTAAGTAGCTAATTAAACTCTGGATATCATTTTTTGTATGAATTAATGAGCTTATGAGAATCTCTTTCAAATCTTAAAGCCTTAATTAAATGTTCCTGAAGTACCAGTGTTTTAATCAAAGTTGCAATCCATATACAGGCCCATCCTTGTGAGTATATTAGCTCAAAGAACCAGTTTGAAAACAGGATATAAATGCTTTTTTTTTTCAAAATCAATAAGGAGCCAGCTGGGGTGGTGTTGTGTTCCAAATTTCAAAGTCCAGATTTTCAGAAGCCACATTCTCCCAAGATTTATTGATTTATTTAATTTTGAATTTTTTTTTGCCAAAACGCTTGAAATTTTATAATGAATTTCCAAGAATGAAAAAATTGAAAAAAAAAAAAAAAAAAAATTGTATCATCTATATTAAACTGATTTTTTGATCATACATCACCAAAATATATTAGCAATTTTAAAGAACGCTTGAGTTACTATTGAAACTCCCTTCAAGCATGAATAAGATTTGATTGCAAATTGGTTGTAGAGTATTTCAACAGAATTTGTGGTGTGGGTATTTGGGTGGTATTTGAATAGATTGCCTGAATTAGGACAGAGTTACAACTCAGTTGTAACCAAGTTGAAACATTTTTACCGGGTGACACATGCTAGCATGTGCCTACCTTTTTCCCCTGGTGCTCATAAAGATAAAACAATATTGATGGCCGCACAGAATTTTTTGATTTCTTATTTTTTGTCCTTCCAGCGTGTTTTTCGAGTGTTTTGTGCTTTTTAGGATTTTTTTTTTAAAAAACTTATTATTTGTTTTTTTTTTTTTTTTTTTGAAATTTCATTTGTGTTGCAAGTAAAGTACAGATGCTAAAATATCGAATCCCATGAAAAAAAGTAAATATACATGCCTTTTTATAAGCAATGGATCTAGCTTGAAACACATGCCTGAAAAAAAATGACTGTTTTAGGTCAATCAGTCCCATCATTTTTGTCTACCCACTGTATGTATGTACAGTCTCCGCTCCTTACTCATCCGATTTCCTCGCGATTGACTCTCTACTTTCATTACACTGGGATATCCGATCCTTAATATTATTCGTTTTCGAAATCATCGGTATCACAAGGCAGCGATGGGATCGATCGTGCTCGGGTCCGAGCACTCTGTTCTCATCCTACCGCCCCATCTGCCCTCCCTCATACACACCCTCACCACCCGGCTCTCTGCGCAACGAGACGCACGTCATAAGCCGACGGATGATAATGCAACGATCGAAGACAATACCTCGGCAGCAGGCAAGCCATACGCGTAGGGCATCCAATTCACACGTCGTCTGAGACTTGAGTCATGATCTTCATCGTGGTGAGGAGCCGGCCCAAGAGCTCGTATAAGATCAAGTGGCAAGAGGAGAGGGCGAAGAGGAAGAGAATAAAATTGAACGAAGAGGTCAAGTTTTGTCGTGATCGCTCGAGCACGAGCGAAGAGAACGACAACCATAGTGCATCGTGATCACAGGGTGATCAGCAACGTGAGAGGGGGCGAGGTCTACCAGGTCGAGAAAATGGATCGAACGTGAGATGTATGCACAATACGCTCGGGGAGACGAGGTCCCGGGAGTTAGATCAAGTATGACCAGCGAGGGGGGCGACAGATTGGGGAAGAAAGCAGCAAGAGGACTGCAACCGAGGAACCAGAGAAACCCCCGTCCGACATGGGCAGATGACAGGAGTGGTTGAGGTATATCACCGAGTAAAGTAAGGCGAGAGGAGCTTAGAGATCAACATGAGTCACGAGTCGGGGGTCTAAGTGAGAAAAGCAGAAAGAGGAGGCACAAGAGGGGGAAGCGAACACCCAAAGAGAAGTCACTGGAAAGATAAAGAAAGAACGACGCAAGTGGGCGATTGAGGTGAGTAGGAAGTCACAGAGCGGAACATGACGGATCGAAGTGTAGGCAAGGAGAGGATTAGGGGCATGTTGAATCTATAAATGGAATCGAGGGCGAGTCAAGGATATTCCGAAGAGGCAAATGAAGATCAAGCAGATGGGGTAAGAAAGAGTCCTAGAACAAAATACAGCTCGACCGAAGAGCGCAAGTAACCAGAGCAATACGACGAGGGAGGGGGTGGGATGGATAGGACAGTGAGAGTAGTAATAGTAGCGATAGAACTAGTCGAGATTTCTGCTGCACAAACAAGGAAGCCGAGTCGGAACAACTGAAAGAAGATCCATGGGAATGGATGGATGCGTAGGAATGGGTGAGTAGTAGTACAAGCTTGGAATGGTAGAAGATGGATAGTAACCAGTATCCTTAGGTGTGCTCGTCCTTTCGTGCGGTTCCTATTTTTCCTTTTTTTTTTGGATTGTTGTGATAATTAATCTTGCCAAGGACAGTTGATTGTCGTAGATTATGAATGGAAGAATGGAGGCTACGTTTGACCCTTAACTGGCTAACAGAGGATTTCCAGTGCGATTTGAAGGGGTTCATGAAGGACCGATCTGACGGAGGCGATGTAGGACGTCGAGAGAGTGCGAAGGCGATCGAAAAAGGCGCGCGCTGAGAAGCCCAGGAATGAGGGGAAAATGAGAAAAAAAGGCGGAGAGGGGACTTCAACTAAGGAAGAGTCTAATCATCCATTCCCAACCAACTACCGTCATCGTTCAAGATCTCCCAAGCCTTCCATCTCCTAGCCGGATCGATCTGGAGCATCTTTGAGAGGGATCCGCAAAGTTTGCAGGCCAGGGCTTGGTCAACTCCATACTTGGTCTTCAGCACAGATTCAAGGCTCCAGTACTTCAACTTGTGAATCTTTTTCAATTCGCCTGGCAACATGAGTTCATGGGGAGAAATCAGTCGATCAGCAAGAGATGCGCCAGACGATCAGGAACGTCCAAGGACTCAGGTCCGAGCGCTCTCCAACATCAACGGAGCCACCACTATAGATATGCAAGAAAAAAAAGGTTACGACAGAAATAATCGATCCCACCTCTTCGGTTGAAGATATCGAGGCTGAACTTCCCAGACATGGCGAATTCAAATGGGAAAGGCCCCAAAAGCTCAATAATCTGAGCGATGTGGTCATCATCCTTCGAGTAACGCTTAGCTACTGCGTCTGGATTGAAGAGGTAGTCACCGGTAAGTAGTTCAAAGAACTACAGAATGGTCATCGGACGCTTGGTGTCAATGCACCTGCCTACTTGTCCTCACACGATTTTGAGAGAATAAACCTGGAGGGCACTGACCATGCATCCGGCGCTCCAAATGTCAACTCGTCGACCCCAGGGGGCGCCGATGATGGCTTCGGGGCTACGATACTGTCGAGTTTGAATATCGTCGGTGAAATGGTTGGTGACCCAACTGGCGTTTCCAAGATCGGCAATTTTGACGATGATGAGACCATAACCGGTTGCGTCATCGGTCGCCGAATCGGAGGAATGACGAGGATGATCGGAGTCAGGGGAGAATTGAGGGGTGTGGATCTTGCTCATCTGAAACCCGAGCTTGTCGAGTGCAGTGAACGATCCACGGGGACTGGGAAGTGGCCGTGAGCCTGTGATCCAAGCGCCAGGATTCGAGGGGGGATCACGTGGGGTGAAATTGCCAGCACGGCCTTCACTAGGAGGTACGCCCACGAGGGAGCTCTGGGCGGGGCCAGGGGAGGTGAGAGGACTATGGGCGAGCTCAGCGCGGATGACTCGTTCGACGTCCTCGATGCATATCAGCACGTTCTCCGGCTTGAGATCGGTGTGGATGATGCCACATTCACGATGGAGATAGTCCAATCCGAGTAAGATCTGTCTGGCGATGTCTCGTACGATCGGCTCGGGGATGCCGCGGTACTCGTAACGTTTGATCAATCCCAACAGGTTTTCACCCAAGACTTCAAACACCATACAGGTATGAGTACCGTTGGGGCCAGCGTGTTTGAAGTGATCGAGTAATGAGACGACGTGATGGTAACCGGGATGGCAGGGATTGGCGGAATAGACGCGTTCGAGTAACTTGATTTCATCCTCGGCGGTCTCGGTGTAGTGGCTGGCGGACTTGACGACCTTGAGGGCGACGTGTCGATCGAGCCTGGGATGGAAGAGATGCAAGGATGGGGCTAAGTGAATGAGGCCAAAGGATACAGGGGGGGCCGATGGAGAGTAGTGTGGGGACACGAGTACTGAACTTGGTGTCCTGCGCGAGCCAGACGGTGCTGAAGTGACCCCAGCCAAGTTTGCGGATGACGAGGTATCGATCATTGTGAAATCGTTCACCGATTTGAACGAGATGATAACCACCTTGGTCGTAATCGCTCGGCTTCTCTTCCTCATCGATAACGACCGAGCCGGGATTGATCGAGGGGGGAGGAAGGGGTTTGAGTAGTTGACAACCGCCGGTCTTAGGTGGTGGTGGAACGGCTTGAGGGGAAGGGTTGGTGTCAGGTGGAGAGAGGGGAGAGTCCAACTTGAGTTTGGACAGAAGCACTGGGGTCTCGAATTCACAGGGTAGAGTAGGGGTATTGGTGGCGGGCGAGGCAGGGGGATGATGATGATGATCAGGCGTCGCGAGCTGGTGCTTGGGATGATGATCGGGAGAATCGATGGCGGAGCCGAGTGGGAAGGAGGGAAAGGAGGAGGACTGGGTTGGGGCACCCGAGTTGGTCGAGTCGGAGGAGGAATCGGAGGAGGAGGCTGGTGGATAGACGGCGGAGGGGATATCATCTTGGTGAGACTTCATCGGTTCGGAGGAAAGATGAGGAAGATGACGTCTCTGGGGCGATCGAGGTGCCATGCTGAGGGGGGAAAGGTGGGGGGAGGGGGGGGGGGGGGAAGGGATGGACCGAATGAAACGCTCGGCAGGAAATGGGTTGGCGAAACAGTTGACACGTAGGGGTCTGGCGGGCACTGGTTGGAGATATTTACTTTCTTGTGGATTAGATTCGAGGCGTGTCTCTGGTCTTGTCAGGAGAACAGGTGATGATGGACTGGGATCGATGTGCTCATACGGCGTAGAGAAGGCCCGGTGTGTGGACGAGACCGGCGGGACGGCACGGGACGGGAGGGAAGGGGGAGTATGGAGCTTGGCAGCGGGATGGAAGGGGTACAGCCTGCTACGGATGGTACTGACGGGTCCAATCCAGTGGAAGTCGTAGCAAGAGGGCTGCCAGCCAATCGCGGTCACGACCGGCCGGGGTGGCTCTAAGGTTATATAGAACGAGAGGGGTACTACAGACGATCGAACTCTTGGGGGATCATGCGACTAGTCCATCGATCTCAAGCAGTAGGATAAATTTAGAGTCAAGGATCGCGAGACGGAAGGTGAGACTAATTATAATTGGGTGCATGGCAGGATGAGAAGATATTACGCAGGTAAGAACTATCTTAACAGGTCAAAGGAACCCTCGCTCGCTGAGTGCAAGAGAGGTCCCGAGGCAGCGTGTGTGTCTGCACATACATACATATTTACACCAGATCAAATTGAGTGTATGTCCTATGCAGCCTTCCTAGGCTAGGATGGTGATCGCCGAGTCCTGGTGGGGGCCGGCGACGGCCACGGGTGGGACTAGTCTATGACTGCTGAGTAGGGTGAGAGCGAGAGGAAATGCATGAGAGAGTGAGGTTGGACAGGGTGATGATTGCTACCAAGTTGTATTCCGATTTTTTGAGACTTGAGGACCGACCATACACACATGCACACGTATTTAAATGTGCTGTATCACTGTAAGTATCTAAATACGTAAGTATGCACACTAGACCTGCAAACTGTCGAGTGCAAACGAGAACTGATCTGTGGTGAGGATGTAAATATTCATGGAGATATACACAAGTAGGATATTGCAAGTATCAATAGAAATACACACACTTTTACGACGGTCATCTCGAGGTCTTCGATTGATCAGATCGATACCGATCAGAAGTGACCCATCTGGCTGGACCGCAATCAGCGATGAGACGGCCGACAACCACTGCCGACAGATATTTATTTATTGTTTACTTATCACGCCCAGCTGTCGATTGGAATGCTGTCGTGTGGAAATGCATCCATCCACTCATCTCATGAGACCACCTTGTGGGTTCAGGGAGCCATTTCCCATCATGAGTGGTGGGGCTCGTATATAAATGCCTATAACAACAACAGCACGTCGCCCAGACACTCCACCCCACCTCATCTGGCCAACTGAAAAGTTATGAATGAGTGTGTATGTAAATATGCACAATGTACTCATACAATTGCACAACAGACACCCGGTGGATCCTGCCCTCGATCGCTGGTCTTGAGGCTCGTAGGACTCCAGTTTTTATAACAGGCCAGGTTATCGCGTACCTATTCCATGTCCGACGGTCATGCTTGCCAACTCTTCTGATCGACCAGGCTTCAATTCGATCAACGCCTCAGGTCGAAGCCAATTTTGGAGATAGAGTAATCAATCTAACCCACCAGCCTCGGTCCATCTCAGATCTCACTGGGAGGAAGACATCCGTCGACGATGGCAGAGTCAACTTGTTATTCAGTGCTTTGTGTAAAGTGATTCAACCTAATCATCCACCGCGTCAGCTATCGGCCTCTTGTTTGGGCCAAAACCCGGATCCCAATCTCGGTAAGGAGAGAAGGGGATTCCGGGTCGAGCGGATGATTAGATATATAACTATGTACAAGGGTATGTGACATCTGAGAATTCTGTGATATTCTGTGGGTTATGCCTTGTGACATAATTGTGCCTTACCGTGTCTCTCAACACGTTGGATGCGAGCCCGAGGGAGGGGGGGAGGGTCGAATGATGTATAGTTTATCGACCTGAAGCGAGTCCTCAAATCGATACTTACTTGGGACCCGATCGATCGATCGATCCTTCGATCGGCCTTTGATCGGGCCATCATCATCACGACGAACATAGACTATGCACCCATCGATAGACTAAAAACATACCGATACCCATACACTCATACCCATTGAAATCAATCGATCAACGCCCGTGCACACAAACACATCAAGTCACATCCTCCTAGGACGATCACCGATCGCGTCGGATATATATACTTACGTACAGTGGATTGACAAAAAAGAATGGGGCTGAAGCGCTTATTTCTGTCAACCTCAACCCCACGGGTTTAGGGGCTTTTTGATGTTTTTTTTTTTTTTTTGTTTCTCTCTCTCTCACTCTCTCTCACTCACTCTCTCTCATGTGATAAGAAACTGATGAATTTTTGGAATTAAGCATCTCAGATTGAGTCAATAATGATGTTGATAGTTTGTAAAAATTGGAAACAACTTCAAAATAAATAAATAAGAAGGGCACAATTTGCCCTGTAATGGATGATGAATCAAAACAAAAATCAAAAGATAATCTACCATTGAAATTTGGTGAGACTTAAAGAAAAGATCATGGAGACAATGAGAGGTAAGAATATAAAAATAAGAGAAAAATTGGTTCTATCATTGGGCAAAACCACAACCATTGGCCTCAATGACTCCACCTGCATGTAATCAGAAATTGAAGTAAAAGATTCTTGAAGTTTTTACAAGGAAAGCCTTCCCAGGGACATTGGAGGGCCCTGCTCATGACTGGGATTGACTTTAGTTCTTAAAGTGACTGAATATCATTCTTGAAAAGAAAACTTGTACAAGTATTTAATTGGGTTGAATTCAGCTCAGCCAAACATACCTTTTGATTTTTTGGAACATTGTCAGTCCTTTCTGATCTCAACCTTGTGTACTAAAACCCTGTCTTCAATTAAAGAACCCTTGGATTCATCAAATTGTGAGATCCATGGCCCAAGACCAGCCTTGTGTTGTAACTGTCATGCTTCAAGCTTGAGGATTATTATCCTCCCACTTCAACATACCCTCTTCCTCAGTACAATCTACCTCAGTCCATAAGCGTGACAAACTAGAAGCACAACATCAACGGTGCCTTCTGCTTACCAACTCTGGCTTGCATAACAACCTTCCATCCTTGGTGACTGACTCAGCACCCACTTGCAAACCTTGCAGTCAACTCTACTTCATTCAACCATCCATTTGGGCTCCACCTTTTCACCCTGGGTATCAATAACCCTTGGGTTCCCATTTCCCGTCACATGCTCTTGCTAGTTTGCACCCACACTAGTCAGGCCACTTCAACGGTATAGTTTTCAAATAGACTAGTCCCTTACCCTGCATAAAATACACCTTCATATTGGCATTGCTTCTGATGTCACTCCCTCATGTCTCAACTGTTACACTCCAATACATTTGTCTCCTATTGTCTTGCACTTACGCTAAGACCTTGGAAACGTTCATACTGTTATTTCATTTTGTACTCCATTGTGGAATTCAGAAGAAGATTTCTCCTTTAACGGTTCCCAAGTTTGGAAGTTATTGATCCCTTGCGTCTGTAAAACCTGAGCGCAACTGTTCACCCTTTGACTGAGAGATAGAGAATTGAGAGTAAAAGATCCTTCCAAAACCTATGATGATTGGATGTGATCCTCCGTGATCCAATGTCTGATGCTCCCTCCTCCATCCAAGTTGAGTGTGCGGTTTAAGTAACCACCCCCCTCAACCCTAACCTAAGTACAACCAGAAACAAGCACAAATAATGAAATACAACCCCCAAGCACAGCACCCTAGCCCCAACCCTATCCTTCCCATCCCATAATCCACATCCCATACCCCATATCCATCTGTATTGCACGCCTGCCATTACGTCCACCCAATTTTTCCTTCTCATCATGCGGCCCTTGCTCTGCGCCCAACTTGGAGCCCCCCGCACATGTCCGCATCCGCCCAATGCGCCTTTCCAGACATCCAAGATATATCTGTGTGATCCAATCCGCGTCTTGCAATGAGCAATCCATCAAATCCAATCCAATCCATCCCGCGTCTCCAGATGCCAAGCCCGGTTCAACTTCTGCTGAGCCCGCAGCGCGGCTTGCTGCGGCAAAGCTGCACCTATTGCTGAGGGTGCTACCCCTTCTGAGCCTGCCACTACTGCTGAGCACGCAGCGCGCAGCCAATTCCAACTTGCATCCATAAAAGACCACCACATCCCCCCCCAACTTGAGTTCTGTCCCCAGAGATCCACCACCATCTCATCTACCCCCAATTATACCATAGTTTTCCACCTCCCCCTTTGCACCGTTTCATTACACCAAAGAAAAGAAAACACCCCATCAGCCCCTCTTTGCTAGACATGTCCTGCACATATTGCAGCCAGAACTGCCTTGCTTGCTGTATCCTTCCAGGCCGGCGCGCCTGTGTTCCGTGCCAAGCTGAACACCGCCGCTGCTCCCTATTGGAGGGCATTCCTTGCAACCGCCCTCAAGGTTGCCCATGCAAGAGGACCCGGCACAACTCCTTTGTGGTCTTGAGTGATGAGGAGGTTTTGACCAACAAGTGGACCCCGCCTGGCTCACCTTGCAACTGTCTGCAACGCTCTGTCCAAAATCCTCCATTGCGCAAGATTCACAACTTGGGTTCACCGTTCTGCCGGGATGGACCTCCAAGTCGCCAGGACTTTCCGTAATTTGCGGCCTTTTGGAATGCCGCCCATGAGTGGGCCGCGTGGGTACAAATTAACATACCAGCAATGGACCCAAGAATCCCCAACTGTCCGGCCGCGCCTCTACCACCACCACTGAGACCTGCTCCTTGTCTGCCGCCACGGCGTCCCCCCACTCCTCCAAGACCAGCTCCTCCGGTTTCAACTCCTCCGCCGCCATCCCCATTGCCAATTCCCAGGTCATCACTGGAGCCGGTGCGCACACCGTCTCCCATGGTGATTGATTTGTCACCAGAACCGGCAGCGGCTGCAACCCCCTCAGCCACCACTCCCAAGATCCCGGAGATCCCTCTGATTCCGGCACTTCCCTTGGAAAGGTTTGATGCAATGGTCAACAACGCAGACAAACTACTTGGCTTTTTCTAGCGGTCCCTTACGTGCACACCATCAATGGGCAATCCAAGGTTTTGGCGGCTTTCCAATCCCTAGCCGCGGCAGCTTGCGCGGATGTGGAGGAAGTGATGAGGACTCAGCCAACATAGGCGGATTGCCCCCCCTTTTCTTCCTTTCTTCCATGTTGTTTTCATCCCCGCACCTATTTGAAAAGATAAGGAATTTTGCCACGCCATCCTGAGTAGCCTTTGGGCCTTGTGAGAAACTTGAGAGAAATAAGAGCCGCGCGCAAGATCCACGCTTTGAGAGCAACCTGCAAGATTGAGAAGAATCCATACCACTGAGAGTAACTGGTGAGAGTGAGAACATCCGCGCCACTGAGAGTATCCGCTAAGGGTACCTGGACCACCCCAGACAAACTGCCACACAGTTCCCCGTACCCATCTACAGAACAGAGAGAGTACAAAGAAAACCAGCTGTGCGCGCACATCCTTGAGAGAGAGAAAGAGAAAAAGTATCCACCCAACCCACCCACACCTTCCATCTATAAGATAACCAAAGAAAACTCAAAAAGATTTTTTTTTCTTTTCTTTTTCTTTTTTTTTTCTAAGCACCAACCTTTTGCCAAGCCTGCGCCTTTGCTCTTCAACCCACATCTGTTCTGCGCCATGCGCTTTCCTATTTCCTTGAATCATTTTTTGGAGATTGTTTGTGCATTTGCTTCTGGAACACAGGGCTCATCCTTGCGTTGGAAGAACCAGCCTTGCGTTGTGCCTGTACCTAAAAGAAACCATCCTTAGCCAGCAATAATCCCAAAAGCCAATCCAGAGAGAAAAAAATAGGAAAACAAACATTCTGGGGTGTTTAGTGATCCCGGCTAGAACACCCCCTCACCAAATCCAATCATATCCCCTATTCATCCATTGTTCCCCCCCCATTTGGCTGCTGTCCCCAGGGGTCTGCAGTTTTTTACTCCACCAGATGCAAAGTGCGCCCGTGGGCTTTCCCTTGGAAGAAGGATCTGCATTGTTGTCCCCTTTGCTATGCAAACCAGCCGTCTTCTTGAATGAAGTTGAGCCCCGCGCAAAGAACCGCTTCACATGCAAAGCCGCAGCCTTCTGTTTAAGCCGAGTCCCATCCAATTCCTCCAACTGGTAGCTACCTCCCGTAAACTTGGACTTTACGCAGAAAGGCCATTCCATTGATTAGCAAACAGCTTCCCCCATTGATTTTCCAGGCTACGGTTGTAAAACAGAACCAAGTCCCCCTTCTGCAACGGATCCCAAACTTTATGCACGCAGCGCTTGTCCCAGTAGCGGATGGAATTCATGCGGGTTTCCTTTGGTCTTCCAGCCGCTTTCTCCAACATCTTGGCCCATTGCAGGAGTTGCTTGGAGCGGGCCTTGACTAGTTCTGTGGCCCTCTTAAACTTCCACCAATCAATACCCAGAAAGGTTTCCAGCTCAATGTCAATTGGCAGCACAGGTTGCTGCCCAAATAGCAGCTTGGACGGAAAATAACCCATCAATCTCTTCACCAAAATCCAATCTGCAAAAAGAACTACCAGAAGTGTTTCCTGCAACCGCTTTCCATCCTTTCTGCACATCTTCACCATTGCGTCCTTGATCCTCTGGTGACCACGCTCAATCATCCCTGCGCCTTCTGGATAGTACTCTGTCACTTGCCCAAACTTTGCTCTGACTCTGCCAACCTTCCTCAGAACTCTGCACCCCCATTGACCATTACCAGCCAAAGTGATTGGTAACACGCAAACCAATCTTCCTCAAGAAACTGCCCAACTTTCTCCGCCAAAAGCTTCACCAGCGGCTGCGCTTCCACCCATCCCAACAGATTTCCCACAAAAAAAGGATGTACGCAAACTTACCTGCCTTGATGTGCACAACATCCAGAGAAACCCGCCCAAACAAGGTGTCCTCCCCAGTTGGAATACCTACTTTTCAAGGTAACGTTGCACTCCGCTTCTGACATGCTTTGCACAACCGTACCCACTAAGGCACCGCACGTACCACACCCGGCCACCAGAACTTTTCCCACACCTGCTTCTGCGTTTCAAGCTTTCCGCAATGACCAAGATTGTCATGCAGACTTCCTAGGATTACCTCCTGATCCACCCTCAAGGTGCTGACCATGAGTGGTAGCGGTGCGCTCCGCTGCCACAGCTGTGCTTCCTGCAGGTAGAAATTTCCCACTATCCGCTAAATCCATCTAACAATCTTGGCTGGCATATTGTCCGGAAACCAAAGATCCCACAAATACAAACTGAGGACTGCGTACCTCCCGGACTGCTGGAGCGGAAGTTACACACCTACTTCTACCACCCCTACCTTAACCCTTGGAGCCTCCACATCCAGTTGTTTGGCGCCTTTGTACAAATCATTGCGCGGGTACTGGGACAGCACTTCCAAAATTGTAAAGGCCTTTCCTGGAACATGTAACAACGTGAAAGAAAACAACTGAAGGAATGCAACCCACCTGGTCATAGGCCCCTTTGGCAGCGTTGGTGAATTAATCATCTGCGCCAGCGCCTCTGCATCCACCAGAAGCATGAAGTGAATCCCCCATAGCAAATGCTGCAACCTCCACACAATCTTAGTGACCCCGCAAGGCTCCAACTTTGGCTGCAAATACTGGCTCTCCGTTGGTGTAAACGTAATGCACTTGTAAAGAACCAGACAATCTTTCACCTCATCCTCCTGTTTCAGAACCGCCCCCACGCCAAGCTTGCTTGAATCCAAGGCCAAATTTATTCCTCTGGCTTCATAATCCAAGTCCCACAGTACAATATCTCACTTGATGATCTCCTTGAGTTTGTCAAAGGAAACATCACAGTTTGAACCCCAGGTCCATTCCCCGCTCTTACACTTCAATGCCTGCAACCAACTAGCAACCTCCACAAACCACTCAATGAACATCCATACATAGCTACACAATCCCAAGAACTGGAGAATGTGCAATACAGTCTTTGGTGTTGGCCACTCAAGGACTTTGTTGTGTTTCTTTTCCGCAATCCGCCTTCCGTTGGAAGCCACCACATGTCCTAGAACCTCCAGCATGGGTACGCAGACTGCTAACTTTTCCCCCAACACCGTAAGCCCTGCTTCCTCAATCCAGAACAAGATCCGCTCCAGCGTTTGCGCATACTCCCAGAAAAATTGGCAAATTTCCAGAGCGTCTATAAGTGTTTCCCCTCCGTAATCTGTCTTTGGGCCTTTGATGCCCACGTTGTGGAAACAAGAGAGGTGTTACCCCCCAAAGTTGTCCTCAAGTTCCAGAAGTTATTGGTCTAAGCGTCTGTAAGGAGATTGGATGTGATGAGTTTAAGAATAGAGAGAGTCATGAAAAGATAAATTCCTCCCTTCCAATCCTTCCCATACCATTCCCTGGTGGTCTGGTGATGATGATATATATATATATATATGTATGATCTGATAATATGAGATGATCCAACCTGGAGTTGAGAGTGAGGTGTTTTTAAGTCCTCCCTCTCAACCCTAACCTAGGTACAACCACAAGCAACAAGATAGATGAAATATGACCCCAAGTACAGAACCCTAGCTCCACCCTAACCCTACCCTGTACCTCCCACCCCATCCAAAACCCTCCCCTTCAATATCAAGTACGTCCGGTTTGTCCTTTTTATGGCGCAGCCCTCTGCAGCGCCCTACTTGGAGCCCCCCCGGGTTCATCTGTCTGCCCGCGTCCCCGGATCCCGCAATCCGTGAGTCGGCCCGCGCTTATGCCCGCGCAAACCTCTGCTGAGCTCTACTTGGAGCCCCCTGGGTTTATCCATCCGCGCGCGTTGGCGGATCCTGCAATCCATGAGTGGGCCCGCGCTTATGCCCGCCCAAACCTCTCCGGCGCGTATAATCACTGATTTCCCCGCCCTCACCTTCCGGACTAGCCACCCACAAGCTTGGTCAGGCCGGCTCCATCACTTGGTCTGCATTCCCTGGGTGGGTTGCGGCCCGCAACACAGCTACCAATCCAAGATTATAAATACAACACCACAACGTCATTGATGAAAATCTGCACCCCCTCTGGAAGATTTTCCTTCAGAATCCAGGTCATCTGCGCTTGGTAAACCGCAACCAAGTTAGTTGCACCTTGCGGCAACCGCATCAGTTGCATCCTGCCCAATCTGGTTTCAAAGGCAGTCATCGGCCGCAAACTCTGATTGAGTTCACGCTGATCATATCTGCCCATCACATCCACCAACCTGTAGCATGCGTGTCCTGCCATAGATTCCAGAAACTTGTCCATGTGCAGAGGTTGTCCCACGTCTTGGATTCTAAAGGAATTGAGTTGCTGCAGAGCATGAACAATCCATAATGACTTCCAATCCTGCTTAACCACAGCAAAGATTGGACTCAAGTAACTTGATGTTGATTGCTTGTAAAGGCCCCTCCCCACACGCTTGCGCACCAGTTCCAAGAAGGGCCCCTGAACCTCCCGCCAAATTGGAATTGGCTTGATCTGCTAAGGTTTGTGCAGAACTGTTGGAATCACATAAGGGTCTCCTATCTTGCTCTTTAACAGTCCCCGCTCTTCAGGTCCAAATGCAAGCGCTCTTTGCTGGAGGACAAGTACCCACCAGAAAATCCTGTTCCTACCCGCTTTACCAGCCCGGCGGTCCAAAGTTGAGGGCCGCAAACCGCTCATCTGCAATCTGCTTCAATTGGGTTACCCATCCTGACACCTTCAGCGGAGATTTCCAAGGGTCCTGCAACCATGGTATTGGTTGAAGTGGTCCATTCAAATCCTGGAAAATTGCTTTATCCTGGGGACAGACCCTCCGCGCAACTGGCTTATACTTCCCAACATTGCATTTCACCATCTGCACGCATCCATTACCATAGGTCCTAGTCAAAACCAAACCGTGGCTTTTGCCTTTGCTCAAAAGTGTGGCAAAATGATAGTGTTTTTGCAAAATATCTCCCGGCAATGCACACTGAGGAAAGGGAATTACTTCCAGCGCTGGGGCTTCCCGCGCTTCCTCCCTACTTCCCAACTGCTCCTCACTGGTTGACCGCCTGCACAAAGCTGGAGCTAGCTCTGTGCAATATCCTTGGCCGACTAGTCAAAATCAGCCTCCAGCCCACCCTTGCAAACCAACTCCGCACTGGGGTCCTCCTCCTCCTCTCTTGCCAAATCCCGCATCCACTTCCCCAACCGCTGATTGCAGATTGTGGTTTCAAATTCCCAGCCAGAAAAATCTTCCACTGTCAATGCTTCCGTCCCCACCTCTGGATCAAACATCATTTGCGTTTGGAACCCAAACATGAATAGCCATCCTAAAATAGCCTCCCCGCAATCAACCAATAGAAAAGAAAGTGGTTTACGGACCCTTGCAACCTAAACCTCTTCCTACTCCACAACCTCATCCACGCGACACGCCCCACTGTTAAGCGTGCAAAGCCCCATTGCACATTTCCACCAAACCAATCCTATTTCATCAACCAATCTAGACAGAAGGAGATTCCCCATAGAACCGCTAACCACCAGCGCCCACACCTTCCTTCCAGAAATATTCATTGGAACGTAAGCCAGTGGAGTTGAAACTAATTTTATCCCTGCTAGCTTGCGCTCCACATCATCACAAGCAAAATTCACCCGTTGCACTGTTGGAGGGATCCTATTGTGTCCACAATCCTTCAGCACCTGAACCATCTCATCTACTACCACCGGTGACACCACCACCAACTCCTTCAAGGTCAAGGGAATAGTCGTTTCATTCCCCATCACTCTGCACACAATTTCCACTGACTTCTTCTTCCCCACCAGATTCACCGGCCATCCATCTGTTTCCGGAACGCACACAATTGGCTTAGGAGCTTCCAGGGGTACCCGTTCCTTTGCATCCACATCCATCCTTTCCACTGCAACCGGTTCCTCCATTGCTAGTACCCTTACTTCCACCTCCACAAGAGGCGGTTGCCATACACCAGGACCAGTGACAATCCCCAGAAAAGCTTGAGCAGTTACCACCAGTTCCTGTCCTTGCGCGCGCACTTTCTCCATCACAGTTGGATTCCCAGGTTTGGCGGAGATCTGCTTGCCTGTCCAGAACATGAATCCCATTCCCACCAGTAAAACCAATCCCACCTTGAGGTCCTTTGTCATGTTGTTGCACCCCAACCGCCAATGTCCCTTGTCCCCACAGTAATTACATAACCGTGACATGGGCAGATTTGACGGCAGAAGCGGTCCCCCAAGGTAAGGAGGCGGATTGCGCAGCCCTGACAACATTTGAACCAGGAAGATCTGTGACTCCTTCATCAATTCTGTCATCTTGCTAACCTCCGGGCCCATTGTCAGTGATGTTGCTGGGGCGCATTCCGTTTTTGAGGGGCCCGCCACCAGAGCTTGCATTGGTGCTACTGGAGTGTGGGAAGCGGACTTCTTTGACCCTGTTGGGAACAATCTTGCCATGTCCTCCATCAGTTCCTCCAAGTCTAATTTGCTTTCCACTGCCCAACAAATGACAAGGATGTCTGGAAGAAGCGCAATAATCCCATGCAACCACCTCTTTACCAAGTTGTTGTTGTACAAGTGCCGCTGCACCCGCCAGCGGAGTCGGGGACTGATTCCTCCCAAAAACACCCTCTTCATTGCGTCCATCTGCCCGAATATCACCTTGTTCTTTTCCAGGTAACAATAGATCCAATAAAACATTGCTACATAATCCCCCAATTGCACCTGCTTCCAGAATCTGCCATTTGCGCTTGCTTCCACCACGGCTTTCTCAAAGTTGCTCTCCCAAAACCAAGGTTTGCGCCTTCCCCACCACACTAAGATTTCTGCCTTCAGTTTTGGCCAATCAAGTTCCTCATAACCTTCCATCTCCTCCGCATCCCAAAGCTTCTCTTTGTCTGTGATGAAGAGGATGACAAGCTGAGCCTTATCCAAACCCGTTGCACCTTCTGCGTTGGCAATTCCTTTGTATTGCACAAGGAATTGCTCAATGTCCTCAGTGTTGAACCAGATATGAGGATAGTCCCATGGCCTGATCAAAATGGGCTTGTGATTGGCGCCATTGTTGGAACAAGGGACAACGTATCACGCCCCTGATGAGGGTTGCTTCCAAGAAGCTGGAGGAGGAAGAAGAGTGGGGGTAACCTTAGATGACCCTGCAATGGTTGATGGGTGGTACTGGGACATTGTGCTTGTTAGTTTCAAGAGACAAGGAACAAAAGATTTCTTCCTGGCCAGACCCCAAGATGTGGAATTCAGAAGAAGAGTTCTCCTTTAAAGGTTCCCAAGTTTGGAAGTTATTGATCCCTTGCATCTGTAAACCCTGAGCGCAACTGTTCACCCTTTGACTGAGAGATAGAGAATTGAGAGTAAAAGATCCTTCCAAAACCTATGATGATTGGATGTGATCCTCCGTGATCCAATGTCTGATGCTCCCTCCTCCATCCAAGTTGAGTGTGCGGTTTAAGTAACCACCCCCCTCAACCCTAACCTAAGTACAACCAGAAACAAGCACAAATAATGAAATACAACCCCCAAGCACAGCACCCTAGCCCCAACCCTATCCTTCCCATCCCATAATCCACATCCCATACCCCATATCCATCTGTATTGCACGCCTGCCATTACATCCACCCAATATTTCCTTCTCATCATGCGGCCCTTGCGCCGCGCCCAACTTGGAGCCCCCTGCACATGTCCGCATCCGCCCAATGCGCCTTTCCAGACATCCAAGATATATCTGTGTGATCCGATCCGCGTCTTGCAATGCGCAATCCATCAAATCCAATCCAATCCATCCCGCATCTCCCCCCAGCGCAACTTGCTGCGGCAAAGCTGCACCCATTGCTGAGCGCGCTACTCTTTCTGAGCCCGCCGCTACTGCTGAGCGCGCAGCGCGCAGCCAATTCCAACTTGCGTCTATAAAAGACCAATACAGCAGGCAACTCCTCAAAAAAATCTTTGAAGAATCCAAAGCAATCCAGACCAAATCCAACCTTGCACTCCAACCCAAAAGGAAAGCCCTTCAGCAAAGCTCCAAAGTTCTTGGAAAAAGAAACTGGGATGCTCCAGAATGAGGAATGGTTAAGGAGGCAAAAGAATGGGTTATGTATGTATTGTGGAGGTAAACATGATGTTGATACTTGTGCTAAGCAGCTAGCGTGTGAAGAGGCTAAACAGTAAAAAAAATAGCTTGTAGTTTTCCTGACACTTGCAAGGAAGGCTACACATTATCTAAATGCTGGCAAGTCAATCTTTGCACTTGTGTGTCACTAGGTGCTCCAAGTTCAAGATTTGTCCTTTTCCATTCCAACAACTACCCTTATCAAGTTTTACTCAATCCTGATGCTAATTTTTATTTTATAAGTGAATCTTTTGCCACTTCCAAAAATCTTATGCGTTCCAAGATAGATAGATTCCCTATTTAATTGGTAAGTAGTGCAACTGAGCCGTCTCATTGGGTTTCCCAAAAGGCAAAATGGACCTTTGCATTTTATAATTTACCCAGCTTCAAATGGGATTTATTTGTCTTGGATATTATCAGAATGGATGATACCATTTGAGGCCATGATTTCCTAGTCCACTGGAACCTGGATGTGAATTGGCAAGAAGGAGTAATTAAACTTTGAACCTTGCAAACCCAGGAAAATAACCCTTCCTTCAAACAGGAATTAAACAGCCTACCTGACACTGTCATTGAGTTGGATGACACTTTTCCACCAGGAGATTTGCAATATCCCAGCTTTCATTCCCAAGTTCCCTCTTCAGATTTAGGAGTTATTGCTTATTTGTTGGAATTACCTCTTCCTTTTTTCTTCAAAGAGAAACAGGCACCAACCAAACGGTGTATTTTGAGCTCCCTAATCCTCTTGCATCATGCAAGCACTTCAAACCCCGTGCTCAAAGATGACAAGATTGAAGATTTAGAAATCATTCAAGATTCTTTACCTTTGGTTTATCATGACTTTGCTGAAGTCTTTTCAGCTGTAAAGGCAGATAAACTTCCTCCATACCATTCTTGCAATCATAAGACTGAACTTACTGGCCCACCACTGGCACGCGGACCAGTCTACTCTCTCTCAAAGCAGGAATCAACCGCGCTTCAAGAATACATTGCCAAAAATGTATCAAAAGGATTTCTTTGACCAAGCAATTTAAACACTGGTTCACCTGTCTTATTTGTTCCAAAGAAAGATGGCAGACTTTGACTTTGTGTTGACTATAGGAAACTGAACCAGGTAACCCAGAAGAATGCCTACCCAGTACCGCCTATGTTGCACCTCCTCACTCTCTTCCATGGAGCTGCTTATTTCTCAAAGTTAGACCTTTCAGGCACCTATAACCTAGTTTGCATTGCAAAAGGTCATGAGTATTTGACCACAATGAGAACACTGTTTGGAAGTTATGAGTATAGCGTCATGCCTTTTGGCCTCTGCAATGCTCCTTCCACTTTTCAACATTTTTTCAATGTCATTTTTTCTGATCTTGTAGAGAAATATATTGTGGTGTATCTTGAAAATATACTAGTCTACTCAAAGAATCTTGAGGATCACATTGCACATGTGCAAGAGGTGCTGCAGCAACTTTGCCAGAATGACCTGTTTGCAAAGGCCTCTAAGTGCAAATTTCATACTCCTTCTCTTCAATTTTTAGGTTTCATAGTCTTGCAGCAAGGACTATTGATGGATCCAGCCAAGCGCCAGCGCATATTAGACTGTCACCCACCTTCCTCTGTTAAATCCCTCTCAGTTTTCCTTGGTTTCAGAAATTTTTACAGAAGATTTTTTGAGCATTATGCCAAGAGAACCATGAACCTTACTAACCTTCTTCAAAAAGAAAATTATTTTTTTTTTCACAGAACAAGCTGCTTTGGAGTGCAAAGCTCTGAAAAAAGCATTTATCACTGCTTCAATAATTGCTCACTTTAATGAGCTAGCTTGCACTATTGTAGAAGCAGATGCAAGCAACTATGCAATTGCAGGGGTAATCTTGCGGTTTTCCTCCTCTTCTTCTCTCTTTCAACCCATAGCTTTTGAGTCTTGCAAATTGCTTTCTGAAGAGCTCAATTCAAAAATTCATGACAAGGAACTTCTTGCAATTGTTTATTGCTTGAAAAAATGGTGTTCATACCTTTTGAGTCTTATGGAACCTTTTGAGGTCTTAACTGATCACAATTCTTTGAAATATTTTATGAGCTCAAAATTCCTTACACACAGACAGGCACTTTGGGACAAATATCTCTCCAAGTTCAACTTTACAATCAAGTACTTTCCTGGGAAACAAGCGGTTGTCACTGATGCTTTGTCACATTGGGATGACGTTTACCCAGGAGGGGGGAGCACTTTTGCTGACAACAACCCTGAAAACGTTAGGACACTTTTCTCAACCCAGTCTGCCAAACTCAGTTCAATCATCACTCACCTTTGAGATCTAGCTTGCAAACTACAACAAGATCAACTCAACAACCTCAAGTGTAGCAAACTTTGCAGGAATGAGAACTTATTAGATAGCAATCATAGTATTGACAAAAATGATTATTTAGTTTATAAAAATCATATAGTAGTACCAGATAATCCATGCATTAAGTTAGCTATCTTTGATTCAAGGCATGATTCTCTGCTTTCTGGTCATTATTGGCAGGATAAAACCTAAAAATTGATTGCACAAGACTTATATTGGCCTGGTATGACCAATGAAGTAAAACACTATGTTAATGAGTGCTATGATTGCAATTGGAAAAAGTCCTTGAAACATTGGAAGTATGGGCTGCTCCAGCCACTTCCAATTCTTCCAATTCCTTGGCACTTGCTTTCTATGGATTTCATTTTGCAATGACCTATTTCCAGTGGTTATGATGCTATTTTAGTAGTAGTAGATTGCTTCTCAAAGATGGCTTTATTTCTTTGCAGTAATGTGATGGCCTCTTCTGAAGACTTAGCTAATTTATTTATAGAATATGTATTCTAAAAGCATGGTCTCCCTGATAACATAATTAGTGATGGTGGATCTTTGTTTGTCTCTAGCTTCTGGACTTTGCTGTTCCAACATTTGAAGATCACTTGCATTCTATCAATGGCTTACCACCCAGAAATGGATGGGAAAAAACAAGCAAGTCAATATGATCCTTGAAAAGTATCTATGAATGTAAGTCTCCTACCAACAGGACAACTGGTTGCAATGGCTCCCATTAGCCAAATTGGCCTACAACAACTCCACTCATTCCTCCACCCAAAAATTTGCCCTTCCATACTCTTTATGGTAGAAATTTGACTTTCTCTTCCCTTCATGTAGCACCTTCTCAACCTGCTACTAATTAGCTTAACCACATACAATCCCTTCAATTGCAACTTTGAACCAACCTTGAAGCAGAAAACCAGCACTACAAGGAACAAGCAGATTGAATTTGCACTTTGGCCCCAACCTTTGCAGTAGGAGATTGGGTATGGGTTGATGCTTGAAATATTTGCAGTACTTTCCCAACTTGTAAACTCTCTGAAAGAAAGATTGGCCCCTTCAAAGTCAAATCAATTGTCTCCCCTAACACCTTTAAACTCACCTTACCTGTAAAATGGAAAGGTATCCACCCGGTCTTTCACATGTCTCTCCTAGAGCCAGCTCAAGTCCTATACCTATTAGAATCAATAGGTTTGATATTGCTTAAAACTGGGAATTGACTTGCACCCGGTTCTTCTCATTCTGGCCCTCTACCTCATCTCTTTCCTTTCTATTCCGTTCCTCCACCTCCCATTCCATTCCACTCCTTCCTTCTATCCCGTTTCCTTCCTCTTCATTATCCTCCCTTTTCTCCGGATCCCCCTCCCCTTCAGTCATTGTTCCTTCTTCTCTTTCCTCTTTGGCTTTCTGCATTTCCTTGGATTGCACTTCACTTTGCACTTTGAACCCAATCAACCCAGTATATGGTGGCGGCGGTGGAGGTTTATTGGTGGTATATTGCCAAAATTGTGGCAATACTACAGCAACAAAGATTATATCAGTTCCATTTTCTTTCTTTTAATTATTATTAGTCTTTAAGCCTTGACTTAACAGGGTTCCAAATACCAAAGAACTAAATTGCCGGCACTTGCAGTATATGGTGGTTGACTTGCGGGGCGGACCTTTGAATTTGCACCTCCCTTCTGGATGCTGCTGGGACATCTACAACTGGCTTGCTACTTGTAGGGAACATGCAAGCAACCTTGCGCAAACGGCATTGTTTGCACTTGTCTTGGATACCTCGCGTGGCTGTACTAGGGATGCATTGCTTGTTTTTTCAAATTCAGTTTTCACAATGGCATAATGACAATGATGAAATAATTAATTATAAATCTATTAAAAGCAAAGAAGTAATTTTAATGGGTATACAGTATTTGTAACAACTTTGGAATCAATGGGAAAATTGTCTGAACGCTTGCAGAAGCTTGCGTCTTTATACCCAGGAAAATTTCATGCTTTGAGATTAAGGATTATTGTCCTCCCACTTTGAAATACCCTCTTTGTCAGTACCATCTACCTCAGTCCATAAGTGTGACAAACTAGAAGCACAACATCAATGGTGCCTTCCGCTTAAAAACTCTGGCTTGCATAACAACCTTCCATCCTTGGAGACTGACTCAGCACCCACTTGAAAACCTTGAAGTCAACTCTACCTCAGTTAACCATCCATTTGGGCTCTGCCTTTTCACCCTGGGTATCAATAACTCTTGGGTTCCCATTTCTGGTCACATGCTCTTGCTAGTTTGCACCCACGCTAGTCAAGCAAATTCAATGGTATAGTTTGCAAATAGACTAGTCCCTTACCCTGCATAAACTACACCTTAATATTCACATTACTTCTGACGTCACTCCCTCATGTCTCAACCGTTACACTCCAATAAATTTGTCCCCTATTGTCTTGCACTTACCCTAAGACCTTGGAAACGTTCATACTGTTATTTCATTTTGTACTACGTGCATGTCATTCATTGCCTCATTGCTCAAAACTTTAGTTTACCATCCATCAGGTTGTATCTAGTCATTTTGGATTACCTTATAAAGGATACGCTGCTTGCCTGGGGATTACTTCCTCAGTTAGTTAATTTCATACCTTCTTGCATTTGCTAAATCCATTCATCACATTGGGCTTGGGTTTGGTTCCCTTCCATTGGAACATTCATCCCTCTTTCTGTGTGTTAAGTTACTCCACCATAAGTTTGCACTTTGAAGTTAGCCCTTGCTACCTTGCACTTGGCCCCCCACTCAGCTTTCCTTTTGGGCTCACAATCATCTAAGATTGCCCTATAGTACGTTGGGTGGTTGTGTGACAGTAACACAGTTTTGAAACTTTTTCAACTGAAAAAATTCAACCTTTCAGCAGCCTCACTCTGAGCTCAAACCCAACTTCACCTAATCCTGTACTTGTCACTGAATAGTACTCCTGCATATCTTGCAGTCTCCACCTCCCTCTACCAGGTTCACCCTCTCCCTGTATGGGATAATCTCTATGTTTATTTACACCTTACCACTGTGTCATTTGATTCAGGCAAAATTCCCAGGCTCTCATCCTCTCTTTCTATGCCTTTGTGCATATGTCATCTCTCCTCAACCCAATTGGTATATGGGCCAGTACATATAATATTCTCTCCTATAAAAAGGTTGGTTTTTTGAGGGTTGGCAAATACCAAAATTGGCCATCTTGGGAGACCTCCCTTGAAAACCATTGAGCAATTAGAATTTTTCTCCATAATTTTAGCCACAAACTGGATGCGGGCCATGCATCTTCAGTCAAGTTTTTTCACTAGGCAAAGCCTATACTGCACTGGGAAGCAAATGCCATGCCTCCCTAAATTTGAGAGCTTATACTAGTACGCAGTATATAAATAGTACATACTCTCCACTGTCTGCTCAACCCATTGTCCAAGGGCCTCCATATAAGTGAATTTTAGACATTCCTGGACAGGCCCATTATCCAATCAATCAACTAAAGCGTCCAGCCCAATAATTCAACATGTAATACCATGGGAACCCCAACCTCCATCACCATCCACTCATCTCTCAAGGCCTCCTTCTCAGTTATCACATATGCTGGCCTCTGCTTCCCTCCTGGAAAAATCCCCCCCACAGAATTATTATAATACTTCTTACTGGTTAGTCCCTAAGCCAGTAGCTTTTATATCAGCACAAGACAACCTTCACCCAGCCTGCTAAACTCATATCACCCTTTCCCTTCCTGCTGTTACTCATAAGATTCAACAAAATTCTCCTGGAAATCTCTTCCCAGCCTTTGTAATCCTCCTCTCTTTTTTATTTATTGCAATCCCAATCAATCATCCTTGAGTTCTATTAGTAGTAGTGCCTGTGCCATCTGCTTCTTGCATCCCAGAGCAGTTATGACACCATGTAAAATTTTTTAAGAAAGTCAGGGCTGGTTGATCATTTGTATGCATGATGATGAGCGTAGAGGCAATTTAAGCAATGCAAGAAAGACATCAATTAAATAACTCTCACTTTTGGATGTTGTTTCTAAGAATTTGTCAGTGCAATTGACTTGAGCCATCATTCCGATCATTTCTTTCTGAGAATGTTTGCCAATATTGAATATGGATTCAGCAGCCCAAGTGTGAGTTATCCAAATTTCAAAATTCCAAACATGATTTTTAAAAGCAAATTAAATACCATCTTGGCTGAAAACCTGAATAAATAAAACCCTATTTGATGGGCTTTTCTTTAAATTTTCCAAATTGTGATGTTTTTAAATATTGAATCCTAGATTTCTTGCTCCTTCATATTGCATGACTGCTTGATGGTGCATCCAACCTTTCAAATATCTTGATTGGTCAGCTTATGTGGTCTTGCAGTATGTTTTTCTGACCAAATGGTTCCTCCTTATTTGAATTTTTGGATGTTATTGTATACTTTGATCCTTGAGATCCTCAGATTGTGTGTTAGCCTTGCTCCTATAACCCCAATTTCCCCATTCTACCTTCCCCAACTAGCTGCCCACAAACCTGGTTTGTCTGGCTCCATTCTTGGGTCTCCAATGTCAAAGCGGGCTGCAATGAGTGCACCAACTCCAATTTCTGAGCAGGCCGCAATGAGCGTGCCAACTCTGATGTCCAAGTGGGCCAGCCAAGGCACAGTTCCTGATCCAAGACTATGTAACGACACCACTTCACCCCTCAACTTGAGTTCTGTCCCCAGAGATCTTCCCACTGTTACCTCAACCTGTCACAAGGGCTGCTGACATGCAAGCAGGGCTTGCCACAGAGGGTTCTCTACCCACAGTAGGCTTGGGGGCAAGGTTACTGAAGGAGGCTAACAGGAGTAGAGGAGGATTGGGTTGAATGGTGCTGAATGACACTTGCTGGGAAAGATCTCCTAGTAAGAAGTAGTAAACTGATTTCTTGGGGGAAGCATCAGGAAGAGGAAAGAGGAGGCTTATTAAATAAACAAGAGGTTGGAACTACAACAGAGGTACAAGTGATTGGGGCTCAGACTACACACATGATGTCATGGGAACAGTCTAAGTAACAAAGAGGGCTGATCAGGGATGCTACTAAATTAGGTTAGGCTGCTTATACATTGGGACAAGGTTCCAGGTCTGAGCTGTCTAAGTTGGGAGAGTACAGTTGAAGGATGTACAGTGTACATGGGAGTCATTAAACTATGTACTAAGTAGAGAGAGTATGTAATACAATCTACAGGAGGATGTAAATAAAGATTCCCAAAGGATAAACCACACAGAGGAGGTATAGGTTAGACAGAGAGATAACCCAAAGAGGTATGGGTTAGACAGAGAGGTAACCCAAAGAGGTATGGGTTAGACAGAGAGGTAGAGTAGAGCCTGGGAGATTGAGTATGTGCAAGCCTATGGAGTCTATCTGTGTATAGTATGAGGTTAGACTATATGTAGATATGTACTGCATGAAGATCCTGAGGTATATAGTTACTGGAGACATATTGATGTAAGTCTCCTGAGCCCTGAGGTTGAAGTTCCTAAGAAAGTAGATTAGGCCTGAGGGTAAGACTGAGGTTAGACTGAGTTTGGTGTCAGTATGACAGTACCCCCTGGTGAAGAAGAGGGCATCTCCTGATGACCATAAAAGGAGAGGTTGAAGAGGCCATCCAGGTTGTCCTTCAGCCATGTCTAACTTGAGTTTTCCTTCCCCTTACCCACAACCATCACCACCATCCACCCCATTACCACCTTTATCTTCTTACACCAGATCACCTACACCAACCTATCCAATGGAGAAGACCAACAATTATCATCCAGTCCAGCAATACTACCCAAGTTGTGATAGGTGCGTCAAGCTTGGAAGAATCTGCACCACCAGTATCAAGCACAATTCTGCCAAATGTGAAAGTTGTAGGCAGTATGGAAGAATGTGTGATATGGATAAGCAAGGCAGAAAGGCCTTGGGGCCAACCTTATGGGTCCTGGAGAAGAGTCAACCTTTTGAAGTAAAAGAGGCTCCAGATGATGATGCCATGACCTTGGGTTACTCATCCAGACTTGATGAATCTTCAGGTAAGTGCTTCTGGATTTAGTATTGGAGGTTCTGGAGTTCTGATAAAGGTTTGCAATAGTCCGTTTGATGCAGGAGAGATTGAAGAAAACGCAAGAAAAGAGGGAGGCACTGCGTCGAACCGGTAATTTGGCCATAGATGGTACGTCGAGGCGTCCGCAGGAGGAGTGCGGTGAGGCATTTATACAATGGGGAACCCCTCACGTAGATTTGGACGAGGAGGTGGTCGAGGTCCCCCCAAAAAGGGTACGAAAAAAGGTATTTTGGAATCCATCAAACCCGTCAAAGGAAGTTGTTAAAGCGTCAAAGGGATTTGTCGAAACGTTGAAGGGGTTTGTCAAACCGTCAAAGCAAGTTGTCGAAGCGTCAAAGCAAATAGTTGAAGCGTCGAAGCTCACTGTCAAAGCGTCAAAGCGTCAAAGCAATTCGTTGAAGCGTCAAAGCCCACCGTCAAAGCGTCGAAGCAAACCGTTGAAGCATTGAAGCGGATTGTCAAAGCGGGGATGATGATGAAGACGCCAAAGGGAGTTTGGAGATGGAATTAAGTGATATGGATGAAGATAGAGGAACAACCAAAGAGATCGTTAAAGGAAAAGGAAGAGAGATCATCGTTGAAGAAGGGGGCAGATCAGATGACTCTTTGGAGTTAGAAGATTTGAGGAAAAAGATGAAGGATTTGGAGGTGAAGATGAAGGTGGTGGAAGACAGAAGGAATAGAAGGAAAGGGATTGAAAGAAGAGGTGAAACTGAGGTCTGGTTGGAGGAGTTGGAAAGTGGGGAAAGGTTATTGGAGATGATGGAAGGAAGAAGATTCAGAGAAGATTCAGTTTTAAATGAAGATCAAGTTAATCATTCTTTGGAGATTTATAGTAGGAATTCTAGGACTTTAAATTCAAATTTTCAGGAAGGTTTAAAGAAGGGTTGGGGTAGTGAGATAAGAAAAGAGAAGTATGGGTTTTTAGAAGCTAGAAAGAAAAAAGTTTTAGAGATAAAGAAAAGACTAGCTGATATTTTGGCTTTAGCTGGGCATACTTTTGAAGTAGGGACTACTATAAGGGGGCCAAATTCTTATCAAGTTGCCAAGTTAAAATTAGTAAATAATTGGATGTCTAGAGTAAAAGAGTTGGAAGAATTGATGTGTGAAGCTATCTAAAAAGTTGTTTATATAAAATTTGTTTTATTTTATTATTATTTTTTTTTATTTATATGTTCTTAGAGGGGGGTAATTGATCTTTTCTTTTTTTTTGCTAAGGTTGAAGAAAGGGAAAAAGGAGAAAGAATCTTATTTTTTTTTTTTTTATTTTTTTTTATCATGTTATTGATATATATATATATATATATATTTTGAAAAGGAGAGTAAGGTTTGTATTGTTTTTATTTTAAGGATGACTTTGGTTTTGAGGGATAAAGTGTATGGAAGTCTTGAAGTAAAGTAGGGCAGTTGGTAAGATTAGAGTGAGGTTCCCAAGTAGTGCGTTCCTTGTCATTCTGGAAGCCTTTCCATTCAACTAAGTAAATTAATTTCCCCCTCTTAAGTTTGGAATCCAATATCTGAGACACTTCCCATTCTTCTTCACCATCAATTTTGACTGGCTCAGTTGGTGGTTGGTGCCTAGAGGATAGTGAGTTGTCCTGATATGGCTTGAGTAAGGAGGAGTGGAATACAGGGTGAATGGTGGACCATTGTTGAGGAAGTTGAAGCTTGAATGAACTTTTTCCAATCTGTTCTGTAATCAAAAAGGGACCTTACCATTGCTCTGAGAGTTTATGAGTTGGACGATTGGTTTTGATATTTTTAGAAGAGAGCCAAACTTTGTTTCCAACAGCAAATGAGGCAGGAAAGTCACTTCTTTTTAGGTCAGCATATCTTTTGTAGGTTTTAATTGCCTTTTCTAGTTCAATACCCAATAAATTTTGATTCTGGCGAATCTGGGTTATGTAGTGGCTGGCAGGTTGATCATCTACTACATGGAGACTGTCAAAGTTGGGATGTTGTCCATAGATGGTGAAAAAAGGAGATTGCTTAGTCAAAGTGTGAGTGGAATTATTGTAAGCAAATTCAGCAAGGGGGATCCAGGTATCCCAGTCGTCTTGGTGATAACTGACATACATCCTAAGAAATTGTTCTAGGATCTGATTTACTTGTTCCGTCTGTCCATCTGTTTCAGGGTGATAAGCTGTGGAAAGATTTCTTTTTATCTGTAATTTTTCACATACAATTTTCCAAAAGGAAGAAACAAATAAAGATCCTCTGTCACTGACAATGTCAGTTGGGAGGCCATGTTTAGTAAAAACATGAGAAATTAGTAGGTTAGCCAACTCCACAGAGGAGATATCAGTTCTGGTTTTAATAAAGAGTGAAATTTTTGAAAAACAATCAACCGCCACAAGGATTGAGTCAAACCCATTGGATAGTGGTAGCTGTGAGATGAAGTCCATAGAGAGTGAAGTCCAGGGAGAATCTGGAATTGGTAAGGGTTGGAGGAGTACAAACTTTTTGTGGTGACTGGCTTTGTTTCTGCTGCAAAGGTAACAAGAAGAAACATAATCTTTCATAAAGGAATTCATATTTTCCCAATGGAAATCTCTTTTGACTAGATCAGCTGTTTTGTCTTGTCCAGGGTGGCCAGAGAGGGGAGAGTCATGTCTTTGTCAAAGTATTTCAAGTTGGAGTTGTTCATCCTCCTTGGGGATTGCTATTCTGTTTTGGAAAATAAGGAGTCCAGTGTCTGGGTCTATAAGGTAACTCTTTACTTGTTCCTTTTTATGTAGTTTCTGAATAATCTGCTGGGTTTATTTGTTGGAGATCTGGGACTGAATTAAGGTTTCCAATTGTTTGTCAACCTGTTTTGCAGAGATAAAGAAAATTCTAGAAGGTTCAAAGTCAGTCTGTTTCAAGAGTTGTTTGACATTTGCTGGATTCTTTTCTGCATAGGGCATCCCCCCTTTGGGATAAACGTTGTCTCGAAGTGACAAGACATCAGGCACCATTGATTGCTTTCCAGGCCTATAGACTATAGTGAAGTCAAATTCTGACAGAAACTCAGCCCAACGGGCTTGGCAACAAGTCAAGACTTTGGAGGTCATGAAATATTTAAGAGATAAGTGATCAGTGAGAACTTCAAAGGGAGAAGAAAGACTGAGGAGGTAAGCTCTCCAGATCTTGATGGCCCATACAATGGCCAGGAGTTCCTTATCGTGGATTTCATAGTTCAGTTCAGCACTACCCAATTTCCTGCTGTCAAAAGCAATTGGGTGTTTGGATCCATCAAGAGAGACTTGGGTGAGGACAGCCCCTAGGGCATAGTCACTGGCATCAGTCTCCAAAAAGGTTTGTAAGGAAAAATCAAAATTTCTGAGTACAGGAGCTTTAGTAAAGGCTACCTTGAGGTCCTCAAACTGCTGCAGAGCCCCTGGGGATAAAGGAAAGATGGGGTCTGCTCCAGTTAGAGCAGTGAGGAGGTGAACCTTTCTGGAATAGTTAATGATAAACCTGCGATAAAAACTAGAAAAACCCAAAAACTGTTGCAAGGCCTTTTTGTTTGTTGGTGGTGGCCAGTCCAAGATCTTCTGGACCTTGGAGTTGTCCATTTCAATGCCACTTCTGGAAATGACATATCCTAGATAGTCCACTGAGGAGGCATGAAATTCACACTTAGAAGCTTTTGCATATAAGTTGTTCTTCCGAAGTCTGTTCAAGACTTAACACACATGAGCTGTATGTTCTGTTAAGTTTTTGGAAAAAATAAGAATGTCATCGAGGTATACCACCATACAGATGGTCAGAAGGTCTGCAAAAATGTCATTAACAAAACATTGAAAAGAGGCAGGAGCATTGGTGAGTCCAAAAGGCATTACCAAATATTCAAAACTCCCAAACTGAGTTCTGAATGCTGTAAGATGTTCATCCCCTTACTTAATTTGAAGGAGATTATAAGCACCCCTGAGGTCAATTTTGGAAAAAATGGTAGAACCAGAAAAGACTGTTAATAAGTGAGTCATGGGAGGAATGGGATACCGGTTCTTTAGAGTCACAGCGTTGAGTTTGCAATAGTCAACACACAATTGCAAACCACCATCCTTCTTTCTTACAAAGAGAACAGGTGCTCCAGTGCTGGAAGTTCTGGGGCAAATGAAACCTTTCTCTATATTTTCCGCTATATAGGCTTGTAGGGCCTCCTTCTCATGGTGACTAATGGAGTAGATAGGCCCAACTGGAGGCATAGGGCCTTCCAGTTTGATATGATGGTCGTAAGCGCGATGAGGAGGGAGTTTATCAGCTTTGACCTTGGAAAAAACATCTAAAAAGGTATGATAAGCATCAGGAACTCTCTCCATCACAGTTTCAATTTCATCAGTTTCCTCATCTTCATCCAAACATTCTGCAGTAGCCTGCTTTGGGTCAGAGTCAGAAGTGGAAATAATCATACGCAAAACTTGAACGGATAGATCATTCTCCATATCCTCCAAGAATTTCAGAGAATGTCCAAAGAATATCCTGTTCACAGAAGTAGTTGTTGAACTCAAAGGGAAGTTTTGTGAGTGCATAGATTCTGAAAAGGGGACAGGAGCAGTGACCTGCAGGTTCACTGGCAGAAAGGAAGTAGTGGCCAAGGAGAGCTCAACGGAAGAGGAATGATCCAAAGTTGGTTGGTGTCTTGGGGTGATCAATCCCAGTTGAAAATTTACCTCTGGGTTCCAGAAATGGAGGAAGTCAATACCTAGAATAATGTCTTCTTTGGTGGAGTATCAACTACCAAGAAATCCCATTCTAAGCTGGGAAAAGAGGGCAAAGAGAATTTGAAGGAAACCTTATGGGTGATTTCCTGGGAAGGTGAGTCAGAAGGACTGAAGGTAAATAGGAAAATAGGAGTGGTCAGGGGTTTGAGTGATAGAGAAAACTTTAAAACCATAGATTTTGAAATAACAGATTGAGTTGCTCCAGAGTCAACAAGTACACTGTAAGCCTGGTTATTGGTCAAGCAAACAAAACGTAAGTCTTTGGAAGGAGGGTTAGCATCTTTTCTTTCCAAAGTTTGTACTCAAATACTAGGAGGGTGATGGTCAAGAAGTACCACATTCCCATCACCTAGTCTTTTCCCTGTTTTGGCTTCATAGGATTGGGTTTCTGGCCAGGCTTAAAATCTGGACGTTTCCTGCAGAGGCTAATTTTGTGAGTTCCTCCACAGTAGTTACACAAACCCTCTCTTTCTCGTCTAGCTTTTTCTTCAGCCTTGAGGTGTCCATCCTCTCCTACGTTCAGATTAGGGACATAGGTTGGAGTAGAATTAGTAGGGGTTGGCTTGTTCTTCCCCTTAAACCTACCTGGTTGGCTGGTCTTTTGAGATTTCTGAGGATTTGGAAGACTGGGTCCAGGTCTTGAGGTCTGAGGGAGAGTGAAGGACTTCTCCCGGATCCTTTCATGGTAACAAGTGTCATACTTAAGAACAATATCCATTAGGTCTTGCAAGGTTTCTTGAGGTCCATCATAACCAGCTAGTTGGTCCAGTAATCTGGCTGGGAGACCCTGTCTAAAATGAAAGAAAAAGGCTTTATCACCCCACCCAGAGACCTTGGTCATAGGTGTCCTGAATTCAGTGATATAGTTAGTAGCATAACCACTGTCTTTCATCTTAAGGAGGGTTAACTCCTTCTCAGCACGCTGGATTTCTAGACAATCCCCAAAACGGGTATGAAGCTGTTGAGTGAATAGAAACCAGGAGTTAAGTATGAAGTCTGGCTCATGATTACCAATGTGAGCAAGATAGGGTTGGATCCATCGACTGGAATTTCCTGAAAGGTAAGAGACTGTAAAAAATACTTTCTTTCTGTCATTAGCAAAAACTCTCTCATCATTTTCAAAAATGAGTTCACAAGCTTGAAGGAAAGGTCTAAGCTTGGTTGGGTTAGTTCCATCAAATTTATCTGGGGCATTGATAGATGGAGATTTAAAGTTAGCAGAGGGTCCATGGTCAGCAGGTTTAGAAAGTTGAGTCATTGCAGTGGTCATTTGCTGAAGAATGGCCAGCAGGGCGGGGTCAGTTGAAGGAGCCTGAGTGGTGGAAGGAAGGTTGGTGTGTGGGGAAGGTGAAGGGACTGATGTTGCATTAGAAGTTTGACTAGGATTACCCTCTGGGGATGGTGAACCCAGGCCACTCAAGATTCTGGAATCGAATCCTGAGTCTTCATCCTCTTCATCTTCCTCACCTTCTCCTGGGATTGGGACCATGCTTGCATCATAGGCAGGAGAGTCCAAACCATGGTAACCTGGGCTTGGAAACTGAACTGTGATCCTGTGGAGGCTAGCATTGTCAGAAGAAGGAATAGTAGAAAGGGATACTTGGGGAATAGGTTCCAATAAACCTGTATCCATAGGAGTGGAAGTGGTAGCCACTGGTGCAACCAGGTTAGAAAAGGTCCTACCTGTTCCACGAAATCTAGGGGTAGAATGGTCAGTAGGTTCAGTGGTACCTCTCCCCCTAGAGCTGCGGGTAACTGCTGGGCTAGAAATGTGAGAAAAAAGAGCACGTTGTGGGGGCATTCTTACTTCTAAGAATAATTAGTTACCCAAAAGTTGTTCTTCACCTTGGAGCAAGAATAAAATGATTAAAAAGGGATTTTTTCTTCCTCTGATTACCTTTATGGGACAGTCAAATACTGGTTACTATACCTTGTCTAAGTGTCAAAGTGTCAAAGTGTCAAAGTGTCGAAGTGTCGAAGTGTCAAAGTGTCGAAGCGTCAAAGTGTTGAAGTGTCAAAGTGTCAAAGTGTCAAAGTGTTGAAGTGTCAAAGTGTCAAAGCGTCAAAGCGTTGAAGTGATACTTAGAGGATGGAGAGCTGGAGATCTGAGTAGGTTTGACAGTAAGGTAAGGGAAGCAATGAAAATGGCCACAAATCAAATAGCCAAGTTCAAGGTTGGAACAGAAATAAAGCAAAAAAAAATTGCCACAACTCAATAGCAAAGTTTGATGCTGTCTAAAAGGATAGGGAGGGTGGTTGGTGAAGAAGGGGTTATTGGGGAAGAAATCAGTTTAATGTCACAAGGGCTGCTGACATGCAAGCAGGGCTTGGCACAGAGGGGTCTCTACCCACAGTAGGCTTGGGGGCAAGGTTACTGAAGGAGGCTAACAGGAGTAGAGGAGGATTGGGTTGAATGGTGCTGAATGACACTTGCTGGGAAAGATCTCCTAGTAAGAAGTAGTAAACTGATTTCTTGGGGGAAGAATCAGGAAGAGGAAATAGGAGGCTTATTAAATAGACAAGAGGTTGGAACTACAACAGAGGTACAAGTGATTGGGGCTCAGACTACACACATGATGTCATGGGAACAGTCTAAGTAACAGAGAGGGCTGATCAGGGATGCTACTACATTAGGTTAGGCTGCTTCTACATTGGGACAAGGTTCCAGGTCTGAGCTGTCTAAGTTGGGAGAGTACAGTTGAAGGATGTACAGTGTACATGGGAGTCATGACACTATGTACTAAGTAGAGAGAGTATGTAATACAATCTGCAGGAGGATGTACATAAAGATTCCCAAAGGATAAACCACACAGAGGAGGTATAGGTTAGACAGAGAGATAACCCAAAGAGGTATGGGTTAGACAGAGAGGTAACCCAAAGAGGTATGGGTTAGACAGAGAGGTAGAGTAGAGCCTGGGAGATTGAGTATGTGCAAGCCTATGGAGTCTATTGGTGTATAGTATGAGGTTAGAATATATGTAGATATGTACTGCATGAAGATCCTGAGGTATATAGTTACTGGAGACATATTGATGTAAGTCTCCTGAGCCCTGAGGTTGAAGTTCCTAAGAAAGTAGATTAGGCCTGAGGGTAAGACTGAGGTTAGACTGAGTTTGGTGTCAGTGTGACACAACCATACCTGCCCATACCCATTACTCCACCATTACACCCATCCATAGAGAAGAAAACAGATAATAAAGAGAATCAAACAAAGACTAGAGAAGGAAAGAGAAGAAAAGTTTTTTTTTTATGCAGCGCTCCGCTCCTTGTCCCGCCTTGTATTCTTCCATTTGTTGTGGGACTTGTCCTTGCGTATACGGACCTAGCATTGCAACGCGCCCGCATTCCTGCAACCTTCAATTTGTCCCCCGCCACACCTAGCCTCTGTTTCAGTGGTTTGCAGCCTTCCGCTCCGCCCGGAGAGAGATTTTCACGGCCTCATCCAATCCCACGGTGTGGAAACTAAGAAGGTGATACTCCTCAAGTTGTCCTCAAGTTCTAGAATCAATGGTCCTAGCGTCTGTAAGGATAAGGATGCTCCAGTAAAGAGAGAGAGAGAGAGAGAGATATAGAGAGATGAATTTCCTTTACTTTCCATATCCTTTGCCCCATTCAATCCAATATATATCAGTATGATAAGAGCTGGGGTTGAGAGCGTGTACTTTATTCCCACACTCTCAACCCTAACCTAAGTACAAGCGCAATGACATCCCAACAAAAAATGTAAAAGAAACCCTTAAAACCAGAACCCTAGCCTAACCCTAACCCTTTCCCATACCGCAACCACCCTCAAGCCCGCCTACCGTTACACACACCCAGTTTGTCCTTCTCATGACGCGGCCCTCCGCCACGCCCTACTTGGAGCCCCCTGTGTTTTCCATATCCTCCCGGCGCGCTGCATGACTTCCTGCCCCGCAAGTTGGCCCGCGCCCAGCCCACTCCTATAGCCTTTCCCATACCGCAACTACCTTCACGCCCCCCCACTGTTACACACATCTGGTTCTTCCTTCTCATAACATGGCCCTCCGCCGCGCCCTACTTGGAGCCCCCTGCGTTGTCCATATCCGTCCGACGTGCCATGTGATTTCTTGCCCTGCCAGTCGGCCCGCAATTGCGTGTGCCCAGACCGCTCCTATAGCCCCAATTGCCCCACTCTATCCTTCCAAACTAGCCACCTGCGGCACAGTTCCTGATCCAAGGCTATATAACAACACCACATTCCCCCCCCAACTTGAGTTCTGTCCCCAGAGATCTTCCCCCCATTACCTCAACCATACCCGTCCGTAGAGAATAAAAAAGATAATAAAGAGAAGCCAATTCAGACCAGAGAAGGAAAGAGAGATTTTTTTTATATATGCAGCGCTCCACTCCTTGTCCCGCCTTGTATTCTGCCATTTGTCATTGGGCTTGTCATTGCATACACGGACTTGGCATTGCGCCTCACCCTTGTTCTTGCAATACTATCCCTTCTGTTTGTCCCCCCCACGCCTAGCCGCTGCCCTCAGTGGTCTTCAACCTTCTGCTCCGCCAGGAGAGAGATTTACACAACCTCATACAATCCCACAAGGGTCATGTCCACAAGCTGTTTTCCCAAACTTTCCTCCAGGCGCGCCTTCTGTTGTCAAAGCCCTTGCAACCCCAACCTCCTTCTCACCAGCCATACTGTTGATGCCCAATCCCTTCCCATCCCGCACCTGTCCGTTTCACCAATACCAAAATCTCTTCTTGCCGTGATGGCAATGGGCCCGCCATTGACCCATCCATTCCCCACTCCCCGCGCTCCATGTCCTTCCATTCTGCATGCATCCTCCCTGCCTTCAAAAAGGTCCGACTCTGGTTGCAATCCTCCAATGCCTGGCCCATTCCTTCCGCCACTGCTCCTATCCTCTCCACAAGACCCATCTTCTGTTCATTGTTTCCCAAGCTGCGCGCAATATCCACTCCCATCCCCTTCTCTGCAAGACTTGCCCTCTGCCCTTTGGTTCCCAAATTGCGCAAAATATCAGCTCCCATCCCCTTCTCCGCAAGACTTGCCTGCCGCCCATTGGTTCCTGAGCCATGCCAATATTGGCTTCCCGTTCCCTTGTCCTTGCTTGCTTCATAGCAACAGGCTGAACCAATTCTGCCAAGACCCACTTTCCCAACACATATCCTGTCTCCGCTGGGGAAACCAATCCCACGTTTAAATCCATTGTCTGGTTCTCTCCTCCAAACCGCCAATAGCCATCATTGTCACCATACGTGCACACCCAGGGCATGGGTCCGCTAGGGAGCTGAAGACCCTTCAAATAGATCTTGAGCTCCCTTGCCAACTCTGCAAGTTCACTAACCCAAGGGATGGTTGCCGGTGGTGGGGCCGGAGCACACGCTCCCTCATAATCCAATCCTGCTTGCAACCAGACCCCACCGTGCGCACCTGCCTTTTAATCCAATTCCGCTTGAAACCAGACCCCGCTGGACGCGCCTGCCTTGTAATCCAATCCTGCTTGAAACCGTACCCTGCCGCACGTGCCTGCCTTGTAATCCAATTCCAAGGATTTTCTGAAATTCCCTTCCTGGAAACAAGGCTTGCGCTTCCCCCACCTTTCCAGAATGTCCCCCTTCAGTTTTGGCCAATCATGGTTTTGGTAGCCTTCCATCTCTTCCATATCCCCAAGCTCTTCCGCATCCATGATGAATAGGAAGACATGGCGCGCCTTGTTGGAATCCAATGCACCTTTGGAGTCTACAATCACTTCATATTGTGAGATGAATTTCTCCACATCCACGGTGTTGAGTCAAATGTGAGGGTAATCCTTTGGGTTGATGAGGAGATGGCGGGAGGAGGAAGAAGAGGGAGAAGCAACCACTGGTAGCATCTTGAGTACCTTTGAAAGACTTGAGACAAAAGAATTTCCTGGCAAGATCCCTAGATGTGGAAACTAAGAGAGAGCTAATCCCCTAGCTGTCTTTAAGTTTGGAAGCAATGGTCTAAGAATCTGTAAGGTTAAGGATGCTCCTTTATTTTTAAGAAAGAGAGAGAGAGAGAGAGTAAAAAAAAGATGATGAATTCCTTCCCTTCCTATTCCTTTCCTGCGCCAAAGATCCAATGATAAGATGATGATAAGAGCTGGGGTTGAGAGTGCAGAGTTTGTGCCCACACTCTCAACCCTAACCTAAGTACAAGCGCAATGACAGCCCAAAAAAAAATGTAAAAGAAACCCTAGGCCCAGAACCCTAGCCTAACCCTAACCCTTTCCCATACCACAACCATCCTCAAGCCCACCTACTGTTACACACACCTGGTTTGTCCTTCTCATGAAGCGGCCCTCTGCCACGCCCTACTCAGAGCCCCCCGCATGATTTTGGCCCTGCGCTTGGGCGCGCCTGGCCCACTCCTATAACCTTTCCCATGCCGCAATCACCTTCAATCCTGCCTACCATTACACACACCTAGTTCTTCCTTCTCATGATGCGGCCCTCTGCCGCACCCTACTTGGAGCCCCCCACATTATCCGTATCCACCCAGTGCGCTGTGTCATTTCCTACCCTGCAAGTTGGCCTGCGCTTGCGTGCGCCTGGCCTGCTCCCATTGCCCCAATCACCCCTCTCTATCCTCCCAAACTAGCCACCTGCGGCACGGTTCCCAATCCAAGGCTATCTAACAACACCACACCGTCAACCAGGAATTAAACAGCCTACCTGACACTGTCATTAATTTGGATAACACTTTTCCACCAGGAGATTTGCAATATCCTGACTTCCATTCCCAATTTCCCTCTTCAGATTTAGGAGTTATTGCTTATTTGTCCAACTTACCTCTTCCTTGTTTCTTCAAAGAGGAACAGGTGCCTACCAAAAGGTGTATTTTGAGCTTCTTAACCCTCTTGCATTGTGCAAATACTTCAAACCCTGTGTTAGAAGAAAATGATGAGATTGAAGTTTTAGAAATCATTTGAGAGTCTTTACCTATGGTTTATCATGACTTTACTGACATCTTTTTGGTTTTTCAGGCTGATAAACTTCCTCCATCCTGTTCATATGATCACAAAATTGAACTTACTGGTCCACCTCCAGCACCCAGTCCATTCTACTCTCTCTCAAAGCAATAATCAACCTTGCTTCAAGAATACATTGCGGAAAATGTATTGAAAGGATTTCTTTGACCAAGAAATTTGAACATTGGCTTGCCCCTCCTATTCATTCTGAAGAAAGACAGAGGACTTTGCCTTTGCTTCAACTATAGGAAACTGAACCAGGTAACCCAGAAGAATGCCTACCCAGTACCCCCTATGTTGCACCTCCTCACTCTCTTCCACGGAGCTGCTTATTTCTCAAAGTTAGAACTTCAAGGTGCCTATAACTTGATTTGCATTGCAAAGGGTCATGAGTACTGGACTGTGATGCAAACCCGTTTTAGCAGCTACGAGTATACTGTCATGCCTTTTGTCCTCTGTAACACTCCTTCCACTTTTCAACATTTTTTTAGTGATATTTTTGCTGACCCTGTAGAGAAATACCTTGTGGTGTATCTTGATGATATACTTGTCTAATAAAAAACTCTTGAGGAGCATGTTGCTCATGGGCAAGAGGTGCTGCAGAAACTTCAAAATAATGACCTTTTTTTGAAAGCCTCAAGTGCAAATTTCATACTCAATCTCTTCAATTTTTAGGTGTAATAGTTTTGCAGCAGGGACTAGCCATGGAACCAGCCAAGAGCCAGCACATATTGGACTGGCCCACACCTTGTTCTATTAAATCCCTTCAAGTTTTTCTTGGTTTAATTAATTCTTACAGGAGGTTTATTGAGCACTATACCAAGAAGACCGTGAATCTTACTAACCTTATTCAAAAAGACACTCATTTTATTTGTACGTAACAAGATGCTTTGGAGTTCAAAGCTCTAAAAAAAGCTTTTACCACTGCTATGATACTTGATCACTTCAACAAGCTAGCTCGCAATATTGTGGAAACAGACGCAAGAAACTATGCAATTGCAGGAGTAATATTGCAGTTTTCCTCTTCTTCTAATCTCTTTCATCCTGTTGCCTTTGAGTCTTGCAATTTGCTTTCTGCAGAGCTTAACTAAAAAATTCATGACAAGAAAATTCTTGCAATTGTTTATTGCTTGAAAAAATGGTGTTCATACCTTTTGAGCCTTGTAGAGCCTTTCAAGGTTCTTACTGATCATAATTCTCTTAAATATTTTATGAGCTCAAAAGTCCTCACACGCAGACAGGCGTGATGTGCCAAATACCACTCCAACTTCAACTTTACAATCACGTACTGCCCTGGGAAAAAAGCGGTTGTTACTGATGCTTTAAAACGCTGGCAAGACATTTACCCAGGGGGGGAGCACCTTTGCAGACAAAAATCCTGAAAAATTGAGGAAACTTTTATCTTCCAATCAATCTGACCAATTCAGCTCAATCATCACCCAACTTTGAGACAAAGCCTTTAAAATTCAACAAGCCCAACTCAACAACCCCAAGTGTAAAAAGCTTTGCAAGAGTGCAAATTCACCTTCAAGCAATTATGGTATAGATGAAAACAGTTATTTAGTTTATAAAGATTGTATATTAGTTCCCAATAATCCTTGCATTAAGTCAGATATATTTCAGTCTTGGCATGATTCTCCACTTGCTGGTCATTATGGTTAGGATAAAACCTACCAGATGATTGCATGAGAATTCTATTGGCTTGGTATGACCAGAGAAGTAAAAGACTATGTTAGCCGTGTTTCAATTGTAATTTTAACAAGTCATCAAATCACCGTAATTATGGGCTGCTTCAGCCACTTCCCATTCCGCCTATTCCTTGGCACTTGTTTTCTATGGATTTCATTTCTCAATTACCTCTTTCTAATGGTTATGATGCTATTCTAGTAGTAGTAGATTGCTTCTTAAAAATGGCTTTGTTTCTTTGCTCTGCTGTAACTGCCTCTTCAGAAGAAATAGCTCATATCTTCATAGAACATGTCTTCTTGAAGCATGGTCTCCATGATAACATAGTTAGTGATTGTGGGTCATTGTTTGTTTTGAGGTTTTGGACCTCTCCTTGTCAGCATTTGAGAATCACTTGCAGCTTATCAACAGCTTACCACCTGGAAATGGATGGGCAAAAAAAACAAGTAAATCAGATCTGTGAACAGTATCTTCAAATGTACGTTTCCCATCAAGAGGACAATTGGTTGCAATGCCTTGCACTTGCCAAATTTGCATAAAACAACTCCACTCATGCCTCAACCAAACAGTTGCCCTTTCAAACTCTTTATGGAAGAAACTTGACTTTTGACTCTATTCACGTAGCAACTTCTCAAACTGCTACCAACTACCTTACTCTCATTCAATCTCTCCAATTGAAACTCCAATACAACCTCAAAGCAGAAAAAAAATGCTACAAGGAGAAAGGCGACCAACTTTGCGCTTTGGCACCAGCCTTTGCAGTAGGAGACCAGGTTTGGCTCAATGATTGCAACATTTGCAGCACCCTTCCTACCAGGAAACTCTCTGGGAAGAATCTTGGCCCATTTAAAGTAGAATCAGTAATCTCCCCTAATGTGTTTAAACTTTCCTTACCTCCAAAATGGAAAGGTATCCACCTGGTCTTTCACAGGTCTCTCCTAGAACCAACTCAAGTATTATACCTGCGCAAGGCTCATCCCCCTCCAGAACCCGTAAATGTTCATGATCACTTAGAGTGGGAAGTAAGCCATATTCTGGATTCCAGGTTATGCAAAGGAAAGATTGATTACCTCATCTAATGGACTGGCTTCCAGTGCAACAAAGATCGCACCTTGTGGGAACCAGCCCATCACCTTGGCAACTCTCCTGAGTTGGTGCAAGAATTCCACACAAAGTACCTGCATAAACCCTGTCAATCTTAAATCACATTTGATTCCCATTCCATTCCATGTGTATTCCAATCCCATTCCATCTGTTGCCTCCTCAATTATTCAATCCTCTTTCTACCATCCTTTCACATTCCTGTTCTTATCTCTTTCCTTACATTTCTCACCAAATTCTTTGAAAATCCCTTTCTTATTTCATTTCCTTCTATTTCAAACAATCATTCTCTCTTTCAATTAAAACAATGAAAAAAAATCTATGTATAAAAAATAAAAATTAACATAAAAATTCATAAAACTTGTTGCAAATTTCTTTTTACTTATCCCTCCACATTTTCACAATTCCTGTTTAATTCCGCCACTATCTCTTTAAAATGTTCCCAATCCTCATTGCTTATTAGGCTAGAGATCCTTTGCATCAAGCGCACTTGTTCAACCAACGCCTCCTTGAAGACCTCTTCACTTGCTCTTTGCCTCACACCTTGGTCCCTTGGTTTATCTGAAATTCTGTTGGCAGTCCAAAGTAAGGTGGAGGTGGTGGTGGCATATTATTAGTATAGCTTTGAAACCATGGTAACACTAGAACAAATTCATTTCATTAACATCCCCTCACTATATTAGTCATTATTAAATTTCTCACCTGCTGTTTGCACCCCAAGAAAATCAATCTCTGGCACTGGCAGGATCTGATAATTAACCCAAGGAGCCATCCTACAACTTTGACCTTTGCTTTGTGTTTCCTCAGATACCTCCATTGACAGTTTGCTGCTTATAGTGAACAAAAAAGCCACCTTTTGGAGTCAACATGGCTTGCATTTTCAAACCCCACAAGAAGTAGTACTGGGAACACAACACTTGTTTTTTCAAACACAGTTATTTCAATGGCCAGAAGATGATGACATGATATCAATTATTAAAATTTATTGAATAGTATACTATTGAGTAACAATGTATAAAGGACCTTCTTCAAGGAAAGTATTAGACTTTGATTTGATGGGAATTCACCAAGGACCCTTGCACAAGCTTGTGGCTTTATACCCAGGCAACTGTCACGCTCCAGAGCTAAGGGTTATTGTCTCCTCACTTTTCAATATAACCTTCTCATCAGTACCATCTACCTCAGTCTTAAGTGTGAAAAACAGTAAAGAACACCATCAATAATGCAATCTGCTTACTACCTCCGGCTTGTGCAATAACCTTCTATCTTGGCAACTCAGTCTATACCTGCAACACCTTGCAGTTGGTTGACCATCCATTTGGAAATTGCTCCACCTCTCCCTGGAAATCTCAGCCCTTGGACTGCCATTCTTGGTTATGCTACTCTTCTAGCTTGAAATATCATCAAGCCACATCAAATTGTATAGTTCCATCTTTGGAAAAACATCCTTCCCTGCATTGTCACCTCTGTTACTATATTTGTTCATTCACAGTGTCATCTCATGTCATTCCTTCATGCACCGCATTTACTAGGACACATACTCCCACGGTTCCCTTGTCTTGCACCCACACTATGACTCTGGCTATTTTTTATTTTTCATTTTCATCTTCCTGTTCCCTTCCTGTCATTTATTGCATCACGCTCTCTAGCTGTAGAAGACTTTCCATCAGGTTGTATCTAGTCAGTCTGGAGTACCTTATAAGGACTCACTCCTTTCCTTCAGATTGCTTCCTCAGTTAGTTAATTTCATACGGTTTATGCTTTGCTAAGGGAAGAACATCACATGGGGCCTTACCTTAGTTTCATCTCTACAGAACAACTCCATACCTCTTGCTACTTGCCGTTGGCCACATCTCCCAGCTAGCACCTTGCTACCTTGCACTTGTCCTTGCACTTAGCTTTCTCCCTTGCGCTCAAAATTGCCTATAGATCCCCTCCAGTAAATGGGGCGGTTGTGTGACAGAATCTTTTGATTGATTTCTTCAACATAAGGACTTTGTTTAGTCTTTTCTACCACTTTTGCACCACCAAGCATCTCAATTTAGCATGCTTTATTTTTCTCTAATTTTTCAATCATTTAATTTCTCACTCCAAGCCATCCATGTTCATTGTAAACAAGAGACTTAGCAATGACTCTAAATCTGCAATTCCCATCTCCATTCGGATCCCAAACCTCACCCAAGAACTTATGGAATTTCTTGGGTATTTGATTGAGGTATTTCATATGTGATTCCTATCATCAAAACTAACTTAGTATTCATTTCTTTAATCACATCAATGAAATGAATACTCACCAAAGATGAGCTTTTCTGCACTTTTCTTCTTCTGAAGAGGATTCAAATTCCAAATCAAGTGATCCCAATTCACTTTCAGTCTCTTCCTCTGAACTATAAAATTCAGATTCTGATCCTGCTGACTTTTACTAACAATTCATCATTAGCTAGTTAGTTCATTAGACCCAAAAAATGAACATTTTCCAAAAGAAAAGACTTGCAATCTTTCTTCTTTTCTTATTTGGCACCCTTCCAGTCCTATTTTCCCGCTTGAGTTGTTTTCCAACATGCTCAAACCAAGTTGGTCCTCTCTGCATATCTGTCAATTTAGGCCGGCCCCTACTTGATTGTAAGACTTTAGGTTCAAGTCTTGGCTTTGATTGATATGTTGTGATCTTCCAAATGATATACTTCAATAGGCCCCCTTGCTCATGATCTGGAGATTCCAAGATCATTTCATTCAATTTTTCATTTAACTGAGGAATTCTCAGCATTTCTTCCAAGTTGCACTTCAAAAATTCAAAAGGATCAACCATCAGTGAATTGGGAATAATTAATCAAAAAGAATTAATCACATAGTGATTTGAAAAATCCAACTTAAGCAAACTTACAGAACTATAACTGCAAGGGTCATAGTCCAACCTCCACTGAGGATGAAAATCTTTGAGTACCACGGATCCTCTGAATGCTAGACAGTCACCTATTTTGTGGGAACAGGGAAAACCCATAGTCTTGGAGTATGGCTTGGTTTACACTTTGCCATCATGATCATGTTTGAACTTCTCAAATTGTTCCCTAATAAAATGAATTGCCTCTAAAGACAATTTGTATCACAATGGTAACAGTTAAGGTGGGAGAACTGTCCCTAACTTAATTTGAGAGTTGTGTAGTGATGCATGAACCAATTTAATTTGATTCAAAACTGTCCTGTCAAGGTTTTTCCAAAAATCCAACATGTTTCCCAAAGAGTTTTCCAGAAATTTTTTGACAGTGGCATGGGCCCCTTCAACCCAAGAAGTTGTTTTGTTTCCAAAATCTGGGCTTATACAAGTCCACGCTGTTACAAACACCTCTTTGATAGGGAAAATGTTATTTTCCATATAATCAAGCACATCCTCATAGTCTTTCAAGAAAAACTATACAAGTCAAAAGGTCAGAACCCAAAACTAGGAAGAATAAGAAGCAGTGATTTGGACCTACTTTGAGTTCTGAATCATTGACCGCTGCCTCCTCCTTGGTCTTTGAGGCCCCTTAATTTGCCCATAGAGTCATAAAACGTTTCCATCCTTCAAAATCATTAACAAAGCGCCCTTTACAGTTTTATTGTATGTTTTTAGACAAGTTACAAATGCAACATTGTTTTGATGACTCTGGGAAACTATATTCAATTGCACAAATCAGAGCTTTTTCACAGTCCGTCACAAAGACTTTTGGAAGTCTCTCAGGATCATAAGCCTACTCCTTTAATGCATTTAAAGAACAACTGTAGAACTCAAACATTTCTTTTTTTATGAAAACAAGAGCTTTTGCGAAAGTTTTCCGGTTGGCTGTCATTCCTACAACATTCAATAGCAGGATTTTGTACTTATTTGTTTTATAAGTACAATCCAACATAGCAATATGATGGAATTGTTTGGAAAGCTTTAATGAATCTGGATGGGCCAAGAATAGGGCCTCCAAGTGACCCTCTCCACTTAATTTTGACCAATGAATCCAACTTCATTCTTCAAGCTGTTTGTAGAGTACATCCATAACAATTTTCCCCTTCAGTTCTTCAAGCGCTACCTTTGGCTTAGTGTTATAGATTGTTTGGTTATCAACATAATTGCAGCCATCAATCTTGCTAAGTTTTCTCTTAATTTGTAAATTATTGAGCCCATCATTCATAAATTCTATTAGATTGTCTAAGGCTACCCCAGTGATTCTCCTCAGTTGAGGATTCACAGAGGGATGTTCTGATGGTTCATGGTTATGTTGAGTTTCTTTGTAGGAGAGGAGCCAAAAGGGGTCTTCCTTTGTGCAACTTGCATGGATTAAAAACTTGCACCCAAAATTCCTTGTGTGAGTTTTCCAAGACCGTTTTTTAAGGAGTTTCCCCAAGTAGGAACCATGTCAATCACAGGCCAAATCCACATATTTATCTTTCTTTGAGTTAAAAACTTTCAGAGCTTAACCATGCTTTATAGCCCATGTTTTACAATAGTTTTGCGCCTCTTCCCTAGTAGGAAAGGCTATCACAGGAGGTGTTTCAAGTGGATCTAGTAAATATTCACTGGTTATAGTCATAGTTTCATAGGTGTCATAGTTTCATAGGTTTCATAGTTTCATAGGTGTCATAGTTTCATAGTTTCATAATTACAATCCCTCAATTAGTTTCAATCAAATTAAATCAGGAAAAGACCTCATTGAATAGAATGTTACTCACAACCAGAGGTCAAATCCAACTTTGAAACATTTTGTTCCTCAATTTTCACACTAGATGAGGATGCAATTGGGGCTTCCAATGTTTCATTACCCAAATCCTTTTTTTACAAAGCTTTGTTAATGGCACTATTGATGTAGTCCTTCAACGCAGCCATGTCACAAGGAGGGCTTGCCACTGTTCCCATAATGCAAAAAAATTGCAATGCTACTTCAGTATTCAATCCAAATTTCAAATGAACAACTGCAAAGTTTTCTCACTTTTGATTTAAGAAAGATGTGTCAAATTTCACTTTAATATCTAGGATACTTGAATTGATTTAACTTTAATTCTGCTTTGTTATCACTAGGTGTGGTCCAACTGTCCCACATAGTAAACTTTGATCCCAAATTTGGGTTGAGGGAACCCAAGTGTGGTCCAGGGGGTGCCTGAAATTCTGGCAAGACTTCCGGGGGTTGCGCACTGTTATAATTATGGCCAGCAATTAGCTTAGGCAAATGAGCAGTAATTAAAGCAAAAGAAATTCTGGACACCTGGTGTCAATAATTTCTGATGGGCTCTCAAAATGGGGAAAAAAATTGGATGATATTGGTGATGAATTCAATTGGATGATGAATGGATGAAGGAAAACAGTAGGGAGAAGATCTCCTTAAGTACAAAAAGATTGGCCTCTTATGAGCCCATGATGCAACAAGCCAAAAGGCAATTTTTCCGCCCCAAAAGAGCTCTACAGGCTCTACAGGCCTTGTTACTTGGTTTGGGCTACATCAGCCCACATGGCATCAGTCCCTGTACCTTTAAAACCAGCCTATTCAGGTTGTTTCTGGTGTTTCCACCTCAATCGGGCTGAACCAGCCCCTGTGCTGTTCAATCCCTGGGCCAGTTGTCTATTACAACCGGTCCTATTGCCTCACACACTGGCTGGTTGCCTCATGCAACCAGCCCCTGGCCATAAAAATGGCCAGGTGGGACCCAGGACACACCTGGGTCTGGTCTCAGACTCACATGGGGGGGGGGGGGTGTGACCAGCGGACATGCTGTCCCCCCCTCTTTCTCTCAGATCCCTGGAGGGGGCGGTCAAATCCCCCTACCAGGGGCCCTGGGGGTTGATACCCCCAGGGCGTCTTCAATGGAAGTGGGCTGGGGGGTGGTCAAATTCCCTCAGCCCCGTGGCTCCTCCCCCTTGGTAAAGGGGGGGGGGAGAGTGCCCCTGGCCTCTGCATTGCTTTGATGGTGGAAGGGTTGTCAGGTCCCCCCCACCACTGGTTGCTTTGTTGCAACCAGCCTTGTCATCCCCTGGGCAAGGGGGTGATGAAATCCCCCCTGCCCTGACCAACCGCCTTGTTGCGGTTGGTTGCTTGCTGTTTCAACCCAGCCAGCCACCCCCTCCCCCTTGCAATGGCAAGCAAGGGGAGAGGGAGGGAGCCGGGGCCACTGGCCCTTTCTCCCGTGGCAGTGGCTGCCGTTCACAACCGGCCGGGCCCGCGCGGGATCCCTCGGCCGCCGCAACAGCCCCGTGCGGGCCAAACCTAGGGATACAAGTGGCCCCAAGCGGGCCGCGGCATGGACAGCAGCCCCAAGCGGGCTGCAACACGCATGGCGGCCCCAATGGGCCCCCCCAAGCCCAAAGCCTGAGACAAACACACTTTGGCGGGCCACCCTGTCTGGCCAAGTATGTCCAAAATAAACCTTGGGCCCAATTATGCCCATAAAAGCCCATCTGTCTGTATTTGCCCATATCCCCCATCGGGCCCGTGTACCAATGAGCCTGTTTCACGCGTTTTGAGGCCAGTTTCCCCAAATCAGTGACATCCATACAGGCCCGTATGGTCCGTGTGAGTGTCAAATGGGCCAGAGAGGCCCATATGTGCATCTCATTTGGATTACACTTATACGTAGCACACGCATAAGTGCATACATATTTTAACACGCACCCCCAAAAACGGCATATTCAAGCTGTGTACAGGGGTACATGGCTCAAAATTGCCATTTCTGGGGGGTAAACAGCTCCTATACAACCTCCCGGGGGTTGCGCGTGTTTGGAACAACCCTTTTTAGTTGTCTATGGGCCCCCACGGCTCAAATGGGCGATTTAGGGCCCTAAACAACTACCACACGGTTGGAGCCCTGAATTTATCATCCCCCTTCCAAGAAACATACCTACAATTATCAGTGTGATAAATCTGGGGAATAGAAACCCAGCAAAGATACCACAAAGTTAAAAAAAGTTAAAAAAGACCAATGTTCCTTTTAGAATATCAGGCAATTTTTCCAAAAGATTGGGTTTCTGGATGGGAAAGTTTAAATTTCCAGACCACCACCACCCACCTTCAAATGATCCTCCCACTCATCCCATCCACAGAAGATTCAAAGGCAAGAAACAGGCAATGGTTCAAAATTTAACAAAAGCTGGAGTTCCCCCATTAAAAATTCTCAACTCTCTTATACAAACCTCATAATCTCCTGTCCATTAAAATCTCAATACTATTTACAATAAAAGATCCCAAATTGAAAAAAATGCCCTTGATGTCAAAACTCCTGTTGAAGCATTCATACCAGAACTCCAGAATTCTTCTTTTTCATAAAAAATGAACAATGTGGATGGTCAAATCACTTCTTTGTTCATTTCAAACCCTGATTACATGAAACTTCTCAAACTTTTCCCTACTCTAATTATGATGGACTGTACATGTAAAACCCACAAATTTGGAATTCCCTTTCTTCATATTCTTTTGGGTAAAAAAGTCTTCTAGAAGATTCTTGGTTTCCTTCTGTTTTTTGTCTCAAGACAAAAAGTGGAACTATGAATGGGCCCTGACTCAATTTCAAGAAATTTCAGAAGATAAAGAACCTAGTGTGATTTTTACAGACAAAGGAAAAGAACTTATCAGTTCAATTTAAACAGTTTTACCTTCCTCTCAAAATTTTCTCTGTTGAAGGCACATTTCCAAAAATATTCAAACCCATTGTACAAAGCACCTCAAATCTGAAGATGAATGGAAGCTGTTCCAGAAACATTGGCATCAGTTGTTCAATTCCAACTCTGAATCAAGCAATCAGGAAAAATTAAAAAACATTTCTCTTGTCTAGAATACTCTCACTTCTCACTACCTTCTTGAGGACTGGATTCCTCTAAAAAGAAAATTTGTCTCCTATTTGGCCAAAAAACACTATCACTTTGGAAACACAAGTACCTCCAGAATAGAAAGCCTTCACTCCTACATCAAAGAGTACATCAGTTCATCTATTGGCTCTTTCTATAATGTGTTTCAAAACATTTAAAATTAAATCACCATCCAAATCGTGAGAGAGCTATTGAAGCCTCTCAGCAACAATTTGAGCATCACATTTGTTTTCCTGACTGTGTGGATCATCTATCTGGAAAAATCAGCCACTATGCCCTCAAAACCATTCATTAATTTCATCAAGTTCCTCAATTGTCCACCAATTGCAACCACTCTGATTACTCTTTACACCATGTATTCACAAAGTTGAATTGGCTATCAGAAAGGGTGAAATATTCCAAATTGAATATTTTCATCCTCAATGGCATGTCAAAGCCCACTTATCAATAAGTTTTTTCTTTTTTTTTGGATTCAACCTCAAATTAATAATTTCCTGATTTATTTTGATTTTTCTTTCTCCAGTTGACTCTGGAGCATGATGCAACTGAAGAATCAGAAAAAATCGAATTTCCAAAAAAAGACAGTAATGAAAACTTATATTTCACCAACCTATTTGAAGAATTCAGCAATTTGCCACCTTGAGAACAGCTATATTATCTGGGTCAAACCAAGAAGCTATACAGTGGGAGATATAAACTCACTCTGATTCAAGAGAACCATTCCACTCAAAGATCCAAAGTAAGAGGAAGACCCAAAGGAGCATCCAATAGTTCAAGAGGATATATAAGCCCTCAAGTAAAAGAGATCCGTCTGGTTTTGAATATTTAGAAGGAAAAAAGAGGAGAGGAAAGCCCAAGAAGAAATTCATAGCAAATTACAAGGTCAGTCACCATTTTTTGGAAAAAAATATAAACTTTCATAATTAATATTTTATTCCTATGTGTTCATGTTTCAAGCAGGTGGGAAGCCATCAAGGGGAAGGGAAAGGGAAAAAAGAAGGAGGAATCAGAGGAAGAGGTATTTTTATATCTATCATCATTTCTTCTGAAATGTATTTTTTCTTTTTTAATGAGTCCTTGTCATTTTTTCAACATAGGGTGAATTTCTGACTAAAGAGTAATATTCAGAAGATGAAGAGGTGCCAGATTTGGATGGAGGGGAATATTCAGCAGATCAAGAGCTGCCAGATTTGGATTTTATCAATATGGTGAGCTTTAATTTTCTTTTTTTCTTTTTTGTTTTTTTGGATATAATTTTTCATTAATTTTTCCATTCAAAATTTCATCACAGGCCTGGAACCATTTTGAGGAAGCGGGTTGATTCTCCTGAATACAATCCTGGGACAAGAATAAAGATAATTAACGTATCCAATGAAGATGATGATGCCCCTTACAATCCTGCTTGAAGTAATTTATTATCAGCCCCAAATACCAGTGAGAAAGTGAGTACATTTGATATTTTCTCATTTTTTGATTTTGTCTTTTTTTTTTTTGAATTTTACTCTAGGTTTTTTGCACATTATTGTATTCTTATTCTGGAATCTTTGAACAAGTCTCAATTGAAGAAGTGAATTTTATCTTTATACCATATTTTCTGTTATTAAAAATTCTGATTTTTGTTTTGAGTTCCCATACAAAGATTTTATTTCCCCAAAAACAGCCATTCCACATTAATCACAGGGGATGGGAACTGTGGCTTTAGAGAAGCAGCCATTTGTTTGGGGGAGGAACTCAGAAGAATGGATTGAATTCAGGAAAGAAATGGTGAAAGAGCTTGATTCAAACCCAATCTTCAAGGACCAAAGGTTACCATGTAATATCTGGGTGAAAATTTCAAAGAAGAAAGAAGGAAACTGAACCAATTTTCTCGCCCAGCTCCCATAAATATGTGGATGAAATTTCCAAGCCATGGTTCCCTTCTGGCTCAAACATATAACTGTCCAGTGGTTCTGTTTTCTTCTTTAATTCCTTGCACTTATCTTCGTCTGAATTCCCCTCCCACTCCAAATTCCAAATCTTTGCCTATTTGCTTTATTATTTTAGAAGATTTAAAACATATAGTCTCATTCAAGTTCAAGTCTGATAATTGGCCAGCTCCCAGGTTAGATCCACTTTGGAAAAGCTTTGTGACCAAGGATTCCCAATCTTGGAAAAAATTATTCAGAAAACTTTAGAGCTTGGTAATTAGACTTTTTTCCCTCCAAGAAGATCAAACAGAACCATAAAAACAATTATAGTTGAATAAAATTTAATATTTGTATCCATATTTGTTATTTAGTTTTGGATTTTTGAATGAAGTTTCTAAGGTGTATGCATACATCCAAAAGATCTGTTAAAATTATTGAGAAGATAATTTTTTCTTTTTTCAAATTTCTGAAAACTTGAATCCCATTAAAAAATTATTTTAAAATGCAAAAAAAAGGATCCAAAAATTCAATGAGAAAACTCAATTTTTTGAATTTTTTGGTCTTTTGAAGGAATTTCTTAGGGTAAAAAAGGACACCTAAAATTATGGAAAAAAATCAAAAAGCTCTTTAATAGTGGTTTGAAATCTATGAATACTCCAATTACCAAAAAAAATAATCAAAAAGGGAAACAAAGCATCCAAAATTGTGGTAAGAAAATTGAATTTTTTGAATTTTTGGGTTTTTTGAAGAAATTTTTTAAGTTCAAATAATATATCCAAAAAAAAATCTGAAAAAAAATATTGGAATTATCTTTGACTGTTTTTTTGAATTTGTGAAAGCTTGAACCACAAAAAAAAATGAAATCAAAAGGAAAATAAAAGGATGCAAATGTCCAAGGAGAAATTTGATTTTTTTGATTTGTCTGGTTTTTTGAAGTAATTTTTTAAGGTAAAAGGGAATTTCCAAGAAATATAAAAGAAATATTTGAATGCTCCCTGAACTTTATGGAAGCTGAACTAACTCAAAAAAAATAATTGAAATTGCCAAAAAAAAGGATCCAAAACACCATTGAAAAATTGGTTTTTGCCAATTTGTTGCATTGTGTGATTAATTTTTGGAGGGGTTCTAATGCTTCCAAAATTACCAAAAACCTTTTATGGGGGTTTTAAAACCCCAGATACAAGAATGTGGCTTCAGAATTCCACAAAAAATCATTCCTTGAATTCCCTGCAAAATAAAGCATTTGTTGGTGTAGCAGCAGACCCAATGGCAGGTAGACATAATATTCCATGGAATGAAGGATTGGGGGCATGAGAAAATGAATTCCCTTTGTTATTTATTTATATATTTACTTATTTACTTATTTATCTATTTTTTTATTTTTTTATTTTTTTCCACAACTCACATGGGTTGTGAACGGCTTTTCACGCCTGTTTGCAAATTTAACATTTCCCTTATTTATTCTATTTATTTATATTTATATTTATATTTATATTTATATTTATATTTATATTTATATTTATATTTATATTTATATTTATATTTATATTTATATTTATATTTATATTTATATTTATATTTATATTTATATTTATATTTATATTTATATTTATATTTATATTTATATTTATATTTATATTTATATTTATATTTATATTTATATTTATATTTATATTCATATTTATTTATTTATTATTAATTTGTTTTTATTTTTTTATTGGGTGATGACAAATTCACAACCCCCAGTTGTGTGGGAGTCATGTAGGGCCCTACACAGACCATACACAGCAACCCCGGTTGTAACCAGCCATAAAAGAAGACTGGGACAGTTGCATCAAGGCAACTGGCAGTTGGGGGCATTTGATCACCTCCCCACCTTTGTGAAACAGTTGCAGAAAGGAAAGCGGTGGTGGGGGAGACCTGACCACCCTCCCACAAACAACAAGGGGTGCTCTCCCCCCCCCTTTACCAAGGGGTAGGAGCAACAAGCTGAGGGAGATCTGACCACCCCCCAGCCCATCTGTTGTTAGAAACACCCTGGGGGAATCAACCTCCAGGGCCCTGGTGGGGGGATTTGACCGCCCCCTGCAGGTAATTGACAGAAATAGGGGGGGGTGGCATGTCTTTGGGTTACACCCCCCCATGTGAGGATGATACCAGACCCATGTGAGTCCTGGGTCCCACAAATTTTTATTGGTTTATTAGTTTTTCATTTTTTTATTTTTTGGCCCAAAACGGTTTGTAGTTGTGTGGAAAACTACACAACTCAAATGTAGTTGTGTGTGGTGCCACAAAACTTGAATGTAGCCATGTGTGGTACCACACAACTCAAATTTAGTTGTGTGTGGTGCCACACGACTAAAAACTCTTTTGTGGGGGCTAAACACCTCAATAAAGATGTTTAGAGGTTAAACAACTCCATTGTAGTTGTGTAGCGTGCCACACGTCCCATTTGAGTTGTGTAAATGACTCAAATGGGTTGTGAATTTAACATTAACCTTTTTTATTTCTTTATTTGTTTATATATTTATATATATATATATTTATTTATTTATCTATATTTATATATATATTTATATATATATTTATTTATTTATTCATTTTATTTATTTATATTTATATTTATTCATTTATATTTATAAGTATTCATTTATTTATTTATGTTTCATTAATTTATTATATTATATGATTTATTTATTTACTAATTTTTTTTATATATTTATTTTATATATTTATTTTATTTATTTATTTTGTTTATTTATTTTGTTTATTTATTTTATTTATTTATTTATTTATTTATTTTCACAACTCATATGGGTTTTGAATGGCTTTTCACGCCCATTTGCAACGCCTGGGTTGCAAATTTAACATTTCTTAATTACAAAATATATAAATTTTGCAAAATAATTGTGGGAGAAAAACACTTACCAAAGCCATTGAGTAAAAACTGGGATGGAGTGTGAAAAATATTAGGGAAGATTAGATTAAGGGTATTTTATTGATGTGTTCAAGAAGAAAAAATTACCACATCTCAAAAATCAAGTTTGTGCAAAGACAATCAAACCTGTTGGGAGTGGGTGGGTGTGGGCACTTAAAAAAAAAGAATTTCTACCTTTCTATTTATGGGATAGCTGGGAAAAAAACCAAGAATGAACCTACTTTCCTTAGATTTGCCCCCTCTTCCATTTTGTTTGGTACCAATTCTCTGCACAAAATGTTCTTTATTTCCAATGATACTGTTCTGCTTGGTAAGCTTTTGGAAAATGATTCAAATTTATCCATCCTGTTTACAACACAGGGGACAGGTTAGAATTCCAAGATAATAAAGAATAAAAGAAGAAGAAAACTAACTAAATAAATAAGAAAAAAATAAAATAAAAAACATAGAATCTTTGGTGAAATTCATAATATTGTTGAAGGATTGGTTTGTAATAAATGATAAAGAGATTCTGTTAATATAGAAATTAGAAGTTAAATTGCATGGTATATTTCATGGAGGGGTGGGGGAAATTTTGAATTTGAAATGAACCCCCACCTCATCTATTCCTTTTGCTGAAAATGTACAGGTGATTAAGAAATTCAGTATGAAGAATGCAAAACAAAAATATCTACTTTTCTAGCCTGCTTTCCCTGTTTTACTGAAAAATTTATCCTCAAATAGAAAATTTTGTCCCAAGGGTAAAGTTTTCCTTGAAAATTAAATAATTAGATACTAAAAGTCCTACCCTATGTGGAGGATGAAAGTGAAATGTTTGTTACCGGAGCTCAAAAATGGATATCTTTGAATTGAAAATTCATCCAGATTATCACAATTTTTTCTCCTGAGGCAGTAAATATCACTTTATTTTAAAAAAAAATCCCAAATTAAATCTGATTTTTTAAGATGTAAAATGTTTTTAATGATTTTTTCTTAGAGGATCTTTGAAATTCTTAAGGAAATGACTTAGAATGATCTCCCACAATTTAAAATTTTTCTGAAAGATAAACCCATTCACATGTAGGCTCCAGAGAAAAAAATCAAAAATGAAGATAGAGATGAGTCTATATCAATCCCAATGTCATTGTCCTCAGACCATTAAATGACCGTATTTCTGGTGATGAAGATTTTTTTCTGGGAATCAAGAAGGCCAATGGAAATTTTCAGAATCCTTTTGAGATAAATGGATTGTGTAAAACTGTAATGATCAGTAATAAAGAATTCAGATTCTTGAATGTCTGGTGGAAAACTTATAGAACCTTTCAGAGGGGATGGCATTTGGTGATTCATCCCTTAATTGGACCTGAAAATCCTATCTTCCTGCCACATACCCTCCTATCTACCCCTTTCATCCATTCAGACTCCCAGAACTCTCATATCACAAATCTAAAAATCTTTCCCTTTATATCTCCAAGCTAATTCATTCAAAATGTTTCCATCTTATTTTTTTGGTCTAGGAATTAAATGGTGAAAAGAAAGCAGCACTGTGATCCAAATTAATCTGAGATTCTTGTTGGCGAGGATGATTGAACCAAGAAGATTGACTTTTTTCTTGTTTTGGGATTTCATTATTTTACCACCAACAACCCTCCAAACCACCCTTGAGGAACAAAATTTGTTTCCTACCCATCCCAACTGCACCAGATGAAAAAAGTGCAACCTTGTGATACAGCATTTTCAAGGAAATACAAACTTCCACAAAATTAGCAAGGAGACCTACGTGGGCTTGGAGATTAGGCGCCAAAAGAATTGATGAATTTTTTGAAGTCAGCAAGTAATCAAGTCAGCTTAGCTGTTTCAGCTATTTGACTAACAGAAACTCACATGCCCACCAAGTTTAAGCACTATAGTTGATCCTACAGTTGTATCTGCTGCTTGGGGCTGAAAGATGTTTAATTTTTCATAATGATGAGCGCTTTTGGTTGATTGGAGTTTAGTGAAGGGATTAAATGGCAGTTATCCAGGCAAACAAAATCCTAACTTGTGCCGCAAGTAAACATTTAAAATGTTTTTCTATCCTTCACTCATGGCAAAGATGCCCCAGGTTCTAAGATAGGGATGAGATTGATCAAGTGTAGTAGGGAGGTTAGAGGAGGATAAGGAATGGAAATGAGATAATTTGATATTTTGAATACTAAGATGCAGTGGATAGAGAGTTATGAAGTATATTTGAAAAAACCCACTTATTTGCAGGTAAATCTGACATGCCTTATGTGAAATAAGTAGGTTTTTTGATTTTTTTAATGGCAGTTTTGGTTTGAAAAATGCAATTAACAAACATGGTGGTTTTGGGTTGAAACCTGCCATTAGAGATTTCTAAATCTGAGACCCCTTATTAAATAAAAATATAAGAAATAAAAACATCTGAAAGTGCATGGATTGAAATAAAAGCAAAATAAATTAAAAAATAATAAGATGGCATATCAAAGTTAGAAAATTTGCCATTAGAAACCCGCAATTTCTTTTGAAAAAAACTGCCACTTTTATTGGTGTGTTTCTGAAATACACATACCCCCTAACTGGTGTATCTCAAAATGCGGGGTTTCATGAAAATGGCGGATCTCAAACATCAAAACCTCCATTTATGCACCATCATCCATCCACCATCCATCCCATGCAAAACACCAATCCACACCTCCACCTCAGAAAATCCATACTGATCCCATCTCCATTGCATCACACACATCACATCTCCATTGATTCACATCCACCTCCACCTCACCCCCCACTTCCCCTCCTCTTTTGGTTGGCACCCCTGGTAAGCCACCCCTCCCCCTCCTCCTCTTCCTGCCCCTCATTTTTTTCTGTTCCTTTGATCATTCAGCTTCTATGTCCCCCCCACCTCCTTGCTCAATCTGCCAGGTAAGCTTCCCCCCCTCCTCCTCACCCTTCCCCTCCCTCCCTCCCAATAAATTCAAAATCAATTGAGCAATTGATTTCCAATAAATTGAGCAATTGATTTCCAATAAATTGAGCAATTGATTGACAATAAATTGAGAAACTGATTTCCAATAAATTGAGCAATTGATTGACAATAAATTGAGAAATTGATTGCCAATAAATTGAGCAATTGATTGCCAATAAATTGAGAAATTGATTGCCAATAAATTGAGCAATTGATTGCCAATAAATTGAGCAATTGATTGCCAATAAATTGAGCAATTGATTGCCAATAAATTGAGCAATTGATTGCCAATAAATTGAGCAATTGATTGCCAATAAATTGAGCAATTGATTGCCAATAAATTGAGCAATTGATTTCCAATAAATTGAGAAATTGATTGCCAATACATTGAGCAATTGATTGCCAATACATTGAGCAATTGATTGCCAATACATTGAGCAATTGATTTCCAATACGTTGAGCAATTGATTTCCAATACATTGAGCAATTCATTGCCAATACATTGAGCAAATGATTGCCAATACATTGAGAAATTTATTGCCAATACATTGAGCAATTTATTGCCAATAAATTGAGCAATTGACTGCCAATAAATTGATAAATTGATTTACAATAAATTGAGCAATTGATTGCCAATAAATTGAGCAATTGATTGCCAATAAATTGAGCAATTGATTGCCAATAAATTGAGCAATTGATTGCCAATAAATTGAGCAATTGATTGCCAATAAATTGAGCAATTGATTGCCAATAAATTGAGCAATTGATTGCCAATAAATTGAGCAATTGATTGCCAATAAATTGAGCAATTTATTGCCAATAAATTGAGAAATTGATTTCCAATAAATTGAGCAATTGATTGCCAATAAATTGAGCAATTGATTGCCAATAAATTGAGCAATTGATTGCTAATGAATTGAGCAATTGATTGCCAATAAATTGAGCAATTGATTGCCAATGAATTGAGAAATTGATTGCCAATAAATTGAGCAATTGATTGCCAATAAATTGAGAAATTGATTGCCAATAAATTGAGCAATTGATTGCCAATAAATTGAGAAATTTATTGCCAATAAATTGAGCAATTGATTGCCAATAAATTGAGCAATTGATTGCCAATAAATTGAGAAATTTATTGCCAATAAATTGAGCAATTGATTGCCAATAAATTGAGCAATTGATTGCCAATAAATTGAGCAATTGATTTCCAATAAATTGAGAAAATGATTGAAAATAAATTGAGCAATTTATTTCCAATAAATTGAGCAATTGATTTCCAATAAATTGAGCAATTGATTGACAATAAATTGAGAAATTGATTGCCAATAAATTGAGCAATTGATTTTCAATGAATTGAGCAATTGATTTCCAATAAATTGAGCAATTGATTGCCAATAAATTGAGAAATTGATTTCCAATAAATTGAGCAATTGATTGCCAATAAATTGAGAAATTGATTGCCAATAAATTGAGCAATTGATTTACAATAAATTGAGCAATGGATTTCCAATAAATTGAGCAATTGATTACCAATAAATTGAGCAATTGATTGCCAATAAATTGAGCAATTGATTGCCAATAAATTTAGAAATTGATTTCTCAATCAATTGTGAATAAATCAAGGGATTTATTGTGAATCAATTGAGAAATAAATTGCCAATTGATTGAGCAATCAATTTCCAAAAAGTTGCCAATTGATTGAGCAATTGATTTTCAAACAATTGAGAGATTTATTGCCAATTTATTTATAAATTGATTGCCAATTGATTGAGCAATTGATGTCCAAAAAATTTAGAGATTTATTTCCAATTGATATTGAAATTGATTTCCAATTGATTGAGCCATTGATTTCCAAACAATTGAGAGATTTATTTCCAATTGATTTAGAAATTGATTGCCAATTGATTGAGCAATTTATTTCAAAACAGTTGAGAGATTTATTTCCAATTTATTTAGAAATTGATTTCCAATTGATTTCTTGATTGATTTGCAATCAATAAAGAAATTGGTTGCCATGAGGTATTGATTCAAGTGTGTGATGAGCAGATGGTGAGCCAGGAGGATCATTGTGAGCAAGGGGTGATTAGATCATGAGTCTCAGTGTTTGGAAAGGAAAATTTGCCCATCTGGCAATGGCACACTTAGCTTAGTGCTTAAAGCATCACTCATCAATGTTGAGTCATGGGTACAAATCACATAGTTTGCAAAATTTTTTGGTTGTAAAACTGCCACTTCCCTCAAAATACACAACAAATTGAATCTATTCTTGATCCTCACCCCAAGCGCAGTAGGTCCTTGGGAGGGAACAAGATGGGAGGAGATGATTTGAAAAACATACAGAGACATGGAATTGCCAATCCATTGCCAATTGATCTATCAATTGATCCTCAATCAATCATGAATTGATTGAACAATTGATTGGCAATTGACTTCTGGATTGATTTGAAATCAATCAAGCAATTGATTGCCATGGGTTATCAATTCAAGTGAATTTTATAAGATGAATTGAATCCCTACTTTATCTTCACCCCAATTGTAGTATGTGGATGGGAGGATTTGATTTGAGAAAGTTAAAGAGACAGGGAAAGAATAGGGCTTGTCAGAATTGGCTAAAGGGGCAATTTTTGGATTTATAGTTCTTGAATTGCTCTGGCATCTGTTTGGATGAAAGATCCGGCCTAACTTTGGTTTTATTTTTCAGTTCATTGGCCTTCAGGAGATAAACATTAAACTTAGAGGATGGAGGTTTGCCAACTTGTGTTTCATTTTCAGATCCAAAGCAAGCGTGATAGTTGAAGTGAATTTTGAGCCAGTTTACCATGATGATGTGATCAGCTCTTGTGAGCTGACTTGAGCCTTTGGAAGCTGATGGGGAAGGATTGTTGGATTTTGAGCTCCTTGGGGATGTTTGCTTTGGTCCATTGGATTGTTTAGTGGACTTGCAGGGGGAGTTTTGCTGAGGGGCCATTTGAAAATAGTAAGATGGATGAAGCTATGCAGCAATCAAGTGATGAAGGGATTTGTTGAAAGCAGGAATGAAGTGATGAAGCAATGAAGCAATGAGAGTTAGGATCTGATGAAAGCAGGGATGAAGCAATGAAGTGATGAGAGTATGGATGTGATGAAATCAATAATGTGTGAGAAAGTGATGAGAGTGATGAAGCAATGAGATTTATGAAGTAATTAGGTGAGAAAGTGATGAGATTGATGAAGCAATGAGAGTGATGAAGTCATGAGGATAGCAATGAAGAGATGAAGAGCAATGAAGCAAATTTTTGGATGAGGTTGGAGGTAGGACTTTTCTTATGAGGTTGGAGGTTGAAACTAGGGGTGATGATGTGGAATGATGATTTGAGGTGGTGAAAGCCTTTGAACACTTTATTTGAAAAAAGAACATTTATTTTCAGGTAACTTTGACACGTCTAATTTGAAATAAGTGGTTTTTTTATTTTTAATGGCAGATTGGGGTTGAAACTGGCCATTAAAAAATGGCAGTTTTGCTTAACTTTGATACAACCTAAATTATTCAATTTAAAAAACCCATATCAATAGAAAAAGTAATCATGAGAAAGGTAAAAAAATAAAAAAATAAAAAAATAAAATGAATATTTCAAGTGAAAATCAATCAAAAAATCAAAAAAAAGAAATAGCAGTTAAAAAAATGAAATTTTAAATTTGATTTTATAAATAATTTATTTTGAATTTTCAACATCAAGGTGATTGATTTAAATGATTCAATATCAGGAAAGATTTATCTAAAATACTAATATATGATTTAATCTATAAAATAAGTAAAATAGAAATTATTTCATTTCTAGTATACTCAAATTTAAGAATTACATAAAATCAAGTTCAAAATAATTCCAAATCTTATGCATTCAATGCACACACTATAACTTCTCAGAATGATTAATAAATGATAGAATTATTTTTCCTAGGTTCTTAATCAAGTTCCAAACAGATTCCCAAAACATTCAAAACACGTTCAAGCCAAGTTTCAGGTCCTGCACCTACAAGCAGTTGTAGCTTTTTTTGCACATGGAATTACTTCCATTTTCAGTGTGCACCCATTCTCCTCCTCCCATAACCTCAGACCAAAAGCTGCAATGTAAACACACCCAATCTGAATCTTCCTGTTGCTTCAATACCACCAGCATAACTCTGTCACCTACAACTGCTGGCTCAAGTCCTCATCAAATCAGCCATCCAATTCTCACCACTCTTCTCCACCATCCCATTCCTTCCTTCCTCTCTCTGCTTCATCATATTATCATCCCCTCATTGCTTCACCATTCACTCTTCATCACCAACACTACCATTATCCCCTCATTTCTCCACCATTCCTTCCTCATCATCACCGCTTCATTGTTACCTTATCATTCCATCCAACTCCACCACTTCAACAAACATAACCATTCACCAACATCAAATGTCATCTCCTCATCAAACCTACTTCCTGTTATCACTCTCACCTCACTCCTATCTACTTCCCTTCCTTTCTCTCCCTCTTTCTCAATCTGTATCCATCTTTCAATATCTCTCCTCAAGATTTCAACCTACAATTTTCAACCTACCATTTCATGACCATTATATCCCCTCTAATCTCCCAATCTTTCAACCCATCAATCTTCAATATTTAATCAGATGTGAGGAACTCCAATTCACCCAATTAGGCTTCAACTCATCCTGTGCCACAACATTGTTCTTCTTTAGCTCCTTCTCCTGTTCTTTTCTTGTTTTGAATTTTTATTCTGATTCAGAATTCCTTGTATGCAAAAATCAAGGTTAAGATCTCTCTATCTTCATTACTGTACTCTTTTCTTTTGTCAATTGATGCCTGAATTCCGCAACAACTTCCCCACATGTCCTTCTATCATTTCTGCTGACTTTTTCAACTTCAAAAACTCAATTTCAAATTTATTCATCATTTTTATAGGGTAGTGTAAAATTTGGGGCACATAACAGCCCATTTGTGGTTGTGGTGCATGGTTTCTGGCCCATCTGGGCCATGGAAGGCTGTTTCCAACCCTTCTGAGTTGTGAAAAGCCATTCAAAACTCATTAAAAACTCATTCACAACTCCAGGATTGTGAGTCTTGTGGGGGAAAAAATGAAAAATAGAAAGAATTAAAATAAATAAAAATAATAAAAATAATAAAAAAATAAAAAAATAAAAAAAATAAAAAAATAGAAATAAATTGAGAATAAATTAAAAATTTAAAATGAATTAAAAATAAAATTGTGAAAGTTTCACAACTCCAGGGCCATGAATGCACATTCATGGCCCTACAAATGAATCAAAATGAAAAATTAAAAAGTCTAAAAAATAAAAAAATTGTGCCAAAAAAAATAAGAATGGGTAAATGAAAATTAAAAGGAACATTTTACATACAATTCAGCCCTGAAGCAATATAATATTTGAATAAAATACAATAAAACACCTCAATGGAATATCCCTAAGTTACAAAGGCCAAAAAAAAAGTTCAAATTGTGTTAAGCTGATACCATCATAATAAGTAGAAATACTTCTTATTATTAGATAAGCTTAACACAAGTTGAACTTATTTCATTGGAATAGTTCCAAAATAAATAAACCCCCAAAATAATAGGGCTATTACATTGATGTGGAGTTGATACAAGTCCACCTCAAGGGACTAGCCCTAAATTAAAAACACCAAAAAAAAAGAAGTTCAACTTGTGTTAAGCTGATCCCATCACATGAAGTAAAAATAATACTTATAATGGGATCAGCCCAACACAGGTTTAAATGACTTACAATTAAAATCTCATTCAAAACACTCATCATAATATGTTAACTCAAAACACTCAACATAATGATTTTCATAATGTGATAACCCTTTATATTAATAGAATTAAAAGATCATCATCAGAAGTACATGTTAGACAAAACAGAAATGATAAAATTAAACCCAAATCAAGAAATTATATTATGTTTATAATTTGGAATACAACTTCAGTTGATCTTTGAGATGATCAACCCAAAAAAAAACTTTCTTTGAAGTCAAAGAAGATGATTTTGATACAATGAGCACAATTGGAATCATATTTCCCTCAAGTAAAATATTAAACCAGTGGTCATTTTTAACAAAGGCCATGAAGATTGCTTCCAATGGTTATTTTAAACCCATTTTCATAGGAGTATAAGTACAAAATGAATTGAAGGAAATGAAAGAAATTGGCCTTCCATAAGTATCTGTGATTTGGCCCATATCTAACGTTGCAAGTAATTTGAAGAGGGAATCTTTTCATTGATTCCTTTAATATCAAGTCTTTTTTCAATCTTTTCAACCTCTTAAATAACACAAATTATCTTAAAATAGAATGCCTTATGTTTCCTCAATGCTTAAATCATTTCCCTTTGCACTTTGAACCCTCTGTTGTCATTGTACCCAAGTGATTTAGAAATGACTCTAAATCCATAATTCTCATTGCCAACAGTATCCCAAACCTCCCCCAAAAGCTTATGTTTCTCTCAGGTACTTGATTGATGTATTTCACTTTTGGTTCCTATGATCAATATTGCAATTCACAATTTGGTTGGCAGAGGGATTATTAATAGTTAATAAGATTGATTGATTGGGTGATAAGCAGGAGATAGTGAGCAACTAAACAAAAACTTGATGATTGTAAGATTTTCTCTTTAAATACTGATGAGCTGCCATCTTTGCCATCAGGTACAACCATTCATCATGCTATTCAGATACAATGGGAATTCAATCCAGGCTTGATGATACATGTTGATTCAACTGAGTAAATGATTACATGCTTTTAGAAATTAAAAGTCATAACTAAATGAAAAATTATAATTTCTTTTGTTTCTTCTTCTTTATATTATAATTAAAATTAACTTTTATCTTGCATGAAAATTTCCATCTCTCTGCTTTAAACTCAAACACATTTCCTTTGATAAGTTCTTTGTGCATTTTATTCTTAAGAAATAGATGTAAAGAATCTATCCTTTTCCTTAGCTTTTCTTCATCAGAAATATCATCCTGCTCTTCTGCTTGAGCTGGGGGACTGAAACTATGTATCAAGACATACCTGTGTTGTGTTTCACAGGGATTAAATTGTTAATAACTTCCTTGTTATTAAACATATTTATATAATTCTTTTTTACCTCATGATTGGAATTATATTCTCCATCCATTATGAATACTCCTGAAATCATCACACTGATATCTCCAACTGTAAATATATTGAATATAATCATACTAACTGTAATTCCCCTGATGGGATTACCATTCTAACAATCAAAACATAATAAGCCAACATTTGAATCACATTGATGAAAGCCATACCCACCAAAGATGAGCTTCTGGTTGACTTCTCCACTTATTCTTCTTCCTCAGAAAAGGATTCTGATTCCAAATGAATGGAGCCTAATTCAATTTCAGTCTCTTCCTCTGAGCTATTAAATTCAGATTCTGAGCCTTACTTGCACTATAAATTACATTTCCCCATTGGTTCATTAAGGGTGATGTTCAATTCACAGCTCAAATGAGCCATGTGGCATGGCTACATGGCTACACCTAAGCCATGCAGACCCCACACAATTTGAGTGTGGTTGGGCTGTACTCCACACAGCACCAGACCGCTGTGAGGTGGCTGAATGAATACATTTGGGCAGTGTAGAGCCCCACATGGCTCAAATGTAGTTGTGTTGCGGTGCCACACCGTCGGCCCAACCACATTTGAGTTGTGTGAGGCTCAACATGGCTCAAATGTAGTCGTGTAGCTGTGCCACATGGCTACAAGTCTGGTGGGCAAAAAATAAAAAAAAATGGGTATAAAATAAACCAAAATTAACTAAATGAAAATACAAAAAAATAGAAATCAACCAAAAGATCAAAGAAATTTGATTTTTTGGTTTAAAAAAATAAAAAAAAATAAGAAATAAAATAAAAATAAGTTTGGAACAATCCCCAGGGGGGCGCATACCCCAAAAAGTTACTCAAAACCACCGTGTACGGGGGTAAACGGCTCAAATACACCATGTAAGGGGTGTATACAGCCCCCCGGGGGTTGCGCCTGTTTCAGACGACCCCTTGGGCGCGTATAGACATGTTTTTTTTCCCACACGCGCGTCTTGGACGCGTTTATGGGCCCTCACGCGTCCATTGGGACGTGTAGGGCCCTTCACGACTCCCACACAACTGGGAGTTGTGAATTTAACATCACCCATTCATTAAAATAGAAAAAAATAAAACTTCTCAAAATAAAAGAATTACAATTTTGGTATTTTTGATGCCCCTTTAACCTGTCTTTTCTTCTTAAGTTCCCTTTCCACATGTTCAAATCTTGAAATTTTATGTGAGGTGTCCTTCAATTTTGGTGAAAGCAATCTGGACTGAAAGACTTTTGGCTTGAGCCTTGGCTAAGCAGCCATAGTGGTTGCATGCTTGACCAAGGACTTTGAAATCTGCACTTTAACTTCTTCAGGTTGTCCCATAACAATTGAAATGAGATTTTCAAGCACTTTAGATGATTCAAGCACTAGATCAGTGTCAACCCTTCAAAAAGCAAAACCATCACTCATTAGTAGGCCCATTCAGGAATCATCAATCAAATAGGAATCATCAATCAAATAGGAATCATCAATCAAAAAGCAATTCAAACAATCAAACAATCCAACAATCCAACTTACTGACCTCAAAGGATTATGTTGCAAACTCCACTGAGGATAAACATCCTCAGGCACAATTTATCCTCTCAATGCTAGTATTTCACCTAAGATGTGGGAACAGGGCAAGCCCATTGTCTTGTAATATGAATTTGTGCACACCTTGCCATGATGTTCATGCTTTAACTTCTCACATTTTTCCCCCATGAGTATAATTGCCTCAATTTACAATTTTTAAACCAAAGTTAAAAGTTCTTTTGGAAGAAAAGTTCCTACCTTTATTCAAGATTTTTTAATTAAAGCATGCACTGATTGCATTTGGTTATCAATTGTTCCTTCCAGGTGTTTACACTCATCCAAAATTTTCCCCAAAGATCCCACAAGTAATTGTTTGAAAGTAGCATGAGCTCTTTATACCCAGGAATTTATTCCATTTCCAAAGTCAGGGTTGACACAATTCCAAGCAGTTCAAAATTTCTCTTTGATAGGGAAAGTGTTATTTTCGGTATAATAAAGCACATCCTCAGGGTATTTCAAGAAACACTGTATAAAAGTTTCAACATGAGCAATCCCAACAGAGATGAACAGAATAAGCAATCAATTGGTCTACTCTGAGTTCTGCTTCCCCCTTGGTTTAAGAGGCCCCATAATTTTCCCACAGAGACATAAAAACTTTCCACCCTTCATTTTCATTACTGAAGCAAACTTTGCAGTTTGCTTTAATATTTTGAGACAAGTTCCAAGAGCAAAACTGTGTGGATGACTCAGGGAAACTATGTTCAATGGCAAAAATCAGTGCTTTTTCACAGATGGTCTTAAAGACTTTGGGAAGCCTCTCTGGATCATAAGCCAACTTCTTTACTGCATTCAAATTCCAAATTTAGAACTCAAAAGTTTCTGTTGTTATGACAACAAAAGCTTTTTTAATAGTTTTCCTGTTGGCAGTAATTCCTAAAACATGAAATATAGCAATTTTGTACCTTGATTTTTCATAAGTACAATCCATACAACACAATATGACCCAATTTTTGTCAAGTTTTTCAGACTCAGGATTAGCCAAGAACAGGTCCTCTAAGTGACCCTCTACACTAAATTTTGAACTGGAGACCCACTGCGTTTCTTGGAGCATTTCAAATAGAATGTCCATAACACTTTTACCATTGAGCTCAGCTGCTTTTACATTGCGCTTAGTGTTATATATTTTTCTATTGTCAACATCTTCTCCCCCATAAATCTTGCTAAATTTCCTTTTGAGATGAATTTCATTGAGCCCATCTTTCATGCCTTCCTTAAGTTGATGTAAGGCTAAACCAGGGATTATCCTCAGTTGAGGATTCACTTTTTGGAATTCTTGTCATCTGTGTGTATTTCCTGAATCTTTAGTGCATTCCTTCTCTAACCATCCTTACCAATTTTAAGCTCTTGAGTATCTCAGCCTAGTGTGCACTCTATACTATTGCTAGTTTAGTCACAGTTCCAGTTGTACCTCTGAATTAGATCCTAGTTGCTCTCCAGTCTCTGTCTTTCCCATGTTTTCCTTCAATCTGTGAAGAATCCTAGGCCCAGCTTTGAATACCTATTCATTATTGTTATTTTCATTTCAACCACTTCCAGTTGTACCTCTGACTTAGATCCTAGTTGCTCTCCAGTCTCTGTCTTTCCCATGTTTTCCTTCAATCTGCGAAGAATCCTAGGCCCAGCTTTGAATACCTATTCATTATTGTTATTTTCATTTCATTGGCCTTGCTTGTACTTAGCTTATTTAAAGCAGCCAGCTTTCAAGTAATTGAAAATCATCAGTTCTCACTAATCTTGAACTGGAGTGCCTTCCTTGGCTCCCTTGATCCGCCATCTCTGCATTATCAGACTCTCTTGTCCTACTTCCTTAAGACTCAACCAGAGCAAATATCCTAAAATTTATCAGAACTGAGGGGCTTTCCAATGGTTTCTGATTGTTTTGGTCATTTCTAATGGAGAGGTGCCATGTGGCATCTGCAACCATCCAACTTGCACAGATAATGAAGTAAAACCCTACCTTCCTTGTGTGATTTTGCCTTTGCAATTCGGTGAGCAACAGCCCTTTTTATAATCCATGTCTGTCACAGGCTAGGTCTACATATTTTTCCCTTTTTGCATTGAATGTTTTAAATGCGTAGCCATACATGGCTTCCCATTTGTGACAAAAGTTCTTGGCTTCTATCCTACTAGAAAGGGCGCTTGTAGGAGGAGGGTCAAGGGGCTCTGGAACATCATAGTTGCATACTTAAATATTTACAGCTTCCATGGTTACATTAGTATTTATCAAGCCAAATTAGTCTCAGTCAAATGGCATATTAAATGTGACCCACCACCTTGAGTCAATTCCAGTAATGAAACATATTTTTCCTCAATTTTAACCTTAGATGAGGATTAAATTGGGGCTTCCAATTTTTTATGTCACAAATAACTACCCAAATCCCTAGGTTCTTCCACAGCTTTGTTAAATACACTTTCAATTAAGTCCTTTAACACAGAAATTTTGAAACCAGGGTGGCTTGAGCTTTCCACTGCTCCCATAATTCAAAAACAAAATACCAATTAATTTATTATTCAATTCAACTGTTTCAAAAAATCCAAAGTGCACTCCTTTTTGGGTTTTGATGAAAATTATCAAACAAGAAAGTGATGTGTATGGTTTGTGAAAAGACTCTGTTTTTGCAATAGGCAGAATTCAATCCCAAGTTATTTTTGTGGTCCAATAATATTCAAATAATTCCAATTTTAAATTCACAAACTAAGAGTTGAAAACAGGCGTGAATTTCCATTCACAACCCATATGTGTTGTGAATGGCAACTCACAACTCCACAAGGAGCAGGCAAAGTTGCCCAAAATTTGAGCATCCCCTGGGAAGTTGCAAAACCCTGATTTAAACTCAAAATGGTTTTCAATTGGGGATTCACAACCTATTTTGAGTTTCAATTGGGGCTTTGCAACTCCCCAGGGGATGCCCGGGTTTAAAGCAGGGGTTGCGCCTGTTTTGCTGGCCCATTTGGGGCAAATGAGCCATTTGAGGGGGGAATTGGGGTACCTAGGCACCCCTGGACCACATTTGAGTGGCTTCAACCCAAATTTGGGGATTTGGAATACTATGTGGGACTATTATTTGACCAAAAAAAGGAACTTGGGGAATCAAACACTCTTCCTATTGGCAAAACAAAGTCTTTTCCAAACTTTGTACACACACAACACACGCCCGTTGGATAAATTTATTTTTATCAACCAAAAAGTAAGCAAACTTTTGAAGTTTTTGAATTCAAAATTCAATTGAATACCAAATTCAAGTTGAATTTTGTTTTTTATGGGAACAGTGTCAAGCCCAAGCCCCCCTGTTTTAAACATTACTGTGTTAAAGGACTTAATTGAAATTTTTGTTAAAAAAGCTTTGGATTCTAGGGATTTGGCTAGGGATTTGGAAAAGAAAAAATTGGAAGCCTCAATTGCATCCTCATCTAGGGTTAAAATTGAGGAACAAGATCTTTCTTCACAACTGGAATTGACCAAAGGTGGTGGGTCACATTTCATATTTCATTTGACTGAGAAGGATTTGGCTTGATTAACACTAATTTAACCATTTGATGTGTAAATATTTAACTGAGAGGTGACAGAGCTGCTTGACCCTTCTCCTTTGAGAGCCTTTGCTAGTAGGAAATAATCCAATTTTATTGTCAAAAATGGGGAGCCATGCATGGCTACGCATTGACAACTTTCAAGTCTAGGAAAGATAAATATGTAGATCTATCATGTGAAAAATTTGGGGTATATGAGGGTCTATGCCTCACCAAAAGTCAAAGGCAAACTCAAAAAAGGAAGTTTGGATGTCAATTCATGATCTGTGCAAGTCAGAAAGTAGCAGATCCCATGTGGCTTCTCTGCATTAGAAATGGCCTACACAATTATCCACCATCTGAAAACCCCTCAGTGCATCCTCAAGTGAGGAGAATCTCTGGTAAATCCTTGGATCAACTTAAATAAGGCATGAAAGATGGGCTCAATACAATTCAACTCAAACAAAAATTGATCAAGATTGATGGTGGAGAATAAATTGATGATAGAACAATCTATAACACTAAGCAGAAGGTAAAGCTTGCAGAACTGGATGGGAAAGGTGTTATGGATGCTCTATTAGAAATGCTCCAGGAATCCCAATGGGTTTCCAGGTCAAAATTTGGTGGATGGGGTCACTTAAAGGCCCTTCTCTTGGCTCATCCTGATTCTATGAAACTTTTCAAAAATACAATCATATTTCTTTGTTGGATTTTACTTGTGAAACAAATTGGTACAACATCCCTCTATTTCATGTTGTAGGAATGACTTCCAACAGGAAAACTTTTACAAAGGATTTTGTTTTTATAAAAAAAATGAACATATGATTTCTACAGTTGGTATTTGAATGCTTTAAAGAAGTTGTCTTATGATCCCAAGAGGCTTCCCAAAGACTTTCTGATGAACTGTTCAAAAGCTCTGATTTGTGCCATTGAAATATGTTCCCTGAGTCATCCAGAAAGTGGTGCTCCTGGCACTTGTCTAAAAATATTTAAGCAAATTTTAAAGCTTGCTTCAGCAATAACAATGAAGGGTGGCAAATTTTTATGACTTTTTGGGCAAATTATGAGTCCTCTAAAATCAAGGGTGAGGCTGAAGTCAATGATGCCAAACTTAGAGTACCCAAATTTATTGCTTCTTCTGTTCATCTCTGCAGGGAATGCTGATGTTGAAACTTGTACATATACAGTTTTTCTTGAACAACCATGGGGATTTCCTTGATTATATGGAAAAGAACATTTTCTCTATCAAAGAAAAGTTTGTAACAGTGTGGACCCGCATCAACCCCAACTTTGGAAATAAATTACATCTTGGGTAGAAGGGGCCTATGCTACTTTCAAACAATTACTTGTGGGATCTTTGGGAAAAATTTTGGATGTGTGGAAGCACCTGGAAGGAACCATTTAAAGCCAAATCCAATCAGTGCAAGCCTCACGTGAAAAATCTCAAACCAAGTTAGGAACTTTTCTTCCAAAAGAACTTTTCCCTTTGGGTTACAAATTGTAAATTGAGGCAATTAAACTCATTGGCAAACAATTCAAGAAGTTAAAGCATGACCATGATGGCAAGGTGTGCTCAAAGTCTTATCCAAAAAAAATGTGCTTGCTGTGTCCCCACTTTTTCAGTGAAATACTAGCATCTATGAGAATTATTTGCCCAAAAGCTTATTAAAAGAGCATTATTTGAAGCAAAATAAATGCTGAGACAATAATTTCTTATGATTGATCCTTAATCTGAGGCAGAGGCAATGGCACACTTGTGAATTTGAATGAATTTATGAATGAACGGATGGGAAACAGCAGGGAGAAGAGCTCCTTAAATAAAAAAGATGGTGCTCATGTGGAGCTCATGTAATGACAAGAAAAAGACAAAAATTCCGCCCCAAATGGGCTCTACAGGCTCTACAAGCCCTGTTACTTTGTTTGGACTTACTCAGCCCACTTGGCATTAGTTCTGAACCCTTTCAACCAGCCTGTACTGGTCAAATTTGGTGTTTCCACCCTCACAGGGCTGAACCAGCCCCTCGCTGTTCAGACCCTGGCTGGTTGTCTATTACAACCAGCCCTTTTACCTGTTTACATCTCTCTTGTAACCATACTGGCCCTTTCTATAAACTCACAGGCCTGGTTGCCTCCTGCAACCAGGCCCCTGGTCCTCAAAATGTCCAGGGTGGACCCAGAATCACTCTGGGTCCAGCCAAGAACTCATGAGGGGGGGTTGTAACCAGCAGGTGTGCGGGCCCCGCCCTTGTTTGCTCAAATCCCCCTCCAGGGGTTGTCACACAGAAGGTTGGCTGGGTGGTGTCCAGGCCCACCCAGCCCCATTGGCCGCCTCCCCCTTGGTAATGGGGGGGAGATGTCCCCATCCTCATTGGTCTTGAAATGGAGGGTGATCAAGTCCCCTCCCACCTTGCCGGTTGCCTTTGTTGCAACCAGCTGGCTGGTCTGGTCAAGGAGGGACCAGCCATCCTCCCTCCCCCTTGCAATTAAGCAAAGGGAGGGACAGCTGCGGCCCCGCACACAGCATGTGGGGGGACTCCAAATGGAGTCCCCTGCCCCCTAAAATGGCCCTGCGCGAGCCTTTGGGCCCCAAAACAGGCCCCAGGTGAGAAACAAGCGGCCCCAAGTGGGCCGCAAAACAGGTAGCAGCCCCGATTTGCTGCCAAGGCCCAATGACACAAAAAAAATACTTTGGTGGGCCAGCCCATCTGGCCAAGTATGTCCATAATAATCCTTGGGCCCATAAATGCCCAGATAAGCCCATCTGGCTAAGGTGGCCCATCAAGGACTGTGTCCCAATTGACTTGGAAAACGTGTTTTGGAGCCCAAATTCCCAAAACCAATAACATCCACATATGCCTACATGGCCCATGTGATGTCCAATGAGCCGTGGAGGCACATTTGGATTACACACTAATATGCACATTACCTGAGTGCATCCACATTTTAACCCACCTCCTTAATAAGAAAGGGATGCCATTCACATACTAGACACAACACCTTCATTTTTGTTCCTATCTAATGCCTTAGTTAAGATATCCGCAATCATTGCTCTGGTAGGCATGTACCATAACACTATCTCTTTCCAGTTTACTGCATCATGTATATAGCTATAATGAACATCAATATGTTTTGTTCTTGAATGAAACACTTGGTTCTCTTCCAATGCAATGGAACTCTGATTATCAGAATACAACAACGCAAACCCTTGTGGTTTATGTGTATCCTCTAAGACCTTTCTCAACCATTTTGCTTCTGTGAAGTTGACAGGTACGCTCTGTACTCTGATTCTTTTGATGAAAGACTTATTTTTGACACCTTTTTGGACATACATGACACCAAATTCTTCCCTAAGAAGAATAAAAAACCACTTGTTGATTCCCTAGTGTTACCATCTGCCCAACTTGCATCAGAATAACCAACAAAGTCAAATTTTGCTGACTTTGAAAACTGCAGTCCCAGACTGATTTTTCCTTTAAGATACCTCATAAATCTCTTAAACGCTGACCAATGCCTCATTCTAGGTTTCTCTAAGTGTTGTGACAAAACACCAATTGCAAATGCAATATCTGGCCTTTTAAACTGTCCCAAATAATTTAAAGATCCAATAGCTGACCTATAATCATTCCCAGATTGAAAAAACTCTAGATGCTCTTCATCTGTAGACTTTTCAAACCAAATGTTAGACTGCATTGGAGTACCAAACTCTTTTGCATCTTCTAAGCCATACTGCATAATTAGAGCTGACACATAATGGTTCTGATCCAACTTGATCCCATTCTTGCTCCTACTAACTTTCATTCCCAGAACCTGCTGTGCCAGACCAAGATCTTTTATCTTGAACTCCTTTTTGAGTGTCTCCATTACTCTCTCCTTACCATTCCCAATAATGATAATGTTGTCAACCCAAACAAAAAAAAATTGCATACTTTCTCACAAAGAGACAAGGGTTGTACTCACTTTTCCTGAAACCAATCTCCATCAGTTTCTTAATCATAGTTTTATACCATGACCTAGCTGCTTGCTTTAATCCATACAGGGATCTACACAGCTTGAGGAAATATTCCCCTTTATCTTCTGAGAGGAAACTTCTTACACATATTTTCTTCATAGTTTCTGGCTTGGTCTCTACCAGAAATTCCTTGAAACCATCAGGAATTGACATATACACAGTCTCTTCCTCTCCAAGTTTTGCATTCAAGTATGCAGTCACGAAATCAGCTTGTCTGATTTCTTCACCCAACTCCACTTCCAAAGCAATGATGTACCTGAAGGTGGACAGCCTTCAAGTTGGCAAGAAATTCTCCTGGTAAAAATAACCTCTCTCCGCTTGAAGCCCTGTGCAACACATCTAGCCTTGAACCTCTTCAAAACTCCATTAGTATCAAACTTCTTAGTCAACACTAATCTAGACCCAACAATGGTCTTTCACTTTGGAACTGAATCCCACTTAATCACTTCAAACACACTATTATTCTTCAGAGAATCAAATTCTTCAAAAATAGCTGTCTTGCAATTGGCTCTCTTGTCGATTCATAGCTTTCCAAAGCTATTTGGGTTAACTCTATTACCCATCTCTGGACTTAACTGTAGAATCTCATTAAGAATACACTGTTCCCAAATTGTATCTTCCTCATATTCTGCAGAAGAATAATGGGACTTCCATTCCCCATAACTATCAACAGGCATTCTCATCCTGCCACTCCTTCTAACTGGAGGTGGAGGCTCATCAGCTTCTGATTCCACAGAATCCCCTGGAGCAGGTACTGAACCCTCCTGTGGCACGTCTGCCATCTCAACATCATCATTAATGAAATTCTCCCTGGCCTCTTCTGGTGAAATAGGCTCTAATGCTATTTACTGCTTTGATTCCTGAACAGCAACATCTTCACTCCTCTTGAGTGGAAAGGTACCTTCTTCAAATTTTACATCCCTACTACAGATAAACTTTCTTTTCCTTGGAAAATAAATCCTATATGACTTACTTATTAAATCATAGCCTACAAGTGCCTCTGTTCTGGCTCTAGGATCTAACTTACCAACCATCTCTTTATGGTCAACACTATAATACACTAAGCAAGCAGTTTTTCTTAGGTGTGAGTTTTTGGGGTACAACTTCCAAAACTGATAATTCAGACTCTTCCCATTAACACTTACTATATTGTGCAACAGACACACTGTGCACACCAAATCAGCCCATAAAAGCTTTGGTAGACCAGATTGAGCCATGATAGTTCTGACTTTTTCCAATAAAGTCCTATTCATTCTCTCAACTATTCCATTGTTTTGTGGATTACTAGCAGTAGTAACTATATGAGTGATGCCATAACCATTCAAAAGTTTCTCAAACTCTTTACTCACAAACTCACCCCCTCAATCAGTAATAACCCTCTTGATCTCCTTCATCAAACCATTCTGTTTCCAGAATTTGAAGATTACTCAAACCTCCTCTGTGGTCTGATCCTTTGATCTTATTGGTTTTACCCAAACATAATTAGTTGCTGTATCAACTAAATTGATGAAGTATCTTGCCCCACCAAGGGACTCCGGTTTGAATTGCCCTGCCAAATCAATGGAAAATTCCTCTCTAGGAACTTCTGTGCAATCTATACTCTTTGAGAAAGCATTTATAGTTTTAGCCCCCAAGGTAAAACTCTCACAGTTGCTGTCCTTTACCTTATGGCCACTTCTATTGTTAGAAACAGTGCTCAAAGCTGAGATTTTGAACAAGCTTACAAATTTGGCTCAAAAAACATGTGGTCTGTACAACCAGAATCAATCAAAACAAGAACATCCTCCTTCAATCCTGCTGTAAGTAAAGAAAAATTATCAGCCACTGATAAGTTCTTATCATCAAGGTTAATATTACCCACTTCATAATCAATCAATTCCATTTCTTGATCCTCAATGAGCTTTTCCTTCTTGTTGGGGAAATGTTCCTCAACAGCCTTTTCTGATGGGCATTCCAATGCCACCATAGCAATTCTCTCCATTGCAAGGTTGACCTCCTGGTCTTCCTTGTATTCTTCTTCAGACTTCTTCCTCTTCTTGGCCTCCTTGAAATACTTCACATAGTTCCCCTTCTTCTGACAGCTATAAAATAAGACCTTTGATAAATGCCTCTTGGCCTTTGCCTTCTTTCCGTATTTTTCTGTCTTGCCAACCAGAGCAGTTCCTGTTCCCTCCTTCATCTTAAAGTGAAAATCATCCTTTTTAATTATCTTCAGCACATCCTCTTCCCCAGGAAGTGGATCCAATTGAGATATAATCCTGACCAAGGACTTGTACTCTTTTGGTAGCTTCTGCATAATAAAGAGTGACAAACACTCAGGATCCATGTTCAGCCCAGATGACTTGAACTTAGCAATGCTTGATCTTGCCTCCCCAACAAATTGTTTACAGTTGACAAATTTCAAGTTAAACAACTTATTGAAAGCAATCCCCTTCTGATGAACAGTATCGCCAGAATACTTGGCTTTGATCATCTTCCATGTATGCTTCCCATCCTCTTCTGTTCCTCTTTCAAAGTCTCAGCAACCCATTCCATATTACTTTCATCCAAATTCCTAAGAATGAGATGGTAAGACTTGTTCTATACCTCTGAAATAATCAAGTTTTCATCTGCATCCATAATCTCCCCAAAACAAATTTTTTCCAGCTCACTTTCCATTAAGACAGACCAAGCACCATAGTTTTTACCATTCAAAACAATCTTGGTGGAGCTGGATTCTGGGATATAAGAAATCTTCTTGGAAAAATTGAGGTCCTTGAGGTTGTTAAAAGTAAGGTATAAGGGTCTATCTTGCTTGGAAATAATGATGATTATGGTACTGATAATGTGTGAGAATTATTGGCCCACAAGCTTAGTCAAAGAGCAGTATTAAAAGCAAAAGAAACGCTGAGACAATAATTTCTTATGATTGATCCTTAATCTGAGGCAGAGGCAATGGCAATGTCAGCCTCCTGGGTGCCAAGATCTTTGCTATTCTTTAGCTACCAGAGGCTATAGAATAAATAATAAATATATTATTCAATAAATGCAGCAAAACTCTGTAAAATATTTGGATAAAGCTTATTGCAAGGTTGATTGGTTTGGATATGGTTTAATGTTATAAATCAATATTAATGAATTGATTATTAAATAAATTGAAAGAGGGGTCACAATTATATTGGGGATCTCCAACACCTCTCTTCAGGTAATTCAGTATGAAAACACGTAGGCCTGGTTACTTTGGAACCTTTAATTTATATTCTTAAAGGATATATTTCCCAAAGATAATATGTATATAAAATACACAGTGGAGTTGCAGGTCTTTTTAACCATACTGCCACGACAGAGAAAGGATAATAAGACTCACTGGTATATTATTGAATCATTTGGGTACCTGTTTGGGACCTGCACTGATGGTTTATACCTGTTTGCTGGGGTTATAAGGTTGTTCAGAATTATAAATTGATATGAAGGGGTGGAGATAGATATTATTAATCAGGCTAAAGCCATAAATCGCTTACTTATCTCTTTATAAGTATTTGATTACCTTGGCACGGTGTCTGCATATAAATATGACTGGGTCTCTGGGTATCAATATCCTCAAAAGAGCTCTTTATTTATAGCTTTTTGAGTCCCAATATTGTCCTTTGGAGGGGTACAGGGGCTCAAAGGGATGGACACTGAGGCTAGCAGGGTAAAAAGTGGCAGCCTGTCACGGTTTATTGGTGCTTTAGCATGGGTAAAATCTAATTCCACAGGGTATTAATATTATTCTTCTTTACAATTGATGTTTGGACATGTGAATAACACTAATTTGTCCATTTTATTTATTATTTAATTAATTATCCTTAGTAAATGTTCCCAGTAAGTTAATAATTATTGTAATAGACATTCCTATGGATAGGCTGATGTCAGGTGAGTTCTCATTATTTATTAAATAATTGGAGTAAAGTCATGACATTGATTTTACTCCTTATTTTCTAATTTTAGTTGATTTACTAAAATAATTATTTAAAAATATAAGCCATGAGTATTTATGTAATATTTTTACATAATTAGTTTTCTTAGTATGTCACTAGAGATACTGATGTCTTGTAGTTCTCATAATTGCATTTTAAAGTATTTTAATATATTTTTAGAAGTAGTCATTATCTCATTTTTGAAATTCTTGGTATTTTAAATTATTATTTAATAAAAAATACGTTTAAAGGTTATTTAGGTATTTTTATATACTTTTATGTATTTTTAGACTATCTACTATCCACAGGAACATTTATTACATATGTAGAATGTTCCTGTGTAGGTTGTAGCATGTTTACACGGTACCTAGGTTTCTCAGGCCGCCTGTCACTTTGTCAACTTGTAGTCCCATGTCTGCCTACTTGTCAGAGGCGCAGGGCTGCGTACACGGCTTTGAAAGGGTGAAAGTGCTGTAGCTCAGCCGCGCGCGGGTGTATGGGCTACCATGGCTGCGTGCAGGAATTGTGACAGAACACATTTCCATCTGTAACTCCTAAAATATACACAAAACCTGAATTCTGACTAAATTTTAGGTGTGAAACCTTTACATGACAGTACATGTAAAATATTTAAATTACCCAAAAAGTAACATAATGATGCCATTGTATTTTGGTCTTTCTTTCCTTAATTGTTTAAAAATGTAAGGAGTTGGAGTTCAAGGGTGGGGTAAGTGAGTGACCCTACCTAATTTTGGGTGGAGAATCCATTTCTGCAATAATATTCATGGTTTTCCTACTCCTTCTTAGGTTAATTTTAGTATTTGTTAATCTTATATTATTTCTGTTACTTTTGCAGCTTGCTCTGCAATAGTAGCAAGCTGACTGGCAAACTTTTGAATGTGAATGAATTGATTGAAAAAAGCAGGTAAAAGAGCTCCTTAAATAAAAAAGATTGTGCTCATGTGGAGCTCATGTAATGACAAGCAAAAGGCAAAAATTCCGCCCCAAATGGGCTCTACAGGCTCTAAAAGTCCTGTTACGTGGTTTTGCATTACTCAGCCCACTTGGCATTAGCTCTGAACCCTTTTGACCAGCATGCACTGGTCAAATTTGGTTTTTCCACCCTCACAGGGCTGAACCATCCCCTTGCTTTTCAGACCATGGCTTGTTGTCTATTACAACCAGCCCTGTTACCTGGTTACATCTCTCTTCTAACCGTACTGGTCTTTTCTATACACTTGTTTTGGCACCCAAATGCCCAAAACCAATAACATCCACATAGGCCCACTTGGCCCGCGTGATGTCCAATGGGCCATGGAGGCCCATTTTTGCATCCCATTGTGATTACACACTAATATGCACATTACCTGAGTGCATCCTTATTTTAACAGCATCAAGACCATCTGTTGTGCCTGAGGATGTTGATCCTCAGTAGAGGTTAGACTATGACCCTTCCAGTGAAGTAAGTTGGGTTTTGAGGTTTTTTGAAGGGTAAAAATCATAGAATTGACAGCAATTGTAGGATTTAAAGATTAATTATTGTTTTTCTTTTTGAAATAATCACACAGACCCAGTCCTTGAATAATCCCAATTGTTCAACAAGTTGAATTCAATGCTTATGGGACAACTTCAACAAGTCATATTTGAGATTTTAAGGTCCATGGTAAATCTTACAGCAAATTTGATTCCCAAGACAAGGCTTGAGTCCAAGGTCTTACGGTCCAGCCACAGTTGACCAAATTTGAAAGGTACTCATTGTGAACTTTCAAAATTTTAACATTTTGCAACAGAATTAAGAGGGGAAAAAGGGTTAAAAGTGATCCAAAAAGACCAAATATAGTAAGTCTTTAATTTTGAGTGTTAATTCTCATGGTTTAATGAACTGATGGGAAAATTTTTTTCCTTAGTGCAAGGAAGGCTTGTCATCTTAAATTCATATTTCAGTGGAAGAGACTGAAAGTTCATTAAAGTCCCTTCAAGTGTAATCAGAATCCTTTTCCAAGGAGGAAGAAGAAGAAATGGAGGAGTCAAAAAGAAGCTCATCTTTGGTTATTATCAATTTTTTTCATGAGATTAGGATTTTGGCTAAGTAGTTTTTGATTTGAGGATCCAAAAGTGAATTGCCTCAATCAAATACCTGAGAAATTACATAAGTTCTTGGGGGTGGTTTGGGATCCTTTTGGTGATGGGAATTGCAGATTTAGATTCATTGAAAAATCACTTGGGTATGAAGAGCATGGATGGTTTAAAGTACAAAAGGAATTGATTGAAACATTGAGGAAAAATAAGAAGTGCTATTTTAAGATCCTTGGAGGCAGTGAAGATGCTGAAAAGATAGAACAAATACTTGATTTTCATTAAATCAAAGAAAAGATTCCATCTTCAAAATGGCTTTCAAAGTTGGATATGGGTCAAATAATAGCTGATACTTATGTAAGACCAATATTTTTCATTTCATTGGATTTATGGTGTACTTACACACCTATGAAAATGGGTTTAAAATAACAATCAGATCCAATCTTCATTGGATTTGTCAAAAATAATCACTGGGTTCATCTTGTACTTGAGGGAGAAATTATTCCAATCCCCCCCATTGTTTCCAAACTTGCTTCTTTGACTTCTCACAGAGCTTCTCTTTGGGTTTATCATCTAAAAGATCAACTTAAGTTTTATTCTAAGTTATAAACATAATTTTGATTTTATCATTTGGGTTTGGGTTTTGATGCTGATCTTGTGATTCTATTAATATAAAGAGTTATCACATTTTTAATATCATTATGTTGAGTTTTTTGAGTTAACATCATTATGTTGAGTGTTTTGAATGAGATTTTATTGGTAAGTCAGTTCAACTTGTGTTGGGCTGATCCCATCACAAGGAGTATTTTTACTTCTTGTGATGGGATCAGCTTATCACAAGTTGAACTTGTTTTTTTTGGTGTTTTTAATTTAGGGCTAGTCAAGTTGAACTTGAATTTTTTGGAATTTTTACTTTAGGGATGTTCCATAGACCATTTCTCAGTTTTTGTTTAATTTTTGGTGTTTTTGCTTTAGGGCTGGTCCAAAGACCTTTTCATTATTTATTATTTATTTATATGGGCTGCAAATTCAGCTTTGAATTCATGGCCCCAGAGGGGTCAAATTTTTTGAATTTCCTTTTTTATTTTTGAATCCCAATTTGTTTCATTTTTTCCTTTTTTTGGTGTTTTTGTTTTGTTTGTTCAATTTTGAATTTATTTTAGCTTCCCATTTATTTTTACTTATTTTTGCTTATTTTATTTTATTTTATTTTATTTTATTTTCTTTTTCTTTTTCTGTTTTTTATTTTTGATTTGTTCAATTTATGATTTATTTCAATTTTATTTATTTATTTTAATTTATTTCAATTTTATTTATTTTTTATGTCCTTTTTTTTCCCACCAGGAATGGGTTGTGAACAGCTGCTCACAACTCAACTGGGGGTTGTGGGAAGACGTCCAAAACCCAACTGGGGGTTTTGGGAAGCCATTCACAACTCAAATGGGTTTCAAGAAGCCGTTCAAAACTGAGATGGGTCATGTGCAGCCATTTGCAACTAAATGTGGTTGTGAGTTGCGCCACACAACCCAATTTCAGTTGTTAAAAAGTTGTGTAGGGTTTTAAATTTAACATTTATTGTATGCCAAATCCCCAAATTTGGGTTTACAGCACTCAAATGTGGTCCAGGGGTGCCTAGGTACCCCTAATTCCCCCCTGAAATGGCCCATTTGGGGCTATTCTGCCCCAAATGGGCCAAAGGTTTCAGGGAAGACACACGCAACCCCTTTTACAACTTGTGCATCCCCTGGGGGGTTGCAGACTCCTTGTTTGAAACCACCAGGGGGCCGCAAAACAATTCCACTCAAAAAGAAATTGATCAAGATTTATGGTGGAGAATAAGTTGACAATAGAACAATCTATAACACTAAGCGCAAGGTTAGTTCAGCCAAACTCAAGGGGAAAAGTGTTAGGGATGTGCTATTCAAAAAGCTCCAAGATAACCAGTGGTTTTCAAGGTCAAAATTCAATGGATAGGGTCACTTAGAGACCCTGTTCTTGGCTCATCCTGAGTCTAAAAAACTTTGTGAAAACTTCCATAATTTTTCTTTGTTGGATTGTACTTAAACAAATAGGTACAAAATCCTGCTATTGCATTTTGCAGGAATTATTGCCCACAGGAAAAAAATTCACAGAGTATTTTATATTCATGACAAAATAGATGTTTGAGTTCTACAGTTGGGCGGTTAATTTACTAAAAATTAGTTGGTTTATGATCCAGAGAGGATTACTAAAGTCTTTGTGAAATATTGTGAAAAAGCACTGATTTTCGCCATTGAACATAGTTTCCCTCAGTCATCCACACAGTTTTGCTCTTGGCACTTGTCTAAATATTCAAGCAAACAGCAAAGTTTTCTTCAGTAATGAGAATGAAGCGTTGAAAGCTTTTATTTCTCTGTGATAAAAGTATGGGGACTCTAAAACCAAGGGAGAGGAAGAACTCAGAGTAGGCCAATTTATTGTTTATCATTTTCATCTCTGCTGGGATTGCTGATGTTGAAACTTGTAAACCTTTTTTCTTGAGAGAACATGATGATGTTCTTGATTATATGGAAAATAAAACTTTCCATATCAAAGAGACATTTGTAACTGCTTGGAATTGTGTCAACCCTGACTTTCAAAATAAAACAATTTCTTGGCTAGAAGGGGCCCATGCTAATTTCAAACAATTACTTTCAAGTTCATTGGAGAACATTTTGGATGTGTGGAAACACAGTGATGGAATAATTTACAGCCAAATCAAATCAGTGCATGTGCTGCTTAAAAAATCTTGAATAAATTTAGGAAAAGTTCTTCCAAAAGAACTGTTGACTTTGGAATAAAACTTGTCAATTGAGGCAATTCAAATGATTTGGGAAAAATGAAGAATTTTAAAGGGTCAGCATGATGGCAAGGTGTGCACAAATTCATATTACAAGACAATGGGCTTGCCCTGTTCTCACATATTAGGTGAAATACTAGCATCAAGAGGAGCTGTTGTGCCTGAGGATGTTCATCCTCCGTGGAGGTTGGAATATAGCCCTTCCAGTTCAGTAAGTTGGATTTTTGGATTGTTTGAATGGCTAAAATGCTGTTGAAGCTCTTGTGGAAATGGATTATTCTGGGTTTTTTACTTCTTTTACAGTGGTTTTTATTTTCCCCAGTAGGATTTAACTTTCTGTAAATGGCTTGCTCCATCTACCTCCTCCACCAACAATATTTATCCTCCTAATGGATCAGGGTTTCCCACAACTGTTGCATAAGGTTAGATGCTTGTTCTATTTATTATCATTGATGCATGGGTGAAATGAATCACTTTATTCCAATCTCCCATGAAAAACAATAACAATATCCCTCAGACCTCTTTTCCCATTTCCTTTATGCCATAATTCCATACCACCACTCATCCCTTCTCCTCCTTTGTTGGCCACTTGTAAAGTCTTGAAGCTAATTCTGTACACTTAACATGAACAAACCTCACTTTAAAGCTCTCACTCTACCTACTCCCCTAAATCCTTCAACTCCTCTGCATCTTCCCAAAAAATGGTTGTTTCTACCACTCTAATGTTTTGTCTGCCACCATTAGCATCTCCTCTTGGAAGGAATTTGTTAACTTGAGGGATGCCCAGAACTCAGAGTGAAATAGCTGTCCTAGAATAAATTCCTTTCCTTTTTTCACCAAGTAGTATAGTGGCTGAAATACCTTGGCCACTTCCAAGAGCTTCTGTTTAACCACACCCTTGATCTCACGGATATACCCCCCAAGGTTCTATATGCCAATATGAATATTTTGCCATGATAATCCTACACTTTGAACTATTTTTGATGGAATGATGTTAAATATGGATCTTCTATTAATCATTGTATAAATATTTTCCTGCCCCACCCCAAATTTTAAATAACCCAGTTAGAAAACTACTGGCTTTACCACAACCTCTTCACCCTTCACTGCAATAATTGCTGCCACTACCTGTACTGTACAGCCTTTGGAACATCCCTGTGACTTTAATCCCTGGTTCTGGCTTATTTTTTCAAAATCACAATAATTTCTTCTGCTTTTACCAGGGATATTTCCACCAATTCCCAAAGTGATAGTTTTACTGGGTTCTCTGGTCCAAAAAAATTGTTTTTCAACTTCTCCTGCCTTTGGTTGAAATCCAAATGTCCTAGGGACTACAGTTTCCTCTTCTTCCTGCACCTTTGAAGGAAGACCTACCTCCATCCTTTCCTCAAAACTCACTCACCTTTTTTTTCACTGCACTTTCTGAACCTCTGCTGTAACTTTTTGAGTTTTCCAGGCTTGCTGCAAGAATTCAACTTTTAAGGAAACCATGGCCTCCTTCTGAAAGGTTGCTTCCACTTCTGCCTAGGCTTGATTTCTTTGGAAGGGTGAGCCTGGCTCCCTCAAACCTGGCTATCCATTTACTATGGTAATATCCTGTCCACAAAATCTCACAATCCTTCTATCTACATCCTGGTTTAGTTCTGGAAATTCCTGATTTCAATGCCCCTCTGCCTGACATTAGTGATATTGGGTTGGCCAAATTATTTCCATAGGTTTGGGCAGGCCTTCAAAGGTTCCCTGCAAGGTGGTTTCTTCTTTCACAGGCAGGGGTGGGCCTGCAAAGGAAAATCTGGGAGTGGCCACCTGCAAAAAGAAAATTTTGAGCATACCCATCATTTCCTTGACCTCTGCTGTTTTGAACAACATTACTGGGGTGCTCACCTGTACTACATTCCCTGAACCACCAGAGCTTCCTGCATTGGAAGCATACCCTCCTTTATTAGCTCCTCCAGTTGCAATTCTCTGCTCACTGCTGCACATATCACTCTTGTGACCAGTAATAAAGCTATTCCTCCAACCCAAACCCTCCACTGGAAATTCTTCTTGTACAGTTGCTAGAAAAAAATTCTCGGGACTGATTGAAAGAAATCAACCCTTGTACTTCAAAGTACTTGTTTTAATCTAAATCTGAAACTGATAAAAATTTGTGTAGTTACTTTCATTTTAAATATTATATCTATTTCAGAATCTGCTATCTACTCAAAAAAAAATTCAAAGCTGGAATCAAAATTTATCCTAAGTTCATGAAAAAAAAAAAAACATCAAAAATGCTTGAAAAAGATTCCAGATCCAAAAAATAATTCAAAAACTTTGGAGCCATTGACATCCCTTTTCATTGATTTTTTCTTGAGGGAGAATGAAAAGAAACAATATTAGATTGAAAATGAAGATCATATTGTTTGATTCAAAAATTCAATAATGCTACAGGTGATTCCTGTAATTTTTTTTATTTTTGGTTCCAATTCCAATCAAACAGATAATTTATTATTGTTGGAATTAATGATAAATGTTCAAAATGGTTCTCTGAGTCACAAAAATTCATATAAAATATCTCATTTATACTTGTAAGAGTTTTGGTGCCTTTGAAGCATTTGAGGATGAATGATTGATTTCTTGGTTTGAGAACCAGCGCCTTTCAAGGGATCTAAAATTTGTTTGAACAGGCAGGTATTTTGAAGGATTTGTAACCTTGAATGAATTGAGGTTTGAGATGGAACAATATTCAGAAAAACCTGAATTTAAAACAAGAAATCATGAAAAAATAAAAATTGAAATGAGTAGGTCAAATCTTGAATAAATCACTCAACAAACCTTTTTTGGAAATCAAGCATCAAAAATTGGATGGCCCTTGAAAAAACAAGATTCTGGGTTTGTTGAAAATCATCAATCAGAGAGGGAGATTCATTGTTGAGTGGTCAAAACAGGCAATCATTCTCCCTGGGCTTCATCTAAATTGTTTGAAGTACCTGGTTATTACCACTTTAAAAAACAGCCCCAAGACTCTTGTCTACCCACTGTACATAAATACATCCTTTGGTTTGTATTCTCCCTGAACTCCAGGTGAATTCCAAGCAAGAAGATCTACTCAACAGAAACCATCTTCTCTGCCCTATTTTTTTTTCTGGACCCAATCCTTCAGGATCCTAACAAAGGTGGAGCAATAAGTAATAAATCCAATGTGAAATCTTACCCCTTGGCCCACAAGCAAGTCAGAGGCCAGTTCCTCTAGGTAAGTTTCCCAAGGATCACTGCTCCTTCTGTCCCCACTTCTCCACCATTTCCTCCTGCAGTTTCTCCCAGTTCTTTTCCCAATCCCCATCCATATCCTCCACACCCTATACTGATCCTCCTCCTCTGGTATGGATTTTACCACCTGCCTCACCTCTTAATCCTCTGTGGCTGCCTCACTTTCTGCCAGATTTTTGAACCATTCCAGAAATTGGTGAATTTTTTCTGTTTTGAGGCAGAATTTGGAGTGATCCTTAGTACATATCTTTGCACCTCTGCTCTTTTATGGATGGTGAGAACCTCAAGGCTTCCAGTGGTACACTGTATGAATCACTTGTTATTGGTGGTGGTTCTCCACCAGATCCCAAGCTCAAAGTTGTTGGAGGTGTGGAATTTTTTGAGATTATAAGTCTTAACTGATGCACGCACTGCTTGAAATCTCAGGATCAGATGCTGAAAATGTCCTATTTCACTCCCATGTCACGCTCACTCCCGCAAGCTCAACAAGAGCCTTCCCCCTTAGTGGGACAAGCCTTGTGTCCTCTTCCAACTTAGCTCCAAACACCATCCAAACAACCAGCACAGCAAACTCAAGACTTGACCAATCTGCCAGAAGTGATTTCCAGCTAAGTGTTCAATTTCAGGTATTCTACTAAGTCTCTATAGAGGCCACAATTTGGTTTGTAGAAAAAAGCATTGTTCCTGGTTCAGGTTTCCAGACTCTCTTAACATTTTACACGGTTAAAAGCCAAAATTGATCCTTTGAACTCAACTGGAAAATCACAAACCTCTGAAATGCCTGGACCAGGAATTTAATCAAACTTCAAAGCAATCATGCTGAAATCACTCATGGAATCAACCCCTCTTCTAACAGAGTACAACTATTCAATCTGGAAGAAGAAGATGGAAAAACTATTCAAGATGCGCAGCATCCTTCATCTCTTCAACTCTCCTGACCCTCTCAAGGACATACCTGACAATGACAAGATGACTGGCTATCTGATTTTTAAACTGGACCCAACCACTCACACCAATATCATCAACCCCAATAGCAAGGACTCCTCCAAACTCATCTGGATAGCTTCCAAGAACCACTTTGCATCTAACCAAGCCGCCAACAGGGCAAAGATGTTCTTCAAATTCCTATACCTCTCCTTTGATCTTAAAAACATCAATACCTTTGTGACAAATGTGAAACTTCATCTTAGCAAGTTGGATGAAGTTGGAATTGATCTTCCAAGTGACATCCTCAGTTACTTGATTCTCTTCAAGTTACCGGAATCAATGAAAGGCATACGGTCTCAAATAATGCACACAGGCATTGACCTAACCGTCTGAATTGTGCTGAACCACTTGATACAGCATAAAAAAAAATCAAATCCAAGGAGCAGGATTGATCTGAAATCAACTCGGCCCTCTACCACCACAACAACCAAGGTTGATTAGAACAAAGTTTTCCTAGATGCAAAAACGGAAAACACAATCCCGTGGTGACCAATCACTCCCCCCCTCTTGCTGGGTTGAATTCCCCAAACTAAGACCTTTCCATCCTCCCTAGAAAGGAAAGAAGCCACCACCCAAGAAGTCTCCCAAATCTCACTACTATTCCTTTTTCTGTGGTTTCATTCAACTGGAAACTAACAATAAGAAACGCTACATACTCAACAGTGGATGCTCCATCCACATGATCAAGAATTGAGATGACTTTCTAAACCTTCAAGAAAAGTCCAGTGCAGAAACCATCAAGACCGGGAAGCTAGGAGCTGGCATCCCTATCAGAGGCTTAGGGACTGCGGTAATCAGATGCGGCATAAGCTCCATTGAACTTGAAAACGCTGCCTGGTTCCCTGAAGCAACCATCAACCTCTTATCAATGGGAGCCCTAATGGTAAAAGGCTTGTCACCTTAGAGTCAACATCAAAGCAAAACCCGCTCAATTTAACCTATGTCTCAAGGGACACAAAGTACTCAAAGGGAACATCACAAACAACCTTCTCACCATCACCATGGCTCCAACTCCCCATCAGGTCTACCATCTATCATCCATTGATCTTGATATGCTACATCAAACTCTTGGCCATGCTGGACTCAACCAAATGGAAAGGTACTTGGGAAAGTGCATCAACTCAGAACTAAGGTCATCATTTGAGTGCTCTGCATGCAAACTCAGCAAAATTAGCCGCTCCAGCTTCAAAGAAGAGCAGAACCCTGCTCAAAAAGCTTTTGACAGGCTTCAATTAGACCTAATTGGTCCCCTTGACCCCATCAGAAATAAAGGAAATTACTACTCACTCACAATGGTGGACAACAAGTCCGGTTATATAGCTTTGTTCTCTTTAACCAGCAAGGATCTTGCCACCAAAGCAATCATTTTCTCAATTGAAAACAAGGCAAAGAATCAAAATTGATACCCAATCAAAGTGGTCAGTGATGGAGGAGGCAAATTTTTCAACAAAAAACTCTCCAATTTCTTCAAATCCAGATCAATAAACCACATAGTCAGTGAGCCATATCACCCTCAACATAATGGAAAGGCTGAACAAGCCAATTGCACCATCATAGAATCAATGCAAACCATCTTCAGTAGCACCTTTATTCCAAAGTACCAGTGGCATATTGTCATTCAAGGCTGCTGTCTGGCTCTCAATCAGATTCCTGGAAAAAAGGGAAAAAAGTCTCCCTACGAGATTCTGCACAAGACATTGATCCCTACTAACTACCTCAAACCTCTTGGCAGCCCTGTTGTGTATCTCATAAATCAGACCAAAATTTCCTCCAAACTCAGCAAGAAAGGCAAAACAGGCCTGCTTATAGGAATCAATCCTAGACTACTGTCATACAAAATTTTGTCTAAATTGGGTAAGACAATTGAAACTAAACACGTCTCATTCCTAAAAAATCAGCCCGCCAACACCGTAACTGAGATCTCTGATGACATGACGGCCATTACCCCCAACGTTGTCTCAACTGATCCTCCAAACACAGACTCATCTCCCGCTGAAGACAAATCATCAATCATCAATTTTTCCACAAACATGGCCAGCCCAGTTGCTGAAGAAAACAAACCAAGCATCTTAAACAACATCAAAAACCCTGAAGCCCATCAAGAAATAAACACCAACCTGAGATCCCGCCTTTGCAACCATAGCCAGATCAAACCTCCCAACCGGTACAGATTCTATCACTTCAACATACCAAAGAACATACATGAGGCCTTGAAATTTCCCTCATGGATAGGAACGGTGAATAAGGAGCTGAACATCGCGGAGGACCTAGGAGATTGGGAGGATGCCAATGACTCAGAAGTCATCAATCCCTTAGACACCACTTGGACTTTCCAATGCAAAGAGGACCTGCACACCAGCAAGAAAACCCTCAAAGCAAGATTATGTGTACAGGGATTCAACCAGCAGTACGGAATCAATTATTTTGACACCTTTGCTTCAACAGGCAAATCCCATCTCTCTGGGTCCTTCTCACTTACTGCGTTGACCAAAAATTACCTACTCTTCAATTTGACATGAAAGGCACCTTTCTCCACGCTCTGCTGCATGAAAACGTCTACATCAAAACACCCACCGGATCAAAACAAACATCTAAATATCTGAAACTGAAGAAGTCTCTGTACAGACTGAAACAAGCACCACTCAATTGGTACAGAACACTTGTCAGTTGGATCAAAAGCCAAGGATATTTCAAGAGAAATTGTGATCCCTGCCTTTATCTTCACAAAGATGGCCTTACATCACTCTTCTTTCACGCAGACAATCTAGTTGTGGTTGGGGACATTACCTCTTTCAAGACTGTCTTCCTCAAAAAGTTCAATGAATCATCTGCCCCACTTTGCTTGGAATGAAGTTAGAAAAAGGTGTGGACTACATCCATCTCTTGCTTCCTCTTCACATAAAGAAAGGGCTAGAGTTTCTCAATCTCAGCAATGCAAAACCTGTCAACAACCCTTGCACCAGCAGCATCCACTTAGCACCAGCCACCAATGAGGAGTTCAACCAATTCAAATCCCTCAAAGTCAGCTATTGCTCTTCAATTGGTCAATTCAACTTTATAGCAACTCTAGATAGACCTAAAATCTGCTATGCAGTGTCAAGTCTAGCCAGATATAACAAGAGACCCAGAATCAGACACTGGAGGGAGGTGACTCATGTCTGGAGATACCTGCTGAAGACCATCAACTTCAAACTGAAAATTAGCTCCAAGTCAGTAGCAAATCACCTTGTAGCTTACAGCAACACCACCTGGGGGGACAACCCTTGCACCAGACTATTGAAAAAAGGCATCATTATCTTTTTCAAAGGAAGCCCAATCTACTTGACAAGCCGGCATCAACAGTCAATTGCCCACTCTTCCACAGAATCCGAGTGCAACTCTCTATTGACTAGTCACCTTGAAGGACGATGGATAAGCTGTTTAGTGAATGAAATTTGGAGAATCAAATTCAACCCACCCATGCATCTAATTGAAAACAAAGGCTTAGATGACAAAATTAAGAAGTTTGGGTTGAAGTCACATGAAAAACACATTGAAATAAAGCTTAAAAGCCTCCAAAACAACTTCAAAAGTCAAACTATTCAATTCAAACTAGTCTCCTTGAAAGACATGTTGGCAGACGCCCTCACCAAAGTGTCTTCCACTTCCTCTGTTGCCAGGTTGGTCAACTTTATGGGTTTCTGACTCTGAGTTGAGCCGGTGTGTTGAGATTATAAGTCTTAACTGACGCGCGCACTGCTTGAACTGTCAGGATCAGATGCTGAAAATTTCCTATTTCACTCCCATTTCATGCTCAACAAGAGCCTTCCCCCTTAGTGGGGCAAGCCTCATGTCCTCTTCCAACTCAGCAACAAACGCCATCCAAACAACCAGCACAGCAAACTCAAGACTCAACCCATCTTCCAGAAGTGATTTCCAGTTAAGTGTTCAATTGCAGGTATTCTACTAAGTCTCTATAGAGGCCACAATTTGGTTTGTAGAATAAAGCATTGTTCCTGGTTCAGGTTTCCAGACTCTCTTAACATTTTACAGAATTTAGTATATGGTATTCAGGTGAAGAGTAGGAATCATTTTGTCCATGATATCATGAGAAAAACAGTTTAAAATGTGTAAGCTTTGTTCAAGGATTTTTTTTTTTTAAAAAAAAAAACAAGCTTCCCCAGAAAGGCCCTCAAATATGTGGTAGAAGATTCCAGATAGGATGATTGTTTCAGCTGGAACCTACTCCTATTTTGTCCTGGGATACTCTTTCATGACCTCTGAAAACTTTCAAGTACCTCTGTCATGAATTAGAAATAGCTCCTTCTTGGGCTAAAGTTCTTCAATGAATATATATATCTCTTGTAGTAGTCTCTGGAATCTTATCTCTCTCATCATACTCTGATGATTAATGATCTCCTTCCCACCTACCCTCAAAATTCCTTCTTAAATAGTAAATTAAACCACAAAAAGAAGAGAAAACCCAACTCACTTCATCCTCCATTCATCCTGGCTACTTTCCAGTACCCATTGGTGGACCACTGACTCATTTGACACTAACTTGACTTCTTTGGAAAGGTAGTTTGATCCCTCTTTCCATCTCTGACCAATTTTCCATGTGTCCAACCATCAATCCAACCCCTCTTCTGAGTTTATCAAGTTAGACCATCTATCCAGTGTCATCTCCAACATCTTACTCCTCAATTCTCTGCAGTGAAGCTCCAGATTGGTCCCCATCACTTTCTCAACTACCCAGGTCTCTTCAACTTTCACCACCTGCCCATCATCCCAACCATGAATCTCTTAATCTGGTCCTATGCTTGTTGCTTACTTGTCAGTCCCAGTAGTGTTGTAGCCCTTCTTGTTGTTTGCATTTGGTCATCTGAACCCCCTTTTATGTTTGAGACTGACTGATATAACCTTTTGTCTCTCTGAACCTTGAGACAATAGATTGTGAGTCACCTTGCCTTGCTTTGTTCCCTTTGAAGAACCCATGGCAAACTGTTGGCTCATCATCTCCTTTTGTGACTCCAGATACTTACTGTTGCTTACCACAGCTTGGCCAGCATGGTGCTCTTGAAGTCATACCTATAAATCATCATCAGATCATAATCTTGAAAGTCCCCCTGACATTGGTGACTGCCTAATTCTGAACTTTTACACTTCCATTATGTCTCTTTGCAACAGGATTGATTCAAGCACAATCCCAGCCTGATCACCTGAGTGTTTCCAGAAAAGTATGTATGTACATACCCATCCATACACCTCTTTCAAGTCAGTGATGATAGAAAATCTGCTGAGGAAGTCTGGTGTTCCTGTTGGTTGAGCACCATGACACTGGGGTCAAGGTGATTGGAGGCATCTAGTGCTCAAACCCTGGTGTTGGTCCTTTGATTCTAGCTTGCAGACCTTTCAAGCTTGGTTAATGTTAAATTCACAACCCATTTGAGTTGTGTACACAACTCAAATGGGCTGTGTGGCATGCTACACAACTCTTACTGATTTGTGTGGCCTCTACACAACTCAATTGAGTCATGTAGCCCCCACACAACAGTTTGTACTTCTGTGGCATCACACCCAGCTAAATTTGAGTCGTGTGGGGTTGTACACAGCTCAAATGTAGTCCTGCCTGTAGTATGCCACACGCCTACCCACCTTTGTTGGCCAAAAAGAAAAGGAATAAGAAATAAAAGAATGTAAAACTAAAATAAACAAAATTGGTGGGACTCAGGACTCACCTGGGTCCGGTCTCATCCTCACATGGGGGGGGGGGGTCTAACTGGCAGACATGCCACCCCCCGCTCTGTCTTCAAAGATCATATTGATTTTTTGTATTTGATTGTATCTTATTCAAACATCACATCGTATTGTATTTTATTTGAGGGATGTATTGTATTCATCTTTTTCCTTCTTATTATTATTATTATTTTTTGGGCACATTTTTTTGATTTTTTTTTTTCCAATTTTAAAATGTTTATTTTTCTTTATTCATAGGGCAGTTCCAAACACACGCAACCCCTGGGGGGGGGCCGTATACCCCCGTAGATGGGTCTAAATGGTTGTGTTTGGAACAACCCTTTGGAGTTGTGTATTGGCCCCCTACGCGTCAAATGGGTCGTGTAGGGCCCTACACGACTCCCACACGACTGGGGGTTGTGAATTTATCATCACCCTTCAAGCTTTGGTTGATGTGTTAGTCTGGAGGTCAAGTCTGAATCGTGTGAAACATCGTCGAAGGTTGCGCTGACAGGTCACTGGTCCCCCCTTTTTTTTTTTTACAGATTACATCCTTCCTTCAAATGATTCATTTGGTCAGATTTTTCACCATATGTGAATGTGTACATATGACATGTTGCGATTAGCTGATCGGCTACCCTCCGGTCCAAGATTGAGCCCAGCTCCAAGATTCGCAAGTTGATCGTGATGGCGCCAGCTGGTTGGCTGGCGGGTCTGGATGAGTCAACAGGCCAGAGCTGATCATGGTTGAGGCCGGCTATCCCGCCGACACGCCAGGCTGTCGTCTGGAGAGAGATGGAGATGGAGGAGTGAGCTGATGGGATGGGATGAGTGAAGTGAGCGATGGTGGTCCAGCTCAGCCCTTGGCCGCCGCTTGATCCGGCAGTCTTCGTGTCGTTCTCTGAGGCTCTGAGTCAGTTCGTGAGACTGCAACTAGCCTCGACTGGGGTCATCTCCACCCTCCCACTCAGTGCACCCACCAGTTCGCATTCAGCCATCCTTCATCGATGGATTGATTTCATCCCTACCCAACCCATCCAGACGGCTGCTGGATCGTGTTGAATTTATATCCCCAGCTGGTCACCCTCACACTAGATAAATACTTACTCAAGCTCACCCTCGTCGGCCTGCCGCTACTTTCCTTCCACCTTGTGAGATCAGTCCTCTGCAGCCAGTCAGTAGTCTCCCTCTGTCCCTTTCAGTCCTACTAAGATCATCCATCAAGCATCCGTCTCACTATCCTCTCAACCCTTGGAACCTATCATCTTATGGCGCAGCTCCAAACCACGCTCGTTCCCCATCGAGCCTCAATACCTTATCAAGCACTTCCTCCCTCTCTTCGCCCCTCTCGACACCCACTCCATCCTCACCTATCTTTTCCCCTGACTCCATGTCGCAAGCCGCCCTTACCTCTCACTCACTGATCCAAATCGATCCCCAGACACCCGTCGTACCGATCGTCGATCCATCCCGTCCTAGAACTAGAGTCTACAAGGTACCCGATCGCCCTTTAGTCCCGGCTCCCCCTTATATCGCTCCAGAGGAATACGAGAGCCAGTATAGTACTCAATCGGTCCCCATCGTCATCGACAATGGTAAGCGAACCGTCGATCGGTTAGGTTCTTGATCGTTCTAGTTGATCCCTCCCTGTCTGGTATTTTTTTTTTTTTTTTCTTCCTCCTCTTCTCTTATCGCGCCAAATCCCTTGGTCATCAATCTTAGGCTCTTCTTTCGTTCGTGCCGGATACGGTACCATGTCATCTCCCTATCTCGATACCGAGAGCGTCGTCTCTCGCTACCGCGATCGAAAGACCAATCGGACCATCATGTTGGCTGGAACATGCTGTTATGTGGATGCCGCCTCTCGCTCAAATGTCAGACCTTTACACGAAGAGGGCGTAGTTTGTAATTATGATAGCATGGTAGGAACTGTCATTCATCCGTCTATCTTTTGGTCCCTTTGCTCGAGCCCTTGGCGTTAATGAGACAAGCGTAGTCTGTCCTGTTAAACGATATCCCATCAAGAATACCACCGGCGCCTGACTGTCAGTGTTCGTCAACTCAAGTTGCCTTTCATTTTGTTCGTCACTATCTTGTCTTACAGGAAGGGATGCTCGATTACGTATTCTTGAAGTTGGGGGTGAATACCGAAACCGTTCGACATCCGATCTTAATGACCGAAGCGTTGTGCAATCCGATTTATACTCGAGGTCGTACGTAGAGACAGTTCTTAAATGACTGCTATCCTAGAACGGCCGGTACATATTCCAAACTGATTTCTCCCCTCTATCCTTCCTGTTCAAAGTGATGTCTGAATTACTGTTTGAAACTTATCAAATCCCATCAGTGTGTTACGGAGTCGATTCATTATTTTCTTATCACGAGACCCATCACGAGCTCCCCCAAAGCCAGCAAACCTCGCTGGTCATCTCATCTTCTCATTCCAGTACGACTATCGTTCCGATCATCTCTGGCGTCCCACATATTGCTCAATCCCGTCGATTAAACTGGGGAGGTCTACAAGAGTCAGAGTTCTTGCTCCGACTCATGCAGGTCAAATACTCCACATTTCCGAGCCGAATGACCCCCTTTCAAGCCTTCGATCTTGTGCAAGATCACTGCTTGTTTTCTGCACATTCTTTCCAAGATGATATTCGAAAACTACAAGACCCTGATTTTCTCGCCGAGGCAGACCGAGCCATTCAATTTCCTTTTGACAATCTGGTAAGGGCCAAGTCAGGCCTTTGACGTCTGACAACTTGGTTTATCCCGTTTTGATATCTTCTAACGCCTCTGATAAGCTTTCTAGGAGGCGGCCGCAAAGACTGAAGCTGAATTGGCGCTTCAAGCAGAAAAAAGGAGGTTGGCTGGTGTGAGACTGCAAGAACAAACTGCCCGGATCAGGATGGAGAAAGTTGGTGATCTTGCAACATATCTACTCGAAGCCCGTGGATCAACTCGGTGTTTATCTTTGCGTTCTCTTTTTGCCCATTCGAGCTCTTACAAAAAGAAGCCGATTTGGAAGCTTTTCAACAGATTCAACTCTGGAAGACGAAGGAGAACAAAGTTAAATATCTGGAACGTCTTTCGTTAGAAGGCTTCGACAACGAGGAGGAATTGGAAGCTTTAATAAAGAAGACGCAAGTTCAGTTGAAAAAAGCTAGAAACAAAGACTTGGGGGTCGATGAAGAGATGGAAAAGGTAACTTGGTTCACAATTTCTTGCTTAAAAAAATCCCTCCTCTAGACAATCTGTCGATTTGCTGACGAGTGATTCGCGTGGTGAAGGGCGAACCCAGTTTCCCCTTGATTGATGTACCCGATCATCAATTGGATGAAGAAGGTCTTAAGGAGAAACGGCGGCAAAAACTTATGAAAGCTGGTCACGATGCTCGTGAAAGGGCCAAAGCTGAACGTGAAGCAGAAAAATCTCGCCAAGTACGTGTTTCAAATTCGAAGTCGGAAATTTTTGCGTGGAGTCTACATCAAGCTGATTGAAACCGTCAACTAGGCGGATAAAGAAAGACAGGACGAAGAAGAAAGACTTACTAATCCTGATGTTTGGTTGACCAAAGTCCGAGCACATTATGAGGTATTGATTCGTTATATCAACTATCAGGGGCTAGGTTGAGTTGAGAGTGCCAACTTGCAAAACAAACTGGAATTTTTAGAACCTCCTCATCAAAATCAAAGAACGAAAGAAACGAAGGATTCAACTTTCGGATAGGAAATCGCTCGCCGCTCAACAAAGGATGAAGACCATAGCTCACTTGGCTAGTGACCAACCTCCTGGTAAGACCGTGAATGGGAACAAAAAGAGGAAAAAGATCAATGGTACGCATTCCTCATTTTCATGTCGCCTGTGTGTCTCGCTGTCAATATTCAGAAGTTTGTCAATGTGTTTTTTTTTCCCTATCTGGTTCGGTGCCTTCGACTGGTTTCAGATGACAACTTCGGGGCGGATGATGCAGACTGGGCTGTTTATCGAGACGTTGTCAGTTATCATAAGCTCAGAAGTGCCTTCAATAAATGCTTGAAGATCAAGCCTAGCGGTACCAATAATAAAACTCGTTCGGATGGTTTTGATTTTTATTGATTGTCATAGGTAGGAGCAGATGAATCGGCCGATGAAGAAGACGATTTACTGGAGTTGATTGCAGTAGAAAAGCAATTACTAGAACATGATGATTCGTTTACTATAGAGCATACAAGTGAACGCCAAAAATTAAAACGTCACTCTCTGATGAATGCCTTTTATAAGGGGATCTCTCCGAGCAAGGATGATTCAAGCACAATTATGGCCGCTTTGGATACCGAGGGTAACGCCGAACAGAGTGCTAGGTTACATATCAACGTCGAGCGTATTCGTGTTCCTGAACCACTTTATCAACCACTGCTTGCCGGAGTCGATCAGGCTGGATTGGTAGAGGTGGTTCAATATGTTTTGAAGGAGTTCAGTCAAGAAATTCAAGATCAACTAACCCAGGTCCGTATGCGCTCTTTTGATTTCAGTCTCTCTCTTTTTTTTAGCCCCCTTGTTCCGTCTTGAGATTCTTTCCTAAATTATCGACTCTGACCGACCTCTCCTTGCCGCCACCCAAATCTCTCACAGCACATGTACCTCACCGGTGGTCATATTACGTTACCAAACTTCTCCGTGCGATTGTGGAACTCGTTGAGGCCGATCCTACCGATGAATTCACCATGCAATATTTATAGGCCTAACCTACCCACTGACGGACGAGAGATTAGATTATTGCCTTGGAAAGGTATGGCTCGATTCAGCTCGAGTCCTGAGTTCCTTCAAGCCTCTATCTCCAAACAGGACTACGTCGAGTGTGGTAACGAATATCTAAAAGAGCATCGGTTCAGTAACAAGTTGAACTTTTGAGATCCTTTCACCGATCGATGTGATGATCTTCTATTTATGATGATTGCTCACTCTCTCTGTACCTAATCGATATCCTTGTCACATCTGTATTGGAAAAAAAAAAACATAGCAAGATGCACATCTCCATCTAGATGAGGTTACCTTAGGTGAAGCAGATCTGTTGAGGCGAGTCAGAGGTTGAACTTTGGGATGAAGGTTACCTAGGATGATGACCGCTATCCTTCTTCTAGGTGTACTGTATGTACATACAAGCTTGGATTACATAAGTGTTTTATTTTAGCTAAAAAGGGGGTTTGGATTCTGAAGCGTTTAACTTGGTGGTCAGGTGACTACTCAAGCAGCACCTGTTGTGGGGGTCTCTCAGAAATTCGGGTTCAGTCAGGCGATCTGTGATCCTTTCAGGTGGAGCACCACTGACGCCTGCTAGTGAAACGTTGGACCCTACGCGTGATCATTGCTCAAGGCGACTCCGCTCGCCTGCCCTGCCCCGGCAACGAATCCCTGGGGGTGTGCCACTAACTTGCCGGGCGGCTTTCGACTGAAGCCGACAAGGGTTGGGCATTGACGGGAGGCCATCCTATCGGTTGTAACGCTCATGAAGATCACAACGGCAGGAAAACCACCTCTGGGTGCTCTGAGTCGATCGATGGCAGAGTTGGGGTGCTGGCCGAAGAAGATCGGGCCCCCTTGGCCGTTGCCCCATCAACCCATTTGGTCCGGCCATCAACCGCGGCTTGTCACACGACCAGCTGGAGTCGACCACCCACCTGAACTCAATGGATTCACCATACATCTGTACGTATGCAGTACATAATACTTCGTTGGGCGTTCGATGGCGTCTAGTGACGTTCTTGAACAGGTTCAAGTCCGATAGGTTTGAAGGATTTTTTTTTTTTTTTTTTTTAAAAAAAAAAAAAGGTAAAAAAAAAAAAGGTAAATAAAGGTAATTTAGAGAGATGATGATCCAAAGAAGCAAGATGAATTTGACAAGAAAAAATTCAGGACATGACTGTTTAATGGATGATACATAAATGTCTTTACAAAGAAAAGAAAAGAAAAAAAAAAGGATTGAAAGAGATCAGGGTTTTTTTTTTTTTCACCCCCCCTCAGCTTGTGAGTCAATGAAAGAAGGAGTTAAGAAAGTTTTAAAGTTCTGGTGTTTGATATCTTGATCAATTCTATAGTGAGAGGATCAGAGCTTGTAGAATTTGAGATGGAGTGACTTGATACCTATTTGCTTGGTGTTTTCATCATCTTGATATCCCCCCTGTCTTGAATCAAATATGCTTCAAATTAGAGTCTGGATAAACTTTGTTGACCTGTATGGTAGACTTGAAAGGAATCTATTTGAGATCTCTTGAATCTATTTGATTTGGATATTTTTTAATTTGAGATATTAGAGAGACAACAGGTAAACAGAATTTTAAAGCTTCTTGAGATCAGTTTGTGAGATATTCATGTCTTCTTGTAGGAGTCTAGTATGACAGAATACCCTCAAAGAGTCCATCTAGATACAACTACTGGAGTTAGAAATTTGATAATTGGGATTTAAAACTCATGTGGAAATTTCTGTAAAAGAGTATAATTTTTTTTTTTAAAAAAAAAAAAAAAAAAAAAAAAACTTGTGGATTTCATATCAATCAAGTTCTAAGAGTCATTTAGAATTTATGTATGAATTCAAAGTGATTCTGGATCTTGAAACTTTCAAATCCAATTTTTATAAACTAGGTTTATATCTATCTATTGATTTTGGAGTATCATACTGGACTAGAAACTTCAAGAATTATATTGGGTGTAGTTAGACTTGTTAGTAATTTAATTAAGAAAATAGATGATTTCTAATTCAATCTTGGATCCAAGGATGGCTGATGATTCTCATTGGTTACTGATAGTAGATGTAGCCATGGATTTCTAAAGGTTATTAACAGTTTCAAGTTTGATATCATCACTACTTCCAATCCTTTTCTTGATGGGTAAGTTAATCTCAAGATTGATCATTCAATCCTTGGGATATCAAAGACCCAGGCTAAATTCATGCCTCCCTCCCCCCCCCCCCCAAAAAAAAAAAAAAAAACTATATTCATGCCATTTTTCAAAAAATAAAAAGACAGGATTTTAGCAATCTGTTTGCTAAAAAATCATGCCAAAAGGTGCCATTGGCTTGATTATAGTAAAACTAGGCCCTGTTTGAGCCTAAAAAGAATTGTATACCCTCATTTTCTAAACAAGGTTAGCATCATAATCAATTTTACAAGAAATCAATCATGAAACAAATTTAATTTAGGAACTGATGGGTTTGGCATCCACAAGCAACACGTGGTGTTGAAGGGAGATGTGTTTGGTGTCCACAATCAACAAGGGAGATTTAAGGGTAAAAGGGGGAGAGGATAAGTCAATAGTTAGCAGATAGAGGCTGGAGACCAATGTGTATGTGCATACATGATAGTACGTTTTGTTCTGGACCAAAATGGAGCATTGTATGGGAATTTGGCCTATGGGAGACCTCAAACTTTAACAAGTGTTGTTGAACATCATATGACCAGATTTGGAGGGGTGGAGGCCAAATGCCAACCACACCATGCTTGAAAAGTGTCAGATACCATCTTAAAAATCCTGAATTTTCATGATGGTATATGGCACTTTGTGTGGGTCCAAATGGGGACTAATTACTAAATTCACACCTTCAAGCATGTTTTCCTACCCCAGGAAGGTGTGAAAAATTTAGAGTGATGTGAAAGTGCAAGAGAGGCATGGATGAAGAGGATCAAGGTTTTGTGTAACTTGGTAAGGTTTAAAGGAGTGCCTGGGGTGGGAGAAAACCCCTTTTGATGACCTGCTGGGCCCCTCAAGGCCTGTAAAAATTGATTGAGGCCTTGGGCAATAAATCAAGGTCTTAAGAACCCCTGTGGGTTTCTTCTGAGGTAGAAATTTTTCCAGAATCCAAATCTGGAGACCAATTGAATGAATGTAATATGTAAAGATGCAATACATGTTTATTTTATTTTTATTATTCTTTTGAAAAAAATTTAAATCTGATGTCACATTTGAAAAAAAAAAAAAAAAAATTAAAATTAAAAATTCATACAAACTAACAAAATTGATATGAAATTCATTGTGTTTACTCAAGATGAAATTTTCTGGTTGGAGCATACAAACCTTTGTACCAAACGTTCCAAAGATAAAAATAAAAATAAGATGCTACATATACCTATCTGATGAAGTGAATTGTAATATTCCAAAATATTTCAACTGAAAATGACATCAAATATCAAAATGATGTTGAAAAAAAAAAAAAAAAGATGAAAAGCATACTTGTTTGAAGGAAAACTCAAGATTTGTGATAGAATTTAAGTAGATTTTTAATCAAGAATGAGAATAAATAGGAAAAAACACCAAGACCATCCATTTGAAAAGATTGATTCAATGTTTTTTTTTTTCAAGAATATTTCAATAAACTTTTTATTGAGTAAAGAAATAAAAACATAAAATCTAACAAATTGATTTGTTTGAATAAAAATTATAATCTCAGGTAAGATTTGAATAACTCAAGACAAACGTAAGAGTTAATAGAAAAAAAAAAAAATTCTAAATATAACTATAGTATGAGGGTGATTCAAATCTTTTTAAATGTTCCAAAAAACATTTCATTGAGTAACAAGATAAGATTAGAAAAATCAAAGATTTATTACTTTGAATAAAATTCATGATTTGTGATTGCATGTGAATATCTTTTAGCAAACATATATATATATATATATATATAAAATCAGATTAACCAATTTGATGAGATGAATTGAAAGGGAGGTGACACATTCAAAACCCCAGGTCGTGAACAGACATGAAACACCATTCCTAACCCATCTGTGTCATGAACAGAGGGGTTTTTGCACAACACACGCAACCCAGGGTTGTGGATTTTTATTTTTGTTCATTTTTGTTCATTTTTGTTTATTTTTGTTTATTTTTGTTTATTTTTGTTTATTTTTGTTTATTTTTGTTTATTTTTGTTTATTTTTGTTTATTTTTGTTTATTTTTGTTTATTTTTGTTTATTTTTGTTTATTTTTCTTTATTTTTCTTTATTTTTGTTTATTTTTCTTTATTTTTGTTTATTTTTGTTTATTTTTGTTTATTTTTGTTTATTTTTGTTTATTTTTGTTTATTTTTGTTTATTTTTGTTTATTTTTGTTTATTTTTGTTTATTTTTGTTTATTTTTGTTTATTTTTGTTTATTTTTGTTTATTTTTGTTTATTTTTGTTTATTTTTGTTTATTTTTGTTTATTTTTGTTTATTTTTGTTTATTTTTGTTTATTTTTGTTTATTTTTGTTTATTTTTGTTTATTTTTGTTTATTTTTGTTTATTTTTGTTTATTTTTGTTTATTTTTGTTTATTTTTGTTTATTTTTGTTTATTTTTGTTTATTTTTGTTTATTTTTGTTTATTTTTGTTTATTTTTGTTTATTTTTGTTTATTTTTGTTTATTTTTGTTTATTTTTGTTTATTTTTGTTTATTTTTGTTTATTTTTGTTTATTTTTGTTTATTTTTGTTTATTTTTGTTTATTTTTGTTTATTTTTGTTTATTTTTGTTTATTTTTGTTTATTTTTGTTTATTTTTGTTTATTTTTGTTTATTTTTGTTTATTTTTGTTTATTTTTGTTTATTTTTGTTTATTTTTGTTTATTTTTGTTTATTTTTGTTTATTTTTGTTTATTTTTGTTTATTTTTGTTTATTTTTGTTTATTTTTGTTTATTTTTGTTTATTTTTGTTTATTTTTGTTTATTTTTGTTTATTTTTGTTTATTTTTGTTTATTTTTGTTTATTTTTGTTTATTTTTGTTTATTTTTGTTTATTTTTGTTTATTTTTGTTTATTTTTGTTTATTTTTGTTTATTTTTGTTTATTTTTGTTTATTTTTGTTTATTTTTGTTTATTTTTGTTTATTTTTGTTTATTTTTGTTTATTTTTGTTTATTTTTGTTTATTTTTGTTTATTTTTGTTTATTTTTGTTTATTTTTGTTTATTTTTGTTTATTTTTGTTTATTTTTGTTTATTTTTGTTTATTTTTGTTTATTTTTGTTTATTTTTGTTTATTTTTGTTTATTTTTGTTTATTTTTGTTTATTTTTGTTTATTTTTGTTTATTTTTGTTTATTTTTGTTTATTTTTGTTTATTTTTGTTTATTTTTGTTTATTTTTGTTTATTTTTGTTTATTTTTGTTTATTTTTGTTTATTTTTCTTTATTTTTCTTTATTTTTCTTTATTTTTCTTTATTTTTCTTTATTTTTCTTTATTTTTCTTTATTTTTCTTTATTTTTCTTTATTTTTCTTTATTTTTCTTTATTTTTCTTTATTTTTCTTTATTTTTCTTTATTTTTCTTTATTTTTCTTTATTTTTCTTTATTTTTCTTTATTTTTCTTTATTTTTCTTTATTTTTCTTTATTTTTCTTTATTTTTCTTTATTTTTCTTTATTTTTCTTTATTTTTCTTTATTTTTCTTTATTTTTCTTTATTTTTCTTTATTTTTCTTTATTTTTCTTTATTTTTCTTTATTTTTCTTTATTTTTCTTTATTTTTCTTTATTTTTCTTTATTTTTCTTTATTTTTCTTTATTTTTCTTTATTTTTCTTTATTTTTCTTTATTTTTCTTTATTTTTCTTTATTTTTCTTTATTTTTCTTTATTTTTCTTTATTTTTCTTTATTTTTCTTTATTTTTCTTTATTTTTCTTTATTTTTCTTTATTTTTCTTTATTTTTCTTTATTTTTCTTTATTTTTCTTTATTTTTCTTTATTTTTCTTTATTTTTCTTTATTTTTCTTTATTTTTCTTTATTTTTCTTTATTTTTCTTTATTTTTCTTTATTTTTCTTTATTTTTCTTTATTTTTCTTTATTTTTCTTTATTTTTCTTTATTTTTCTTTATTTTTCTTTATTTTTCTTTATTTTTCTTTATTTTTCTTTATTTTTCTTTATTTTTCTTTATTTTTCTTTATTTTTCTTTATTTTTCTTTATTTTTGTTTATTTTTCTTTATTTTTGTTTATTTTTCTTTATTTTTGTTTATTTTTGTTTATTTTTGTTTATTTTTGTTTATTTTTGTTTATTTTTGTTTATTTTTGTTTATTTTTGTTTATTTTTGTTTATTTTTCTTTATTTTTCTTTATTTTTCTTTATTTTTCTTTATTTTTCTTTATTTTTCTTTATTTTTCTTTATTTTTCTTTATTTTTCTTTATTTTTCTTTATTTTTCTTTATTTTTCTTTATTTTTCTTTATTTTTCTTTATTTTTCTTTATTTTTCTTTATTTTTCTTTATTTTTCTTTATTTTTCTTTATTTTTCTTTATTTTTCTTTATTTTTGTTTATTTTCGTTTATTTTTCTTTATTTTTCTTTATTTTTGTTTATTTTTGTTTATTTTTGTTTATTTTTGTTTATTTTTGTTTATTTTTGTTTATTTTTCTTTATTTTTCTTTATTTTTGTTTATTTTTGTTTATTTTTTCTTTCTTATTTGTTATTCATTTTATCTTATGTTTTTTTTTCATTTTTGAATTTTTTCATTTTTCTTATCTTTTTTTATTTTTTATTTTTATTTTTTATTTTTATTTTATTTTATTTTATTTTATTTTATTTCATTTTATTTTTAGTTTTTTAGTTTTTTTAGTTTTTTTATTTTTTTATTTATTCATTTTTATTCATTTTGTATTTTTTATATTTTTTTATATTTTTTAATTTTTTTTGGGTGATGCTAAATCACAACTCCCAGTTGTGTGGGGATCTACAAGGCCCAAAGGACGTGTGGGGGCCACTGCACACTTCCAAAGCACCCGTGTGGTTCAAAAAATGCATCTACATGTGTTGACAGTGTTGTTTCAAACACTTATAACCTCCAGGGGGTTGTATACCCACCGTACATGGCATTTTTGAGTTGTGTACCCCTGTAAATGGAGGTTTGGAGGTGTTTTTGGGGGTACACAGCCCACCGGGGGTTGTGCCAAAACTAAAGTGACACTAAAGTGAAACTGCAAACAAACATCTCATTAAAGTTTATCTTTCTCAACTCAAAAGTGAGCAAACTTGGTAGTTGTTCAATTGAAAGTTGGATTGAATACTGAAATACCATTGCATTTTTTTGGAATTATGGGAACAGTGGCAAGCCCTCCTTTTTGTGACATGGCTGCGTTGAAGGACTACTTTGATAGTGCCATGAACAAAGCAGTGGACAAGAAGGATTTGGGTAATGAATAATTGAAAGCCCCAATTGCATCCTCATCTAGGGTGACAATTGAGGAACAAAATTTTTTAAAAATGGAAATGACCTCTGGTGGTGCGTAAAATTTTATTTTACTCTGGTCTTTGCCTCATTTAATTGGTGGAAAATGATTGGTGGCTTGTAAGTATGACTATGTAATATGACAGATCCACTTCAACCACCTCCTGTGACAGCTTTTCCTACTAGGGAAGAGACAAAAAACTATTGTCAAACATGGGAAATGAAGCATGGTTATCCTTTAACAGTTCTCAACTCAAAGCGGGATAAATATGTGGATCTAGCCTGTGATAGACATGGTTTGTACTCTGGGCAATGGCTCACCAAACGGTCAAGGAAAACTCACACATGGAAGGTTGAGTGCAAGTTTTTAATTTGTGAGAGTTGCACAAAGGCAGACCCCTTCTGGAAACTCTCCTACAGAAATTATCAACATGACCATGAACCATCTCCACACCCCTCAGTGCATCCTCACTTGAGGAGAATCTCTGGGATGGCCTTAGTGAATTTAAAAGAAGGCATGAAAGATGGGCTCAATACAATTCAACTCAAAAGAAAATTGAGCAAGATCTATGCTGGCAAATATGTTGATTACCAAAGAATCTATAACACTAAGCAAAAGGTAAAGCTAGCAGAACTCAAGGGAAAAAGTGTTATGAAGGTCCTGTTTGAACAAATTGGTGATTCAGGTTGGGTTCATTGAGAAAAATTCAGTGGAGAGGGTCACTTGGAGGCCCTATTCTTGGCTCACCCTGAGTCATTAAAGCTTTGCAAGCAATTTCATCATATTGCTATGTTGGATTGTGTTTACAAAACAAATAAGTAAAACATCCCCCTATTGCATGTCATTGGAATTACAGCCAAATGTAAAACTTTCACAAAATCTCTTGTTTTTATAACAAGAAAAAGGTTTGAGTTCTACAGTTGCTCTGTAAATACACTAAAGGAGCTGGATTATGATCCTGAGAGACTCCCCAAAGTCTTTGTGATTTAAAATGAAAAGGCTTTGATTTGTGCTGTAGAAAAAAGTTTCCCTGAGTCAAAAAGACAGTTTTGTCAATGGCACTTGTCTAAAAACATACCAGCAAACTTTAAAGTGTGCTTTAATAATGACATTAAAGGGTGGCAAAGCTTTATGTCTCTTTGGGCTTATTATGGGGTATCAAAAACCAAGGAGGAGGCAGAGTTCAATGATGCAGAAATTAAAGTAAGTTCCAAATCACTTCCTCTACTGTTAATCTTCCTATTTTTGGGTTGCTTACATTATACTTGTATAAAGTGTTTCTTGGAAGACCATGAGGATGTACTCAAGTATATGGATCATAACATCTTCTGTATCAAAGAGACATTTTTAATGGCTTGGACATGCAAAAACCCAGACTTTGGAAATAAAACAAAGTCTTGGTTTGAAGGGGCCCATGCTACTCTCAAACAATTCCTTGCAAATTCTTCAGGAAACATTTTGGATGTTTGGCAAAACCTAGAGGGAACAATTTCCAATCAAATTAAATTGGTTCAGGCTTCACTTTAAAAATCTTGAATTAAGATAGGATTAGCTCTTACTACTGAACTGTTACTTTTGGGATACAAGTTGTCTTTAGAGGCAATTAAACTTTTTATGGAACAATTTGAGAAATTAAAGCAGAATCATGATGGCAAAGTGTGCACCAATTCATATTGCAAGACTATGGGTTTTCCCTGTTCCCACCAGATAGGTTACCTACTAGCATGAAGAGGATGTTCATCCCCAGTGGAGGTTGGATTATGAACCTTGCAGTTCTAGTTCTTTAAGTTGGTTTAATGGGATTAATTCTTTTTTATAAATTCTTTTTGAATGATAATTCCTACTTTACTAATATTTGATCCTTTTGAATTTTGAAAGGTTCATGTTGATGAAATGCTCAGCAATTCCCAGTTACATGAGAAGCTCAATGCAATGATCTTGGGACATCCTGAACAAGATTATTGCAGGCTGTTGAATTACTTGTTTCAGAAGACCACAAAGTATTGATCAAAGCCAAGACTTGAACCTAAAGTCTTCCAATCAAGCAGAGGATTTCATAAATTGACAGATACCTGGAGGGATCCTTATTGATTCAAGCATGTTGAAAAGCAGCTTAAGCGGGAAAAGAGAATTAGAGGGGCACCAAATAACAAAAGACAAAAGATTGTAAGTCTTTTTCTTTGTGAAATGTTAATTTTTTTTGGTTTAATGAACTGATGATGATATGATGATAATTTTTAGTCAAAGTCTGCAGGATCAGAATCTGAATTTCATAGTTCAGAGGAAGGGACTGAAAGTGAATTAGCTTCACTTAATTTGGAATACAATTCCTCTTCAGAGGAAGAAGATGTGCAGGAAGCATCAAACAGAAGCTCATCTTTGGTGAGTATTGATGTGATTAATAAGTGTTATTGGAATTTTGGCTGAGTTAGTTTTTATTATAGGAATACAAAGTGAAATACCTCAATCAAATACATGAGAAATTACATAAGTTCTTGGGTGAGGTTTGGGATCCAGTTGGTGATGGGAATTGTGGATTTAGAGTCATTGCTAAATTGCTTTGTTATGATGAAAATGGTTGGTTTAGAGTGAGGAAGGAAATGATTGAAAGATTGGAGAAACATAAAGCATGCTACATTAAGATGCTTGGTGGTGCAAAAGAGGTAGAAAATATTAAACAAAGACTTGATGTTGAAGACATCAATGCAAAGATTCCCTCTTCAAAATGGCTGGCTAAGTTGGATATGGGTCAAATAATAGCAGACACATATGCCAGACCTATATGTTTCATTTAATTTGAGTCATGTTATTCTTATACTCCAATGAAAAAAGGTTTTGCAGATCAATCAGAGCATAATTATATTTCCTTTTTCAAAAGTAAGCACTGGGTTCTATTATTTCTTGAGCAAGAAATGATTCCAATCCTGCCCATTGTAGCAAAGCCCTCTGCTTTCATTTCAAAGAAAGCTTCTGGTTGGGTTGATAATCTCAAATATCAAATGCATGTGTATTCTAGATTATATACTTCAATTATAGAGATCATTTCATAATTGGGTTTCCATATGACCCTTAATTCTGATGATGCTAACTTCTAATTCTATTAATATAAAGTGTTATCACATTTTGAACATCATTATGTTGAGTGTTTTGAGTTAACATCATTATGATGAGTGTTTTTAATGAGATTTTATTGGTAAGTCAGTTCAGCTTGTGTTGGGATGATCCCATCATAAGGATTATTTTTAATTCTTGTAATAAGATCAGCTTAACACAAGTTGAACTTTTTTTTGGTGCTTTTACTTTAGGGCTTGTCAAGTGACTTGTTGTTTTTTTGGTGTTTTCAATTTAGGGCTTGTCAAGTTGAACTTGTATTTTTTGGCACTTTTACTTTAGGGCTGCTCCATAGACTCTTTCATTGTTTATTTAATTCTTGGGGTTTTGGTTGTCTTCAGTTTTTTTTTTTTTTTTTTTTTTTTTTTTTTTTTTTTTTAATTTTTTTAATTTTTTTAATTTATTTTTTAATTTAATTTTATTTTGAACAACAAATCAACATTTTTTGATCTTTTGGTTAATTTTTTTTTTGTATTTTTTTTTTTAGTTTATTTTAGCTTTTTATTTTTATTTTTTTTGTTTTTGGCCCAAAAAATTTGAAGCCCTGTGGCACTGAAAACAACTGCATTCCAGCAATGTACAAGCCCACATGACTTGAATGTAGCCGGGTATTGTGCCACATGGCCCAGGCCATTGTGTGGGATCCCCATGACTACACTTGAGTTGTACAGTGGCTACACAACTACAATCAACCCGTGTAGTGTGCCACATGGCCCAAATGAGTTGTATACACAGCTCATTTGGGCTGTGAATTTATCATCACCCATTTTTTTTGTATTTTTATATCTCATTTTATATTTTATTTTTATTTTTTGTTTTGTGATGTTTGTTTTTCTTTTTTTTCAATTTTTTTCTTTTCCTTTTCCCTTTTATTCCTTTCCCCCCTGTTTTTCCCCTATTTTTATCTTTGTTTATCTTTGTTTTCCATTGTTTTCCTTTTCTTTCTTTTTCTTTCTTTTTTATTTATTTTAAATTTATTATTATTATTATTATTTTTTGAACACAAACCTGGATTTTTAAATGGCAAACCACAACTCCAAAATTTTGTGTGGCAAAACTCATGAACCATCTGAGTTGTGAATGGCTGTGCACAACTCTGTGGGTTGTGGGACACTGTACATGACTCAAATGGATTGTGAACTGTGCCACACAACCCATTTGGAGTTGTTTACCTGTTCTGTAGGGTTGTGAGTTTATCACAACTCAAATTGTAATATAATCAAAAATTTGAAGAGAAACTCCATTGAGTACAAGAAAAATGAAAGAAATATGAACAATTTGGTTTCTTTCAATTGTAAAATTTTTCAAATTTGGTATTTTTATTTTGGTACTTGATGAAAATTTTGTTCCAATATTTCAAAATACTAATATCATAATTATGAAATAGATATTTTTATTATCTTCCTATTGTATATATCTAAATATTCTTGGTACAAAGTTATTTAAATTCCATAAAAAATCTCAAATTTTCTTCAAAAAAGTATGTTTTTCATACTTTGAGGTAATTATTTCTTTGATTGATGTCATCTTATTTTACAAATGATTGGAAATATTAAAATTTTGCTCATCAAATAGGTGAATTCAGGATTTGTTTTATTTCTGGTACAAATTAATTTATGGACTACTAGAAATATTACATTCTGTGTGAGTAAAATTAATTTTTATCATTTTTTGTATTTTTCTTAGATTGGATGAAGTTTTTATTTATTTATATTTATTTTTTTTTATAAAAATCTGAGACAAGATTTGAAATCCTGGAAAAAAATCAATATTTCTTGCATCTTTACATATTAAATTTACTCTATTAGTTTCCATCATTACATTATTTAAAAGATTCTACCCCAAACAGACCCAACAGGGGGTCATGGAGGCCTTGATTTAGCCCCTGATTCCTCAATAAATGCTTACTGGTGTTTAGGGGCCTAGAAAATCTTTAAAATTTTTGTTCTCACACCCCAGGAACTCCTTTAAACCTTAAAAAGGTGTTTCAAGCCTTTTTTTTATTGGCACATCTTTTTAAGATTTGCATGCCTTCCTGGGGTGGGAAAACATGCCAGAAGGCATTATTATAGTAATTTCTTAACTATAATAGGACATATCAGAGTTGAGAAAACCCACCATTTCTTAATGGAAGGCACTAAAACAAATAGGGCACCACCCATATGCAGGTGGCAAGTTGTATGTCACCTATATCAAATCTATATCTCAAGAAATATCTCTGTTGTATCTTCAGTTGATATCACCTCCCCCCTTCTGTCATGGACAGAGGTTGTCACATCACCCTCAACTCTACATCCACCTACCTTTACCCTGCTACACCTTCAATCCCCTCTGGTCCTGGACAGCATCCATGAGTGGAGTTCAACTCACATTGCTCCACCAAGTTCCAGGGGCGAGTGTACAACCCATTCAACCTCCAAATCATCAGAACCGCTACCTCCAATTACATAACTATGTAATTTGTGGATTGGGAAAATTAACTGAGGAGTGCACCACCAACTCCAAAATACTGTTGGAGTGAATAGTTCACTTTTTCAACCACCAGGTTGGAGTGAGAATTTTACTGCCTGTTGAACCAGGGGGATAAAAATTATCTTGCAGGAACATAGTTTTAAATAACACCATAGAGATCAGTAACCACATTTTAGTTCATAATATGAACAAATAAATATAAGCATTATTTGTGCCTTAGAGAATTGAGATCACAAGTTGAATTGGATTACAGAAGTTGGATATTTTTTTCAACTTTATTCTTGATTATTTATTTTTATTTTTATTTTTATTTTATTTTTATTTTATTTTTATTATATTTTTATTATATTTTTATTATATTTTTATTATATTTTTATTTTTATTTTTATTTTTATTTTTATTTTTATTTTTATTTTTATTTTTATTTTTATTTTTATTTTTATTTTTATTTTTATTTTTATTTTTATTTTTATTTTTATTTTTATTTTTATTTTTATTTTTATTTTTATTTTTATTTTTATTTTTATTTTTATTTTTATTTTTATTTTTATTTTTATTTTTATTTTTATTTTTATTTTTATTTTTATTTTTATTTTTATTTTTATTTTTATTTTTATTTTTATTTTTATTTTTATTTTTATTTTTATTTTTATTTTTATTTTTATTTTTATTTTTATTTTTATTTTTATTTTTATTTTTATTTTTATTTTTATTTTTATTTTTATTTTTATTTTTATTTTTATTTTTATTTTTATTTTTATTTTTATTTTTATTTTTATTTTTATTTTTATTTTTATTTTTATTTTTATTTTTATTTTTATTTTTATTTTTATTTTTATTTTTATTTTTATTTTTATTTTTATTTTTATTTTTATTTTTATTTTTATTTTTATTTTTATTTTTATTTTTATTTTTATTTTTATTTTTATTTTTATTTTTATTTTTATTTTTATTTTTATTTTTATTTTTATTTTTATTTTTATTTTTATTTTTATTTTTATTTTTATTTTTATTTTTATTTTTATTTTTATTTTTATTTTTATTTTTATTTTTATTTTTATTTTTATTTTTATTTTTATTTTTATTTTTATTTTTATTTTTATTTTTATTTTTATTTTTATTTTTATTTTTATTTTTATTTTTATTTTTATTTTTATTTTTATTTTTATTTTTATTTTTATTTTTATTTTTATTTTTATTTTTATTTTATTTTATTTTTTATTTTTATTTTTATTTTTATTTTTATTTTTATTTTTATTTTTATTTTTATTTTTATTTTTATTTTTATTTTTATTTTTATTTTTATTTTTATTTTTATTTTTATTTTTATTTTTATTCTTATTTTTATTTTTATTTTTATTTTTATTTTTATTTTTATTTTTATTTTTATTTTTATTTTTATTTTTATTTTTATTTTTATTTTTATTTTTATTTTTATTTTTATTATTTTTATTTTTATTATTTTTATTTTTATTTTTATTTTATTTTTATTTTTTCTCATGTTTTTTATTTTTATTTTTTCTGCTTGAGGTACTCATTGGATGATCTGGGGGCAAATTTCATGAGTGGTATCTGCTGGGAAATTTATCCTGGTATGGCGTGCTCCAATACATATATATATATTTTTGTTATTTTTTTGTTCATGGGTTTTTATCTTCTTCTTGAGGGGCAAATTGGATGATGTGGGGGAAAATTAAATGAGTGGTATGTGCTGGAAAACCCACCCAGCTAAGGAGTGCTCCAGAATGGAGTTGTACGTTAGGTGGCCAGCGTACCATACCCAAGTGCATTATGCCCATGCCCTGGTGAAGTGCTATAAAATTAAGTTGCACCTTGGGGAGCCAGCATGCAAAAACCAAGGTCATTATGCCCACACCCTAGTGGAGTGCTTTAAACCAGAGTTGTATGCTGAGAGGAAAGCGTACAGAACCCTTATGGTGTGCAACAAATGGGGTTGTATGCTGAGCAGCCAAGGTACAACACATTGAGTACATCTGGTCAACACCCATGTGGAGTGCACTAAAATCAAGTTGTACGCTGAGGGGCCAACATATGGTTTATCAAGCGCATTTGGGTGCCTTTCAAAGTTTGACTTGGCATGTGCCTAGGGGGACTTGGATTGGTGCCCAGGGAGCTTGATTAGGTTGTGCTTGCAGGCTTTAACACTTGGTTCCCAATCAAGCTCCCCTTGATGCAAATCAAGCTCTGGTTGCACCAAATTGACCAGCCTCCCTACCATTAAACTTGAAATGGTTTTTTTTCCCAAATATGATTATGTGTTTTGCGGGCCAATTTAACCAGTTTTGATTGGCACCAAAATTAACTTTCCCAGGCTCCAGACTTATTTGGTAAGGCGCCAAGTCAACCTTGGCCTGGCATCAAGGGCTCTTTGATTGGTGCCAAGATCACTTGGATCAGTGCCATGCGGGCTTTACAACAATGGGGAATAACTTTAGGAGCCACCCAGACCCGCTTGATACACAATAAAATCCTTTTTTAAAGCCCTTGCAAATGGTGTTGGCATAAATCACCTACACCTTGTTTTTTGATCACCCAGCATGCAAAAATTTAGGATGCTTTTGGCTGCCACATGTAACTGTAGCTGTAGGTTACAAGTTAAAAATATTCCAATGGGTGGATTTGTAACTGTAACCTTGGATGAGTCCCCAGGGCCCTCAGCCAAACATCCTGCCCATTTGTAACTTTAACCTTCAAGAATGGGTGGGAAAGGCAAAGTTTACAGCTAGTTGCAAGGTCAAAACCTTATAACTTGCCATTAACTTTTTTTGCAGGGGCAGCATGGGAGTGTAACTTCCGTATAAGTTACACTTGATGGGTTACAGTGCTTGTCAAACACCCAAAATTGTGGAACTGTAACTCCAACCCCCTGTAACTCCTTTTAACTTCAATTTGGTGGGCCGGGGGAGTTACAGTTACAAATACACCTGGAAGCAAAATGGTACCTTATGCTCTGTTCATCAGCTTGGGTGTCACTTGTGCTGCAATTTGAAAAATAAGTTACACCCTGTATGTCATATATGAAACATACAGGGTGGTTCAACAAAGTGTATGTGTGCATGTGCATCACTATGCACACTGTGTCTTGTGGCCCATAATTCTGGTGGGGCCAGACATTTGGGGTCAACCCTGTATATCTCCCCCTCACATCTGGGATTGCATATACATTTTCAAATGGGGGTGCATATTGCAACCCAAAGATGTATATTTTTGAGGACAAATTTTGTTTTGGGCCTATCCCCTGGCCATATGCACATACACATACATGTGTGGGGTTTAAAAATGCAGAATTATATGTCACAGGTATGCGCCACATCAAATCATTGCATGAAGGAGCTTTTATTTAAATGGTATTGGTACAGTTATGTTGATAATAATTAAAAAATGTAGAATGTATCTTAATGCAGGGGAAAGTAATTAAAACACTTTGGACATGTTCAAGCTTTAATGATATTTATGTGATTTTACAACACAGGTACATCTGATGACAAAAATATTCTAAGCAGGATATCCTTGCAAGAGTCTATGGATTAAAATAGTGAGAGTTGAAAATTCTATTATCAAAAGAATCAATGTTGAAACATGACTTGAGATCTAAAAATAATTTAAGGTATTAGTTTAGACATTATGAAGGCAAGGTCAATTGGAAGCTGCATATCCAAAAGCTGTTTGACCTCCAGTGAAAGGGAAGAAATCAAATCAGGATGATAACATTTGTTGGGGAGTCTTGTTGGAACATTTGTGAGTTTTTATTGGAGGTTGGAAGGTTTCCTCATCATCCACATTGACTGACCATGTTTTTATTGTCTACCAAGATTCTCAGCTTTCATGTTGTCATAGGTTTTATCTATTTGGTGACCAAGGGAAGAGAAACCTTGAGATTGCCATTGGCACCGGACCTTCTGGAAGACTTTTTGTTGGAAACCTAAGTGTCAGAGAAACATTTTGTTTCACTGAATATACTCAACTGATTTTCTGGTAATACATGTGATTCCAAGATCTATTTTTGTTGTTTTGAGAGCTGTAGGTAGAGAGGAAAAAAAATGTGAAATAAATTGGGGTAAAAAATATCATGGGATGATAGCAAGTAATTGCTTGTTTGCGCCATCTGCTTTTTCTTTTATGATCTTGTTTTGCTGAATGGGCTTCTGAAATATATTTTCTGGGCGTAATATTGGATCTCCTGCCCATGAACCATCTCTTGAGGACAATGGTAAGGTTGAATTTGTTGTTATGCACTGAGTTGAATGGGTAGTTTAAAAATGCACCATGTGAATGGGCATGGTTACAATGTTTAATGATGAGTCCCATGAACAACTGGTTCCAATGCAATTTGCAAGGCTCATACCAATTAAAAACACAGCAAGGGAAGTTGATTTGTGCAAGTTCTTGACAAAAAACCTCTCTGGATAGGGTTGATATGCGATGTAGTAGACATGAAGACTTGGATGGGACTAGAGAGGTAGTGGAGTGGATCTTTTGATGAATACAAGATGATGGCAGTTATTAACCTGGGATTGTTCTAGGGAATTGCGGATTTGTTACCAATGAGTATCTGTTGACTTGGTGATATTCATCACAACTATACAGTAGGAAAAGAGACATCAAGAGAAGTGGGAGTTGGAGCCAGGGAAACTGCTGGAAACAGCTTGATTGAAGAGTCTGGGGTTTTTATGATGGGGCTAAATTCAAGAAATATTGTAACATGATGGGTTGTTTGTTGTTGAAAGTGCATGATTATCAAAAGTAGGCGAGCAGGTTTAGCATTGAAGAATTGCAAAGCACAGGGGGATGATGACTTGAATGTTAAAAATGGTGGAATTTTGCCAATGGACAGCCACTATTGCAGCAAGCTCATGGTCAGCAACCATTGGGGCAAGATAATGGTTGGCAACCATTGGGGAAAGATAATGGTTGGCAACCATTGGGGCAAGCTAATGGTCAACAAACATTGGGTAAAGCTCATGGTCAGCAACCATTGGGGCAAGCTATTGGTTGGGGACCATTTGGTCAAGCTAATGGTTGGCAAACACAGGGGTGAGCTAATGGAGACTGACCATAAGGCCAAGCTCAGCCTAATATAATGGACAGCAACCATGAGGCTAAGGTAATGGAAAGCAACCATTGAGAGTGAGTCACACCTCAATGCATACATGCATAGCAGGTAGTAGATGTGGGTGGGTAGTGCACCCAATCAATGAATCAATACCTCCATAATTTGAGAAATACATCCATCCATCCATCCATCCATCCATCAATCAATCAATATGAAGACAGCCAAATGGAAGATATGCCAATGTCTGGAATTCAAATGTTGCAAGGGCACATATGAAGATGAAGATGAAAAAAAGGGTTGGAATGTCTTTTTCTTCCTCTGCATTTAAGAAAAATCAGGCGGCTATAAGCAGACTCAATCAGGCCCTGCAAGTCACAACAGATATATTGCCATTACAAGCTAGCAGTTATGTAATTTGAGATGAGGGATGGGAAAATATTTAACACTGTACAGTGGCTAGACAAAAGTTGTGGGACTGTTTGTCAAAGTAACCACACCTAGTTAATTCAAAAAATTTAGATGAAGCCCTGGGTGTTGAAATCTTCCTATTGACCATTCCATCTTCAGGATCCCACTCCATCTGACCCATTTCCACGTTCCCACTAACTTGGTTTTCTAAGTGTGATGTCAGGCTACTCAATTGATCCAAATAACAAAGATGTTAAGTAATTTTTTTTTGAATCTTATTCTTCATTTTGGATTCTGATTCATGGGTTCTTTTTTTGATATTTATTCTTCTTTGGGAAATGGGTTTTTTCAGAGGATCAATGTGGTCAATCTGTTGGATGAGGGTAGAATTTTGATGGTCCAAATCACTCTGGGACAATCAAAATCAGACCAACTCAAAATTAACCTCAGACCAATATAAAATAAAACAGCTCAAGGCACCTCAAAGCTGAAAAAGATTGAAACACTTGAAAAATATGATCATCAGACGCCCACAAAGCTTTAATAAGCATTTAAAAGTGGTTTTCATGACTGACAACCTAACTATCTCAAAACTATCATCACCACCTCACCAAGGCCATCAAAAATCAACATCAATCAAAATTGGTTTGAATGATCTTTAGAAACCTCAAAATTTATGTTTATTTGATAAAAATCATTCCTTTTGATCTTCATTCAAACCCTCATCAAGAAAAAAAAAAAATATTTATGGTACAGACTTTTTTGAGTTTTTTTCCTCTGGCATGTTTTTCAAGAGTTTTGTACTTTATAAGATTTTTTTTTTTGAAAATGATAATTTTATATTTTTTCAAATTTGAATTGTTTTAAAATTAAATTAAAGATTCTGAAAAAAATAATCCCATGAATAAATGTAAGTACATGCCTTTTTTTGAACAATAGATTTAGCTTGGAACACAGGCCTGAAAATAAATGGGCTGTTTTAGTTCATTCAGTTCCATTATTTCTGTCTACCCACTGTAAATTCATTTCTGGGGACTTTATATCAAGCTTGATGTTGAGATAAATTGATGGAAGAGAGTGGAAATGATATTCAGGTCATGAAAAGTTTCAATGATCAGGTGACCTTGCATTGCAGGAAGTGCTTGGTTGGCACACAGCACATTGAACATGCCAGTCAATCTTTTGAATGCAGGGATAATGCAACCCCAGATGAAACAAGTATTGCCTTGCCAACAAGTGACAAATGATGCACCAATGTTGATGAATCCATTGGGCTGTTTGGGATGATATAAAAGTTGCATGTCTTTTCCTGATAATAATGGGAAACATCATCATTAGTTCATCCCAAAAGATTTCAACCTGGCCCATTTGACTTCTGTTGTGGAATTGACAACCCTTGATACATATATATTCCTTTTCTGGATTGGCCACAATGGCTGACACTCCCCAACAGCCCAAAATTGACAACAAGCTAACACCTGCACAGCAAAAATGGCTAGAAGGGTTCAAGTGAATGAACAGCATGCATGAACTTTGAGTCTCTCACATTACTAGATGCTTACAGTGGACTACAACAACGGTTGCCATCCATAGAGCTATCAAAATGCATCTGGCCCATTGTTCAAGTGAATAAACAGTGTTGTGGTGACCAATTGGGGACACCTAAGAAAAAGAGGGAAATTTTTAAAAAAAATTTTATATATATTCTTTCATCTGACTATCATCATCAAAAAAGAAAAAAATTTCCTGTGTCACTATGGAAACTCTTCCATTTTCTGCTTCTCCAACTTCTCCCTGTCCTAGCTGTCTAGGAATGGCTCTTCAAGGTGTTCCAATCCCCAGATCTCTGTTCAACTCCCGCTTGTTGTGCTTGCGGCCCGTATTTTTGGCCAAGCGCGCACAATCATCATCATCCTCATCCCTATCAACTTTTGGTCTATCAACATCCCCGCCAAAATGATGGTGGTGAAAAACAGACGGCCATCACCACCATTGCTTTATCCCTCCTTAATTTGGCCCACTGATGGCCAAATTCATCATCAACCTCATCAAAATAACCACCAATTTTCACATCCAATGGACTAGCAAGCAATTGCTTTCAGCCTTCAGTGCCATTGTTTGACAACCTTCTGGAACCAACCTATTAGCCATTATTATCTCATCCCCATCCCTGTCACCTCATCACCCAAATCACCTATCAGGCAGCCGTCTTGAATTGATCATCTCTCATTTGTCATGCATGTCCGTTGCTTTCAACAGTCATCATCATCCCATCCCCATTGGAAACTGCCAATTGCTTGATACCCCTTCATAAATCCTCCTTCACCGCAGTTGTTGGAGCTTTCACTTGCCCCTCTCAATCTGTTTTCAAGATCACCCAATTGTCTATCACCATCATCATCCTACGGTCCCTTGCACCAATCTTGTTGCTTGCAGCGGTTGGTGACCTTCCCTGCAAGCTTGCTTGACCCACCACCATCAGCAATTTCCCCATCCTCCTTTGGTTTGGTCTCACCCCCCTTCCACCTTTGGATGGAAGTGGGGGTTTGTTGTTGTCCCACAAAAATGTCCATGAAAGGACAAAAGTTGGACAGGGTAAGAGCATATCACCCCAGTTGCAGAAAGTTGGCAGGGGGAACCCAACCTCCCCTTCCAGTTTTTTTTTGTTGGTCCTTTTTTTGATATTTTTATGTCATGATTCATTCATTTTCAAGTACAGATTCTTCCTTATTATTGTCATCAATCTTTCATTTGTCAATATATATATATATATATTTCTGATTTAATTTGTGTTATATCCTTGTAAATAGTACACATGTTCTCTTTCCCATAAAAGGAGGGGCCCTCCCCTGCCTTTTTGCCCCATCATCTATTAATCAATCATCATATCATCATCATCTGATCCAGTCAATAAATCTGTGGGGACCTTCCCCTTTATCTGAGCATTTTATCCATGGTATATCTATGATTACCCATTGATAATTGAGCCTCCATACTCAAATCCTTGATCTGACCTTATGTGGCCTTATCCTTTATTGCCAACCAATAGCCTTTCTGGTTGAAGAAGAATTCATTTGGTTGAATTCTTGAGTATGTTATACCACTCCTGATCCCTTTCTTCAACCATTCTGGTCTTGATCATCCTTTGATTGTTTTTCTGGAACCAGTCACGTTTGACAAAAAGGTTTTCATTAAGATTAAAAACTGGATTTTTAAACCTCCCTTTATTTCCTTGAATTTGCATTTTGCCACTCTTGAGTCACTTGAGAAGTGTTATGTTATCCTTGTTTGAATTTGTTGTTGCGTTGCTTCTAGAGCTTCATAAGACAAACTGCTTGGTTTTTTATGGTCACCCACAGTTATCTGATACCCTTCAAGCGCTTTATTGCAGAGAGTTGGGCAGGTTCATTGAGAACCTTGAGTTTGGTTGGGATTGAGTTGATCTTTCCTAATCTTCTGCTGAAGACAAGATTTATTAGCTTGGGGGCATTGCTACTTAAAACTGCCTTGTTCTATCAAACTCTGAACAAACTTTAACTTATTTTGTTCAAGTCTTTTCCCGCACCATCTTGCCTTAGATATTATTCCATTGCTAAAGATTACCATCAAATCTATTGCTTCCCTTTGATTCCTCATTCACAAGGTTCTGGACCTTTATTCTGGTTACATTTAAAGATTTTTGTAACACTCAGGAGGGCAGCCTAAAAAGCACCTTTCCCTTCCACAGAACTTCCTGCTGCTCAGCACTGTTTAAAGTATTACAGCATGCATGAACTTTGAGTCTCTCAAATTACTGGATTCTTACAATTGACTAAAACAATGGTTGCTGTACATATAGCTATAAAAATGCATATGGCCCATGGTGCAAGTGAATAAACAGCATGCATGAACTTTGAGTCTCTCACATTACCAGATGCTTACAGTGCACTGAAACAATGGTTGCCTTCCATAGACCTATCACAATGCATCTGGCCCATGGTTCAGATGAATGATAAGTGTGCATGGAATTTGAGTCTCTCACTTTAACAGATGCTCATGAGACTCAGCTTGTGGCAATTTCAAATTTCAAACACATTTATTGAGAATTAATTTTCATAAGGGATAAATGAATTGATTTATAACCATGATGATTAAAAGCAACAGAGAAAGAAAAGCTAGTACACTAAGACACTTTTATAAATTTGGGATAGCTGGAATAGAAAAATTGGATTTGAGAGGTAAAATGAATACAGGATTATCAGTTGAAGGTTTTTGGGACAGCCAATGATTTCTGAAATCAAGGAAAGAAATTTTTCCAGGTCCACGCAGGATACCTGTGTTTGTGGCTGAAATTCAGGGCTGAAAAAGCAGCCTTGGATAAGCTGCACTATGTAAGCCTTCTTCTGCTTCCATACTTGTTCCTTTATGTACTTTGGCTCTAGCTGGTTGGCTTTGGAGATGAGTCTCAGGAGCTGGAGGGATTGAACCAGGAAAAATTTCCTAGTTTCCAATGGTATCAGCAACAGGCCAGGTACTCCAGCAACAAGGTTGGCCACAAGAATGTGTTAGTAGGGTTGGGATTTGATGGTGACCATGATGTTGTTGAACTCAGCCTGCTGTGGTGCCACTGCTGTGGAGGACCCCTCCATCAAAGTTTTGTCTGCAGGAGAGCAAATGTGATGAGCAGGTGGTAGATTTTGTTGACCAATTTTTCCAGGGAGTTGAATCCAGATTTGTGACTAGGTCTGTCAACTGGCTGTCTTTCAATCCAAGCCATGTCTTCATGTGAGCAAAGAAAAGCGGCAAAATACTTGATGATTGAGATATCATGGCTTGCCTCATCTTCATTATCTGGCAGCTGGATAAATGCTGGTGGCTGGGTGAGTTCTATCAATCCAAGGAGAATATATTGGAACCATACTTGTGCCTATCTAACCTGAGAAAAATCTGGAGGGTGAGTGAGGTGGATCCAGAGATTGTGCAGCTTAGCTCCTATGGTTTTGGCTGTTGGGGGAGGTGACCCCGGTAGAAGAGGCAGAGAAAATAAATCTGGCATTTAATATGGATCAGATGTGCAAGGTGGGAAGGGATTTGAATCTGTAGGAATGAGGAGAGGTTGGCTACTGTGAGGGCAAAATATCACAGTGGAATCAAGCTTACCACTTTTAGCCAATTGAATTATCCATTCCTTAATACCAGAACTGATGGTGTTGAGACAGATTGTGTGAGATAGAAATCAAGGGTATGATCCCCATTTTTGGTGGTATTTTGCACGTAATCCAAAGAGTTGCACCGCTTCCTCAACAGCGCTGTAGACACTCCTGAGGGATTAGATGAATAAAGTAGCAAATAGCTTTCTGGAAGTCCTTGAAGGGGAATTTGTAAAAATACAAAAAAGAGCTTGGGCTCTGGTTAAATTAAAGGTAAAGAGAAATGAATGAAAGTAGCTTATAACGTCAAGCGTAACAGATCTCAGGACAGGAGGAAATGGGCACTCCGGTTGGTTTGGTGAATGAACAGATGATGAATTCCACTTGAGAGCACCATGGTTTATATAGACTAAATACATGATTGGCCAACAAGTGGTTGAGTAAAAAATGAATAAGGCAAAATTAACATAAGCAGTTTAAGTGACATGGTAAGTGAAATGTTATGCTTGGACAGTCTGACAGTCACTACTGAGAACACAGCCTAGTTATATTTTAACCATTATTTTAATACTTCAATAAAAAAAATAATATAAATCAAATCAATCCAATCAATGATACTTCAAACTTGATTGAAAGTCACATATATATAAACCCAATTTATAACAGAATTTACTATTACTTCAACTCCTTTGGAGTATTAGTATATAATAAGAGTGGTTTTAAATTGTCTGCCCTTCTATTACTATAGTAAGTCTGCAAAAAAATTTATTTAAATTAATGGCTGGTTTCTTTGAGACTTAATATAGGTCTCAGATCAGACCTAGATTAATTATTTATATAGGTCTCAGATCAGACCTAGATTAATTATTTAACTGTTTATTGGCAGGATTTGTTGAAGAATGGACCAGATGTATTGGATTATTGGTTATTTAATGATCAGATATATTTTATCTTAACCAATGTCCCAATATTAAAGGGTTCCAGGGTTTATAAAAGGGATGGTTTGGGAGAGGACCCAAGGATGGGTTTACCCACAGGGGGGCTGGGTAGAGGAAAGGTTGGTAGTTCCTTTTTTTTGTGCTCTCTTTCTTGGTAAGGGTTATTTATTTACTAATGGGTGGGGTTTCTTTAATGTGGTGCTGAATATTTAGGTCACTTAAGAACCCTTATTCAAGCACCTGTTGGATGGTTTAATTGATCAAATATGGGTAATAACTTGGTTTCTGATTTCTTGTTTCCTTTTTTATAACTGATTAACTACTAATATTTATCTGGGTAGGTACCACAGATGACTACTGATGGCTAGATGGGCCAGAGGGCCTGATATCTGAGGAGTGTTGAGTGGGGGATGATGGGGGATGATGGATGATACAACTTGGATAGGGCAGAGAGGCCATCCTTAAATAGAAAATTCCTGCCCCCAGGGGTGCTCAAGGCTGCCCCTGAGGGTTCCCCCTGTTCTGGTGAGGAACAGTGAGGTACAATTACATGAGACATTTTAGCTGGTTGGAAAAATACTTGTACAGTTACATGAGGCATTTCTGCTGGTTGGGATAGATTTGTACAGTTACATGAGGCATTTCTGCTGGTTGGGAAAAGCTGGTACAGGGTTTTCATGCATGCACAGCCCTGCATAAGCTTCTGTGAAGTGCAGATACAATGTATTCCTGTGCAGTACTTAATGGCTGATCTGGTGCTACCTGATTCTTCCTAAATTTATTGCTGTGAATTCACTGGTGATTTTTTTGGTGCTTCATGGCCCTTGACTGCCTGCATATATTGCTGGGTAGTGCTGGGGGTTGTTGTTATTTGTGGGTTGTTTGGTATCCCATGCTTCTGACTACATAAATTACTGTGTGGTGCTGTGGTTGTTTGGTACTGCAGGTTGTTTGTTATCACATGCTACTGGCTTCATATATTGCTGGGCAGCCCTGTGGTACTTGTACTGGTGGTTTGTTTGGTATCACCAGATCCTGTCTGCCTGCATAAATTTCTGTGCCCAGATGGGGTTTTTTGGTACTACAAGACCCTGCTTATGGCTCTGAGTTTACAGGTGAGGTGATTAGTTGTATTTTTGGTTGAGGTGCTGCAGGGAGATGTTACTGGTATGTGTTTGGGGATTCCAATTATACCCATAGGACTTTCACTGGTTTGTGATACTGGGTGTGATATGAGATGTCCATAATTGATTTTCTGGCTGTATCTTCTAAACCATGAGAGATAGAGGGGTAGTTTGACTGGGTGACTATAGGTTATTTTTGGTGTAGAATCCATTGCTGAGGTTATATTTATGATTGGGATTATATTTATACTATAAAATTGTGTATGGTGGCCACAGGTAAGGTTTGTTGGACTTTAGAGTCTAATCTATGGGAGATAGTAGGGTACTTTGGCTGAGTGACTATAGGTTATTTGTGATGTAGAATCTATTACTGAGGTTAATTTGAGGGTCTGAGATTTTGTTAAACTGGAAAAGTGAGTCTGATGGCTATAGGAAAGGTTTGGACCACCACAGCGCTCTTGTAGCAATTTGAGTCAATGATGTCATTGGCAAAGGGTTGAATGGATTCCTGGAATTCAGCCTGGTATTTTTTGAAAATTGTGGGAAAATATACGGAGGGAGCTACAGTGATTGGCAATCAGGGAAGGAATGTGAATTTATGAGATGGAAGTGACTTACCAGGGTCGTTTGCAGGATCAGCGGCAGCGGCAGGAGTAGCTCCCTTGGCGGGTAGGGATTCTGGTACCACCAGTGTAGCATTGGGTTCAAGGGGAGTGGTCATGGAGGCCTTCTCTTCTGGAAATTCAGGGGTAAAGAGTGGAGTTTGGGATTCTTCAGATGGCATTTCATTTGGAGAAGCTTGCGTGGGGGGAGTAGTGGGGCCTGGGGTACTTTCCTCTTCATCACTTTCCATCAAGGGAAAAAATTTATGCCTCTTCTTGTTGGGATTGGCAGCAGCAGTTGAAGCCCATCTTTTGGAAAGAATGTTCCCAGACCCAATCTTAACCTCCTCCTTGCAAGGGAGTTCATCACCGTTTTCAAACACTGGTGAAGGACACAATGAGGATCAGCCAGGGTTTAGACTAGCATTCAAGCAGTTCAACTCAAAGGCCATTGCATCTTGAAGACCCTTACAGGCCTTGAAAACCATGTTCCAAACTGATTGTGGCAGTGATTTGTCATTGGCCATTTTAAGGAGCTTTTGCATTTTCTTCTTTCTATTGGTAAGGAAGTTAGACTTTGAGACAACCAAGGCTTCCTGTGTGCTCATCAAGCCACCATTCTGGGCCAGGAGTGGGGGTTAAGCATGGCGGCTTGATGATGATTCCGTGCCTACAACTTCAACCCATGGTGGGGGTGGTGTAAGAGAGGCTAAGGCAGGTCTGGTCAGCAAGTGAGGAAAACATGAAAAAGTGAAAAGAGGACTCACATTCTGGGCTGATGATTGCTGGGCCATCAGAATTTGGGTGATCTCCAGTGGGATCAGAAAGCTGAGAAGATGGAATTGAGGGTGGGGGTTTGGTGTGTACCAGATCAGCAGTTGGTTGATCTTCAGTGGGCTCACGGGCTGGGAAGATGTAATTGAGGGTGGGGGTTTGCTGTGTACAGGTGATGTAGGCATAGTGGAGAAGTCTTGTGGTGATGGTATGGATGGATGGAGGGATGGATGGATTGATGGATGGATGGATGGATTGATTGATGGATGGATGGATTGATGCAGGAAGAATGGAAATGGGTGTTTGAGATGGTGGGGAAAGAAACCCACTTAAAATTTCATTTTCACCCACCATGAGCAGGATTGAAATGAAACTAGATGAATATGGAATATCCTCCTTTTTTATGGATGGAGGGCTGACAGAAAAACAGCAAGAATCAACTCTTGAGCAGGTTTTTGCAAATAGCATGAATTATGTGCTACTTGCCTCCATTCAGGCAGCTGGTTTTGGAATCAACATCAAATCAGATAATGTTGTATTCATCATGGTAAGCAGCCAATAATTTCTAGAATTTTGCCATTTACTTAGTCTACGTTCATTTGATCTACATAGAAACCCCACTGGAACCCCACAAACCAGGCACAGACAGTCAATCAAATTCATAAAATGTGTCAAACAAGGCCAGTGCAGGTTTATTACCTAATTCCACCTAATACCATTGAGGAGAATATTCAAAAGGTAATGTCCTCATACTCCACTCATCATACACACTTGACTTAATTTTCCCTCTCTCCTTCAGATTCAGAAATGCAAGAAGAAAATTGCCCAGTAAGTCCTTTTTTTCTGAAAATGTACCCAACCACCTTACAGTTGGCTGATTCAGAAAATTGTGCTCATATCATATTCAGGTCAACTATTCTCACCACCAGGGGTTGGAGGGAAGTGTTCCAATCCCTGCAGGATGAAACCTAAATCCCCTCTCTCTTTGCTTCTCATCTCCTTCTTCCCAATCTCACTCATATGGTTGTTGTCTTCTTTCCTCACTATCCTATAAATTACTGTTACATCAATATTCTTGAGAAGTACATTTTTTTCACTATGCCATGAGTAATTTTTACTATCAATTCACATCATGCCCATCTTGCCACCCCCTGTCACCAATACTCCCATATTTGTAGATAAGATGGTACACTGCATGCCATTGTGTGTGAAACTCTTGTCCCAGACGTGACATGTGCATGATATTGAAACACTTCAATGGAAGACATGCTCCAATCTCTTTGACCTCCTTCATCTAGGATAGATATTTATGGTTTCCATCCATTAGCTTTTTTTGAAGGCTGGTGTTCATGGTTTATGGGAATGATCAAAGCACTTCAATGGTTGCTGACAATAAAGAATTCTTGTAATTCCTTCCAAGAGGCATTACAATGGATGCCCCCCAGAGGAGGGTCAATGGTTGCAGTTCATCTATAATTGCAATTGTGACTGTCTATTTGAAAGCACAATGGTCCCTGTCCCTGGGGCAACCCAATGGTCACCCTCCATAAAGAATTGCAATGGTCTGTGACCATTGATAAGAACATTGGTCACTGTCCATGATAATGGTTGCATTCTGGCAGGAGAATCAATGGTTGGTGACAATTAAGAAGCACATTGCTTGCCGTTTATGAGCCATTCTAATGGTCACAGTCAGTCATGAGAATCAATTTTTGCCATCCATAAAGAACTGAAATGGTTGGCAACCATTAAGAAGAAAATTGGTCACTGTTTATGAGGCATTCCAATGGTCTAAGTCAGTCATGAGAAGCAATCATCACCATCCATGAAGAATTGCAATGGTTTGCAACCATTAAGAAGAACATTGGTCACTGTTTATGAGGCATTATAATGGTCAAAGTCCGTCATGAGAAGCAATTTTAACCATCCATAAAGAGTTGCAATTGTTGGCAACAATTACAAATAAAGAGTTGCAATGGTTGGCAACCATTAAAAATAAAGAGTTTCAATGGTTGGCAACCATTAAGAAGAACATTGGTCACCATTGATGAGGCATTCTAATGGTTTCAGTCCGTCATGAGAAGCAATAATTGCCATCCATAAAGAGTTGCAATGATTGGAAACCATGATGGAATTTCAAATTGTTCAGATCAATTTGCTTACATTGAATTCCAATGGATGCCATCCATAGAGAATTTCAATGTTCACCATCCATTTGGAATTCCAAATTGTTCAGTGCACTTTTCCCACATCTTAATGCCTCCAAACAGATTCACCACCCACATGCTGGATTATTTTTCAGCCACTGCAGAAATTCAGCAAGGCTTAAATATGCACAGGTGTATCCCAAGATAATGCAAGCCACATGCATCACACATCAGCATGACACACAAATGACCATGGATCTGCATGTTGCATCATGTAGACATGGTCAGCACCTTCGTTTGTTTGGCAGGTTTCAGAAAGAAAAATGAAACAAGTATTCTTTTCAATATCTTTAAATATCACTCACTTCTGTCAGGTTTTTCCCCTCTTCTCCATTCCCCAATACCCCTTGAGCCAGCTTCACATCTTTTTACCATCTATCTATTACTTCCCTCACAATGGCATCCACTGCTCCTACACAAGCCATCCCACCTTCAGGTTTGTTAACCCACTGTCTTTTATTTCATCAAATTGAAAGACCCATTGCTACCAACCTTGGCCTTCATTGACTAATGCCTTGTAATAATCAACAGATTCCTGATTTATTATCCAATAGGATGAGGGGAGTGATCTGATCAAAAGTTGAAATGAGTTTTTACAGACATAATGACTCCATTTTAGCCAGCAATAGTGCAAAATACTCTTCTTGACACATTGATTGGGCAAAACATTTCTGTCTTTTTGCATTCCAGGCTATGGGTGTGCCCCATAGGGTTGAGATTTATCCATGTGTGGCTCTGGCGCCTTCGCCACCCCAGTTTGCTTCCACATAGGTCTTTAGCAGGCATTCACCACCTTTATTGGATTCAATTCTCAGCTTAAAATCAGCCTTTGTCACAGTGTAGGTGATGAGTTTCTGGAGAGCCATCCAATGCGTATCATCTGGGTTTTGGTGGGGGGGGGGATTTCATCACCCCCTTACCTAGCAAGCAAGGGGGATTTCATCAACCCCTCACCTAGAGATAGGGTTCTCACCGCCAGCAAGTGAGGGGGGGACACTTCCAAAAGAACTGGCTCAACTGCCCACATTTGACATGCAGAAAGCTTCTGTCAAGCTTTGAGCCTTGATCTGTGCACCAAGCCCCTCTAGAAGAGCTTGAAAGTTTTTCTATGTGCATACTCAAGAGGCTTGTGCAAACATCCAAGGACAGTGCTCATCACAAAGAATTCCTGGAAAAAGGGAGTTGTCCCTTTCACTCCAAACACCAGGGTCAGAAAAGCTCATTGGGCATAAGCTGGCACTGCAACTACAAGACATCATAGGGTATTCTCACCAGAAAAACCAAATGCCGTATCAATGAAGCAAGTGTAAAAAAGTGTCAGCATACTTGGAATTATTGCCAAGGCTCCTGAAGTTTTATTCAAGGCCCTGCTGGGTGCGACGTTCACTATGCAAGTTATTTCCATCTCATTCCAAATAGTGTTTCCCTTTCATTGGGTACATCAAAGTTATCTCAGTTCTATTAGTGGCCGGTCCACGCAAGAGGTCTACACCTTTGATTTTTACATCCACTGTGCTTGGTGCCTTTTAATTAATTTTCAGAAGCTTTGAAAACTATTTTTTTTTTGGCATCTTGGGCTCCTCCAGAGTGCGTGAAGGCACATTTCTTCTATGTTTGCAGAAAACTGAAGGCACTGTTGGAAATATTTAGAAATGATCACTGGAACCACTTTATCCTTTCAAATAAGAATAATAATATCATTGTTCAACTTCTGTCTACCAATAGCGGTGCTTTCTTCAACTGAGCCAATTGGCCCCATGTCAGAGCTCATAAGGATGGCTGCCATTGCTGAAAGAATCCTTTCACCTGGGAATCCAAAGTGGGGCTCAACATCAAATGGTCAGTTAGTTCCAGTCAAGGATTATTTGTTTGCTGATTTGAATAATGTTGACATGGCTCTTTTGAACTGGACATCTAACCCCTGCTATCAGCCTCAGGAAAAACCTACAATTTTAGGAGAGCTTCAGACTTAATTTTGAGGTCATCCCATTTATCTGGATCATTGCCAGATTATTACGTGTCTAAATGTTTGATTTCATTTTCCCTTCAATCAAAAAATCAAGAATCTTCTCAGAACCCCAGGGAAAATTTCACCTGTCATAACTCACAGTCCCTGGTAGAAAACAAGCGCATTGCATTGTTCATGACTGAAACCGCTGAAAAGTGTATTGAATCAGTCAGGCGTAGGGGTTCAGCAACTGTTTATTCTTTGGGGGGGTGCATTCTTTGCTTGTAGAAAGCCTGGTACAATTTTCCAATTTTCACCCTTAAAATTCTACTTGTGATTTTCTATTTGGTGGGTTATTTAGCCCAAGAAAAACTCATGCTTGAAGCCCAAGTGAATTTTTTTTGGCTTGGGAAATTTGCTGAAGTGAAAAAACTAATTGGAATGGAAGTGGAAAAGCTGGAGAGAAACATGTGCCTTCAAATTCACTTTTCATCCAGCAATTCACCTGATTGCTTGATAGAATTTTCCAGATCACGCTTTGAAGGTACTGTAATCCTGTCTCAACCAGCCTGGGCTCCATCAGATGATCCAAGTCATTTGATCAACCCTATGAACCCCCATTTCACAGCTTTTTATGGCAAGACTGGAACGGCGGTGCTGATTGGGTATTTTAACCTCAACTTAATTGATGACTCATACAACAAGCCATCAAGGATGTGGAAATGTGACCATAGGGGTGACTTGGAAGATCTGAGTCCTTTTGGTGCAACATTAGTTGGCCGCAAGTTGCACACTTTGAAATCACATTTCATTGACCTCAGCAATAATCTCTCAAATAGATCTTGGTTAAGGATTTTAGCCAATGAGGATTAAGAAGGAAAATTGGATCACCTAAACCAATCCAATTGAGGATTTTCATCATCTTGGTCCTCCAGATTAGTTGTATTAGTACAAATAATTGTACCAGTAGTAGTAGTAAGAGGATGAGGATGAGGATGTTGATGTGATGGATGATGATAATGATCATGATTAAGAATTTCATCAACCATCACACTTGTAGATCAATTCTAATCCTCTCAAACATGATATTCTTCAGTTTCCAAAACTTTGGATTGAGATTTGGATTGGGGATTGTTAACGAGTGGTAAGATTAGATGATCAGGATTGAGATCAGGTTGAGAAACTTGAGGTGGTGGTGGTGGTGGTGGAAGAGGATCAGGATTGGTTCAAACCACTTGAGTTGCTCAATTTTTTTGTTTCTTGTGTTCACCACTACTACTTGCTCATGATGATGATTTTGATGTTCTTGATGATGATGAAAATGATGATGACAATTGTGTTAGTCTTCTACAAAGATACAATTTGAGACAGAGGTTGATGGCTTTTTTTTTTAGCCTTATAAAAATCTCTAATCTCTTCCATCTTCATCTTATGAAACTCCTTCCTCAAAGGTTCCTTAATCAAATCTAAATCAATCAATAATAATTGAATCTCTAATGTGGCTTCTTGAAAACCTGCCTTTTTTTAATAGCCATTGCCATCAATTGATCCAAAATCTGGTTCTCCAATTTCAATCTAGTATTACTTTTCTTGATTGTATACTATTGTATTTGGTACTGGGGTGGTGGTGGTGGTGGTGGTGGTGTGTGAGGGTGATGAAGTAAAGGAGGTGCCAAGGAAGTTATTGGATAAGGATGAGGATCAGTATGACCTCTAGGGTTGGAGTGATCTTGATTTGAATGAGGATCATGATGGTGATGATCTTTGGGTATGAGAGCATGAACAAGAATTGATTGATTGGTTTTAATCTAAATTTTGGAAGTACTCAAAGGGGAATGATGATTTGGATTCAATCCCAATAGGGAAGCCAGAGTGAAAGTAAAAAATCAATTAAAAGGAGGATCAAGAGTGGAAGGGGATTCATCAAAATCTAATAACAAGACTGTTGAATGAGGTGAGAGGGCAAGATCTGATACAAGATGATGATGATGATGATTCTGTTGTTGTTGTTGTTGATGATGATGATGATGATGATGATGATGATGATGATGATGATGATGATGATGATGATGATGATGATGATGATGATGATGATGATGATGATGATGATGATGATGATGATGATGATGATGATGATGATGATGATGATGATGATGATGATGATGATGATGATGATGATGATGATGATGATGATGATGATGATGATGATGATGGAGTGGGGTCAAGTCATTGGAAAAACTTATTGATTGTTTTTGGCCTGTATGAGATGACCATTGAATCCATCAATCAGAATTTTGTAGGATTAACCATGAGCTATAGAGCTTCAACTTTTGGGTTTCCTCTCTTTTGTATAATCTTAAAGCTTCTTATATAATCTCATTTTTACTCTTTTTGTTAACTTGTGATTGACTTGGGACTGGATTGTAGCATAGTGTAAACTTGATCACTTTTTCTTGGAGTAATTTGTTAAAATAAGTATGCACTCACGTGTGTGCTACGTATAGATTTAATCCAAATGGGATGAATGTATGGGCCCCTACAGCCCATTGAAAAACCACATGGACCCCACAGGCCTGTGTGGATGTCACAGATTTGGGGAAACTGGCCTCAAGGTTCCCCAAATTTGTGGAAGAAAAAAACATGAACTTGAGTGTGGAATAGGTTTAGTCACCAAGGCATGTCATCATTGAAAAACCATATTATGTTCCATCTCAGAAAAACCAAACCCTCATGCAAAATTATCACATCTCATCTTTCTCCAACTTATCATTTGATGATCCTCTTAGAACCAGCTCTGATAACATAAAAGCCAATTGAATCCACATATTGCTTGGCTGAAATGCAACAGTACCTGGCCAGAATGCACCAAATTGGATTGTCTTTGCAGCTTTCAGGGAAACTAAGTAGTCCCTCATCAAGTCTTTGACAGGTCATTGGTGTCATTTCATCATCATATATCTCACAAGCTTCCAAAACAATCTTCTTTTCTTTTAGTCCAACATATTCAGACATTTTTTTGCAGAATTAAACTAACAGCAAAGGAGAATAGATTTTTTTTTTGTGTTTTCCTTGGTCCACCATTGATCTGAACAAAAAAATGATTCAAATAAGAAAGGCATCAGGATAAATGGTGGACCAAGGAAAACACAAAAAAATCTATCCTCCTTTTCTGGTAGTTTACTTCTGCAAACAAATGTCTGAATAATTTGGGCTACAAGAAAAGCAGATGGTTTTGGAAGTTTGTGAGATCCATGATGATGAAATGACACCAATGACCTGCCAAAGACTTGATGAGGGACTACTTAGTTGCCCTGAAAGCTTCAAAGACAATCCAATTTGGTGCATTCTGGCCAGTTACTGTTGCATTGCAGCCAAGAAATATGTGGATGCAATTGGCTTGTATGTTATCAGAGCTGGTTCCAAGAGGATTGTAAAATGATAAGTTGGAGAAAGATGATAGGGATTATTTTTCATGAGGGGTTTTTTTTTCTGAAAGGGAACATGATATGGTTGTTCAATGATGAAATGCCTTGGTGACTAACCCTATTCCACACTCAAGTTCATGTTTTTTTTTCTTCCACAATGGATACCCTCCTGCTCATGCCAGAACTAGTTCAATGTATTTTTCTAATTTTTTAAGTTTTACCTACTCTTATTTTTCTACATTAGAAAATGCAGAAAGAAGCCTTCCTTGCATTGGTGTCAAGATTCTCCCTAAAAAAACAAAAGAACCTGCCCTTTTGTACAGACCATTGTTGGTGATCAACACATCAAGCCAGTATGAGTATGTTGACTTTTTTTTCCCTTGCCATGGTCATTTGATAAACTTTGAAATAATAATTTTACCTTTTTCCTGTGGTAAAGACATTTCCTTCTATCATGGCTTAATTTTCATAAATCAATTTATGATTGAGTGGCAATTTCTTCTGTAACTAGGGCTGATAGTCAACACATCTGAGGTTGTTGATTGCATTCCTTGGTGACTAGCCCTATTCAAGTTCATGTATTTTTTTTTTCTTCCACAATGGGTGCCCTGCTGCTCAGGCCAGAACTAGTTCAATTCATTTTTCCATTTTTATAAATTTCACCTACTCTTGGTTTTCTACATTGCAAAAAGAAGCCTGCCTCTTGCCTTGGTGTCAACATTCTCCCTCAAAAAAAAAAGAGCCTTCCCTTTTGCGCAGACCAGGGATGGTGATAAGCACATCTAAGTGAGGATATTGACTTTTTTTTCTCCCTTCTTTTGTTCTTTTTCCTTTCTTTCCTCTCTTTGGTCTTTTGTTGTCTTCCATTTAAAATATTCTTCATTTTTTGAAATTTGAACAAACAATTTTGGCTTGGCTTTCTGTATTTTCCCTGATGGAAAGTAGAAGTATAAAAAAATAAAATTACATCAACATAGGTTATTGAATAAAAAACAACAGAAAAAAAGCCATGAATGGATGATTTATATAAGGAAAGATTTGTACAGTTTATGAGAATGCTGTGTTAGTATTATCCTAAATAAATTTTTATGAATTTAATTTTGGGAAGTGAATAAGAGGAATTACCCAGTTTTTGACAAGTTTATGGAAATTCAAGTCTGGAAAAAATCAGCCTCTTCTGGAATTTTCAAATTTGAATTTGAAGGTATTCCCAAACACCAACTGAAGTAATTTGTGGATGATGCGTGGACTGCTTGTGAAACAACAGCCTTGCTCATATATATGTCCCTTGAAAATCTATTATGAACTAATTTCCCTGAAGTTCAGCAAATTCTGATCTCTAGTCAAAATATCTCTCCACCTGCTGAAAGTTCATGATTAGATACAGCATCACATAACCCCAAGATATAAATGGGATACAGAAATGCAATCTGCATACAGGTGGTGGCCATTTTTCTGTGGTGAGGTTTCAACCCAAATCTTCCATTTCAAACCTGCCATTAAAAATAAAAAGAAACCAACTTATTTCACCTCAGACATCTCAGAGTTAACTAAAAATAAATGGGTTTTTTCAGATAAAGTATTTAAAGGCTTTCACCTCCTCACATCAGTCCACCTCATACACCCCTAGTTTCAACCTCACCTCCTTCTACCTTTGACCTCATCAAAAAAATTCTACCTCCAACCTCATCAGAAAAATCTGATTCATTGCTCTCATCACTTGATCATTCTCATGTATTGCTCTTGTCACTTCATCACTCTCATCACTTTATTACTCTAATCACTTCATCACTCTCATCACTTTATTGCTCTCATCACTTCATCACTCTCATCACTTTATTGCTATCAGCACTTCATCACTCTCATCACCTTATTTCTCTCATCAATTCATCACTCTCATCAATTTATTGCTCTTGTCTTTTCATCACTCTCATCACTTTATCTCACTCATCACTTCATCACTCTCATCAATTTATCACTCTAATCACTTCATCACTCTAATAACCTTATTTCTCTCATCACTTTATTGCTCTTTTCACTTCATCACTCTCATCACTTCATCAATCTCATCAATTTATAAATCTTGTGACTTCATCACTATCATCATTTTATTGCTCTGATCACTTCATCACTCTCATCACTTTATTTCTCTTGTCAATTCATCACTATCATCAATTGATCACTCTTTTCACTTGATCACTCTCATAAATTTATTGCTCTTGTCACTTGATCATGCTCATCACTTTATTTTTCTTGCCACTTCATCAATCTCATTGCTTTATTGATCTCATCTCTTCATTTCTATACTCATTGCTTCATCTCTCATCCCACCATTGCTCTCCTCATCAATTCATCCGTCTTATCATTTCATTTCTCTTACTCTTTCCAAATGTCCCCTCAGCAAATCTCTGGTCTACCATCTTGTTCCCTCCCATCCACATACTAAAATTGGGGTGAGTATCAAGAAGGATTAAATTTTTTGTATTCCATTTTGAGGATTTCAATCCCTATTATTTCCATGTCTCTGTATGCTTTTCAAATCATCTCCTCCCATCCACATGCTACAATTGGGTTGATGATCAAGAAGGTTTGAATTTGTCATATAACATTTTGAGGATTGCAAGCCCTATTCTTTCCATGTCTCTGTATTTTTTCAAATTTTCTCTCCCCATCTTGTTCCCTCCCAGGCACCTACTGCGCTTGTGGTGAGGATCAAGATGGATTCAATTCATTGCATAAAATTTTGAGGGTTCATGGGAGAAGAATTGGCATTGCAAAAAATTGAAGGGTGTGTACATAACCAGGGGTCAGATGTGAGGTTGCATTGAATAGTGTCAAAAAAAAAAACTTGAAATAATTTACTGACAACCTTTAATCACAACAAACAAAAAAAACCATCATTGGTCACCTTATCATCAAGTTGGATGATCAACAAACATTGAAAAAAAATATATAAAAAAATACCAGTTGATGATTCCAACCACAAACAAAAAAAAAACATGGGCAGTCATGTGATGATCATCAGTAACCCATGATGGGATGAAAAGAAAAAGAAAAGAAAAAATGGGGGAAATTGAAATAATTGATTGCTCAATCAATTACAAGTGGACAGCAGAGGAGGAGGAGGAGGGGGTAACTCACTGCAATTGATTGGGAGCAGAAGGCAGAGGAGGAGGAGGAGGAGGGGGGGGGAATCAATGACATCAATCTTGATGATCAATTAGAGCATCCAATTGATTGAGTAGGAATTTTGGTTGTTTGATTTTCAATAAATTGTGATCAAAATGAAGCAAACCTTTGATCTGTTGGGTCAATCAATCATTTTCTCAATTTTCCAAGTCCACAAGTTCCAATTCATCAAACAAAATCTCCTACAATAGAGTGGCTATGAAGAGCTTACAATTGAGACCAACTTGGGATCAATGGGGATGATCAATGGAGATGAGGGATGAAGGATTGATTGCATTGATCAGGTGGGATGGACCTTTGAGGATGAACTGAGGATGGGACAAACTTGAAGGTAGGGGGAGGGAGGATGAGCATCAATGATGGGGGGATGGATTGGGGAACAGTTGCTGATCCTCAAATGTGGTCTCACTCAATTAGGTTTTGACCTGTTTCTTGATTGCTGAGAGTTCCAAGAGTAATTTGATCTCATTCCAACCCAACAATTGCTGATGTAATGAATTTTGGTATTTGATGAGCCCTAGTTTGTTGAGGGTGGAGGGGGAAATTCAATCAAGCCATGAGTGTGATTGTATGGATTGAGATGATTTTAAAGATCATAGGAGCTTTTTGAAGGTGGTTGAAGGGGTTAAAATGGCTTACAGGAGTAATTCAAAGAATTTTGAATGAGATTGGGAATCTTGGGCATTGGGGGAGAGTTGGAGGATTGTGAGGAGGAGGATGAGGAGCAGGAAGATTTTAGTGAACCTGTTTGATGGTTTAACAAGGCCCAATTGTCTTCCTCCTTGTCCTGCTTGGTGATCATCATTGACTTGGAGTTTGTGGTTGGACCTTGATCAATGGAGGTCCTTTTGTTTTTTCCTGGAAGATTGATCAAAGACAGGCAAGCCCTCTTAGGAAAATCATTGTCCTGATGGTCACCCAGACAAAGACCAAGACCTACTTTGAGTTGCTTGCTTGATTTGTGCTTGGTGGCAGCGATCAACAAAGTTTGTTGGATTCTTTATTAGGACAATGATGATGATTATGATTTTCCCAAGAAGGAGGATGGGGTATTTTGAAGTGGGTTGACCACTCTAATCTTTCATGTACCTTTCAGAGAGACAAGGAGTGATTGACATATATATGAGACTTGAGATGAATCAGAATTTGATCAACTTGAGTTTGGCTAATTCTTGAAGTTCTCAATTGATTTCATCAATTGATCTTGGGATTTCTGATGGGGGCAAGTGATCAGTTGGACTTGATCACTTGATTCTTCAAGTGCAACGGGAAAAACTGATGAGCAACTTTTAGTTTATCAATTTGAGCCTGCTTGATGGATTTTCAATCTTTGGTGAGCTCAATTTCAAAGATGACCTATTTATCAAGGTTTTTCAACTCCATTTCAGAGGCTCAAAGTTCAAGCTGTTGAACTGGTTCCTGGTGTGATCTTTCATTCAAGGTTATGAAAGATTACGCCACCAAGGATGTTGATAAATCACAACTCATCTTGGCAGCAGGGGTACTTGCTAGACTCAAGCGTTATTTTGAAAAAATACAACCTTCCCAAGCCCAATTGGGTGTGGTGGCGTGGGAAAGTGGACTTGAGTAGTGGGAGTTGACAGATTTGGCTTGCTTGATATTTTTTCTGGAGGAGGAGCGGGTAGGATTTAGATGGGAGGCCATGGAGCAGTTGATTTGGGTGGTAGATTGAGAGAGTGGATTTGGGCAGGGATTGAGAGGAGCAGGAGTATGTCACAACTGCACCTGGCATGAAAGTGGCTGAAGGCAAAGGCACTACTACCCATAGAACTCAAGGATGGTTTTTTGATATTGCAATTAATAAGGTGAGAGGAGGATTAGAAGTAATGAGGAAATGGAAGGATTGGAAGATTATTCCAGGAGGAGGTTGTTGAATAAGGGTTTTTTGAATCCTATAAGAGTAACACCAGGAAGGGACAAGGTGATATGAGTTAAGAAGGCTGTGTTAAGGATCTCTTGTGCTGAGATGACACCTACTTGCAGAGGGACTAACCAGTAAGAAGTAGTATACTAATTCCTTGGGGGAATTGGTCCAGGAGGGAAGGAGAGGCTGTTATATGTGAGAGCTGAGAAGGAGTCCTTGAGGGATGAGTGGCTGGTGTTGCAGGTTGGAGTTACCATGGTATTACATATTGAATGATTGGGCTTGAGGCTTTAGCTGACTAATTGGGTCATGGGCCTGTCCAGGAAGGTTTGAAATTTACTTATCTGGAGTCCCGGGGGCATGGTCTGAACAGACAGTGGAGATTATCTACTATGTATATACTAAGTGTAATATGTACTAACTCATATAATGATTGGGTTGAGGAGAGATGAAGGATGTACCAAGAAATGAAGAGAAGGAGATATCCTGGGAATGTTGACTGAATCACATGACAAAGTGGTGAGGTGTACATGGACATAGAGCTTATATCATACAGGGAGAGGGTGAAGCTGGTAGGAAAAGATTGAGACTGAAAGAGATGCAGGAGTATTCCAGTGGAATTCAGGATTAAGTTAATTTGGGTTTGGTGTGAGGTTGAAGATGATGAAGAAAGTTGGATTGGTTTGATTGAAGGAGTGTCAGGACTTTGTTCATGAAATTACCCCCCCTGAAAGGGAAGGGGCAGCTCCTGATTCCCAGAGAAGGATGTGCTGGAGGTGAAGATTGAGTTCTGTTGTACTTGCTGATTGGAAGCTGGGAGGCTTGGAAGCAAGGTTGAATAGCTTTAAGCTGGTGAAGAATTGAACAGGTTTTGGGGCTTGAAGTCTGAGACTAGGATGGGAGCTCATAAGGTTGAAGTTGGAGATTTGAAGTAGGAAGTTTGAATTTGGGAGAATGTGTGAAGTTTTAGAGCTGAGGATCCGGCTGAAAGGTTTAAGAGAGGATTGAGGAGAATTCTTGTGTTGCAAAGAGGAGGGCGGATCCAAGGATTCAAGGGGGAAGCACTCCGGTTCAAAGTGAGGAAGAATGGATGATGTTCATTCACTTGAGGTTCAGCCAATTTAAATAAAATAAGTAAAAAGGAGGCTAACAAGTGGTTGAACAAGAAGGTAGAAAAACAAATAAGAAATATTCAATACTGGACCATCAGAGACAACACTATGTGAAAGGCTACAAGGCAGATTGCACTCAAGATTCAGGCAACACTAGCAGTAGGCAAGGATTCTAACAAAATATTCTAACACACACCCTTGACTGAAGCTTGAGGGAGTTGAAACAAAATAATCAGTCAAAGACTTTTTGAATCTTGCGTGTCTATTAAATCCAACATTACCACCTGGTATGAAGAGATGTTTGAACACTACAATAAGGGCATATTCCATTAGAGAGGAAGGAAATCTTGTGATTTTTTGAAATACAATTGAACCTACAATAGAGCCTATTACATCAACAAGTAACAGAAAAAATTCCAATAATAATTTTTGAACCCTGGCCTTATATGCACAACAAAAGAGAAAGATTGACTTGAGGTAGCAATTAAACAAACAACTTAAGTAGTGTCCAAACTTCATTGACTTGAGGTACCAATAGACCAGGTTAATTGAGTAGCGTCCTAACTGTTTGACTTGAGGTATCAATAACCGGACAACTTTAAATGGTGTTTACCAAACCAAAATTAAGAGAAAGGGAAAATTGCACCAGATGGGGGAAGGATGAGAAATGAAGGACTGGCCAATTGCAGGATTGAGACTGGGAGGTATGGCCAAAAAAAAAAGTAAAAGGGAGGAAAAGATGGACAAGACCAGAGAAAGCGATGGATGGCAGGATTTGTGAGAGCAAAAACACAGCAGACAGGCAAGACTTGAGATGAACAGAAGCAATTGACCTGGAGCAATTGAGCAAAGATGATGCAACATCACAGAAGAGGAGAATTGATGTAAAGATATCAAAGGGAATTTTGGATGGGATCAAGATCAAAGTTGGTAGAGATGTCAACAAGGCAACAACGGCTGGGTTAAATCAATATAAGATGAGTGATAAACAATGAGATACAAGATCTAGAAGGTATAAAAGCAAGCCTTGTCCTTCTAATTTAAATCAGAAAGCAAGATAGGCTTGGGAGCTCCCTGGGTATTTCACCCAACAGTTCTTTGCAGGATGACCAGGCTTGTTGCAATCAGGGCAGACTACCAACTTATTACACAGCGCATGGTGAACTTGTTCTGAGAGTTTATCAAGGGGATTGATGTTAGCTCGGGCTTCATCCTTCTCAAGTCTCTTCAAGATGTAGTCGATGGTCTTTTTTTCACATTCATTGGATTTCTTTAGGTAGTTGAACTATGGGGGAATCTTTGATAATGTGAGTATTATGTTTAATTACTGTTCTAACTTTAAACCAACAAGTTTCATCTTTTGAGTCAAGGCTTGAATTCTGGAGAAAAATTCATTGATGTTGGATTTGAACTTGATCTTGTTGAATTGTGCAAAGGCAAGTGTTTTATTGATGAAATCATCTGGCATGTAGCAATACTTGAGGAGGTCCCAGATAGCTACACCATTGCGTTTGTCTGATGAAGGAATGGAGCCAGCTACATAGGATAAGTTATCTTTGTTGAGTTGCTCAAGGATGAGATTGTATGCTTTGCGGTTGAGTCTATCATACAATTTGGAATTATTCTTATCAGAGTTGTCAGAGGGTTGTACTACTTCTTTAAGGACTAGTTCAAGAGCATCTATAGATTCAAGTTTGCCTTCCATGGCTATTGACCAAGTTTATTAGTTTTCAACAGTCAGGATTAGTTTTTGTTTGATGACAGAGGACATGATCAGAAGGGAGTCTTTTGGCTTTTAACCATGTGAAGTTTTAGAGCTGAGGCTCCGGTTGAAAGTTTTAAGGGAGGATTGAGGAGAAGTCTTGTGTTTCCAAGAGGAGGGCGGATCCAAGGAGTCAAGGGGGAAGCACTCTGGTTCAAAGTGAGGAAGAATGGATGATTTTCATTCACTTGAGGTTCAGTCAACTTAAAGAAACTAAGTACCAAGGAGGCTAACAAGTGGTTGAACAAAGAGGTAGAAAAATTAATAAGATATATTCAATACTAGGCCTTCAGAGACCGCACTATTTGAAAGGCTACAAGGCAGGTTTCACTCAAGATTCAGGAAACACTAGCAGTAGGAAAGGATTCTAACAAAATATTCTAGCAGCATGAAATTTGACGTTTGGGGTTTGAGTTCCAACTGGAAAGGTTGAAAATTGTTGAAAAGGGATTGAGCAGAATTCTTCCTTGGACTAGGAAAATGATGAGAGTGCTCCTGGAGATCTTGGAGGAGGGAAATGGACTTGGAGGAAGGTAGAGAAAATGAAGAAATAAAGGAAAAAGAGTAGAGAAGGAAGAATGAAGAAATAGAATAGGGAGTTATGGGGGTGACCAATTTTGGTTTGAAAGTTAAGAGGAAAAGAAAAGAGGAGGATCTGGAAGATGATTGAAGATTTTGGAAGTATTTGATCTGAATTATTATTGGAAGATTCAGGTGCATTCAAGACTGGTTTGAAGTTCTGATGGTGACAAAGATCCAGAAGTGAAGTTGGGGGTTTTGCAGGAATTTTTGGAGTGGATGATTGAAGGTAAAACTGAGGTGATGTTGATGTGTTTGAGGATTGATAATTTGAAGGAAGAAGGAAGAAATGGGATGGAAAGGGAAGTTATAGATCAATGGAAGGACATTTTGATTTGGAAGTATTTTATGATAGGATATTTAGGATTGAAAGGACTATTTAGAAGGTGAAGAATAGGAAGGAGAATATTTTATGTCTCATTATATTATATTTTTTTGTTTTTGATTTGATTTTGGAAGTGATTGATTGAAAGTATTTCAATTTTTATGGTGATGGAATATTTTTATTGATTTTATTTTGATGAAAGATGAATGGATTGAGTTGTGATTGGGAAGTGATGGTGATTTAAATTTGGATTTGGAAAAGGATTATGGGATGAATTGGGGTTGGTATGATGGATTTAATTCAGCTGATGGAGAAGGGAAGTCCATTTGTGATGTGAAATGGATTTTAGGATTAATTTGGTTTGGAATGGTGGATGGAGTTGGGTTGATTTATGAAGCAGGGAAATCCAGCAGTGATGAAGTTGGATTTTGGTTACCAGAAGTTGGTTGGTGACATTTAGGATGAATGGGTGAATCAATGGATGGATGAGTTTATCAGGGTTTTGGATTTTGAAGCATAAGTACCTAATTTTTTTAAAAATAAGAAAAGGTTCCCAAAAAATTCTCAAAGAGCTATCTTGGAAGGTTGGTCAGTAGTCATTTTCTTTTCAGATATTCATAATTAATTCCTAGGATGAATGCCTTTTGGAATCCAGTTTCTATTAAGTTCAGCATAGGGGCTATACTTATCCATAGGATTTTTTGAACTTGATCAGAGCAGTTTTGGTTGATTGAAGGAGTATTTCTAGCTTTATTTGGTCAGAAGGTTGGGTATATCCACTTTAACCATGGGCAGGAGTAAGCAGGTGTAGGAATCTATATAATTTTAAGTCACTTCATCCCCTTTGTTCAATCTTTTAATAATAGAAACTTGTCAACTTATTGATTTGAGGTCAGTTCACTCATTTTTGCTTCAAGAATTTTCAAAGAGAGGTAAAAAAGTTCAGAATTTCCAAATTCATCAGGATTCTGTTCAGAGTAAGTGTTCCTCCATCTGGAAACAAATTTTCCCAATGTGACAGGAGGCTGGGTGAGTCCAATGAAGAAATTTCAAGGGCTGTAAGTGAGTTGAAGAAAGAAGGAGTTCCATATAATACCCATGTCTTCTGGTGAGAGCTTTGGAAGACAGGGAAATAATTTTAAGGAAGAAAGATCAGCTATTAAATCAAAAATCCTGTGATGCTTAAGAGGTAAGCATCCCAAGATCAATGTTGGAGAGGATGGAAGAACCTAAAAAGAAAGTAAGTGAAATTCATTGGAGAAATTTGGTGAATGTTCTCCTTTGTAACAGCATCAGGTTTGCAAAAATCAACACATGATTGAAAACCACTATCCTTATTCTTGATAGGAAAGTACAGTTGCTCCAGTGCTTGACATGCTGGGTCTGGATAAAATATTTCTCTACATTCTCTTCTATGTAGGCTTAGAGGGTTGAATTTTCATTCAAGGTAGTAAATAGACAAGCCCAACTGGAGTTATGATGCCTTCCAGTCCAATATGGTGGTTTTAAGCCTGGTGCTAGGAGAGTTGATCTGATTTAACCTGGGAGAAAGAATCTAGGAATGAATGGTAATCAGCAGTAAATTTCTTTAACACAGTTTCTGATTCTTCAGGAATTTCATCAGTAACAAAGAGAAACATCAGAAGAAGTAACTAATTGCATAGGATGCAAGGATGAATCCAATATGTATTCCTCCTGTGAAAAATAAAGAATCATTGAATATCCAAGCAAGTGGAAAGAGTGTTGGACTCAAAGGGAATTGGAAGTTGTGTTGGGGAATTGCAAAGTTTCTGAAGTGAGGGGAAATGCATTGGGCTGTAGCGCCAAAGGAAGAGTTGGGGGAAAAACAGCTGTAGGCATTGTAGCCAGGTTGATTTCAACAGGATTGGAGCAAAGTTCAGTGGTTAGTTGGTTTCTTGGGGTGATCAGCCCCATCTTCCAAGTTTGCCTCTGGATTCCAGTGATGAAGAGAGTCAATTCCCAGGGTGATGTTTTCAGGGAATGGTGCATTGACTTGAAGGATTTCCCATTCAAAACTAGGAAAAGAAGTAATTAAAACCATATTGGAAGTAGAATTGATGAGTTGAGATTGAAAAGATGAATATGTTTGCCCAGAAAAAAGTGCTTTAAGGGATAGATACTCTTGAACCATGGAATTCCCAATTACAGATTGAGTTTCACCTGAATCAAACAAACAATAGAGATAAGCCTTGAAAAATAGGAAGAAAAGGGTGAGACTAATCTTTCTTTGGCTTTGGGGAAGCACTGGAAGGTGCTGGATTAGGAGAAGAAGATGATTTGACAGGTTTATCTTTACAGTCCTCTGTGTTTTATTTACCACCAAAATGGAGGCATAAGCCCTCCCTCTCTCTTGTTGCCTTTTCCTCTGCCTTGAGATTTCCATCTGGACCTAGGTACAAAGAGGGTCTGGTAATTTTTGTGGTTGAACTTGACTTTTCTGGGGACTGGTCATGCTTTCTACCCTCATTGCTACCAATCTAAGGCTGATCATAGGTAGATTGAGATTGAGAAGAACTTTGGTCTTGAGAATTAATGAGATAAGAGGATTTTTTGTTTAAACTTTCATAATAACTAGTATCATAGTCCAAAACTATATCCATAACATCCTGGAGAGTCTCTTGAGAACAATTGTACCCTACTATTTGGTCCAGAAGGCATGAAGGAAGGCTTTGTGAAAAATGGAAGTACAAGGCTCTATCAACCCACCCAGAGACATTGGTCATAAGTGATCTGAATTCATTAATTTTTGTTGAAGCATAGCCAAAGTCCTTCATCTTCAAGTTCACCAGTTCCTTTTCAGCCTTGAAGAATTCAAGTCTGTTGCCAAAGAGGGTGTGAATTTGCTCTGTAAAGTGAGACCATGAGTTGAGCAGTAAAGAGGACTCTTGATTGGAAAGTTGAGCCAGAGAAGGTGGGATCCATTAATTTGCACTTCCATGTTATAATTATGGCCAGCAATTAGCTTAGGCAAATGAGCAGTATTTAAAGCAAAAGAAATGCTGGACACTGTGTGTCAATAATGGCTAATGGGGCTCTCACAATGGGGCAATATGTTGGATGAATTCAATTGGATGATGAATGAATGATGGAAAACAGCAGGGAGAAGGGCTCCTTAAGTACAAAAGATTGGCCTCTTGTGAGCCTATGATACAACAAGCCAAAAGGCAAATTTTCCGCCCCAAAAGGGCTCTACAGGCTCTACTGGCCTTGTTACTTGGTTTGGACTAAATCAGCCCACATGGCATCAGTCCCTGTACCCTTACAACCAGCCTATTCTGGTTATTTCTGGTGTTTCCACCTCAATGGGGCTGAACCAGCCCCTTAACTGTTCAATCCCCTTGGCTGGTTGTCCTTTACAACCAGCCATGATGACCTTTATTGCCTTGTTTACGGGCTGGTTGCCTCATGCAGCCAGCCCCTGGCCCCTCAAATGGGCCAGGTGGGACCCAGGGCAAACCTGGGTCCGGTCTCAGACTCACATGGGGGGGGGGTGACCAGCGGACATGTTGTCCCCCCCCCTTTTTCTCTCAAATCCCTGGTGGGGGCGGTCAAATCCCCTCACCAGGGGCCCTGGGGGTCAATACCTCCAGGGCGTTGTCAAGTACGTTGGCCTGGGAGGTGATCAGGTCCCCCCAGGCCCATTGCTCCTCCCCCTTGGTAAAGGGGGGGGGGAGAGCGTCCCTGCCCTGCTAGGTCGCCTCGAACGATCGATGGTGGGGGGGTGATGAATTCCCCCCCACCTGCCGGTCGCTACCCTTGCGGCCGGCGCCGCCACCTCCTTGGGCAAGGGGGTGGTCAGGTCCCCCCTGCCCTGGCCGACCGCGCTGTCGCGGTCGGTCGCTGGCTGGTTCAACCCAGCCAGCCTGCCCCCTCCCCCTCGCGACGGCAAGCGAGCCGGGGCCGCGAGCCCTGGCTCCGCGGCGCTGGTCGCCGGTCGCGACCAGCCGGGCCCGCGCAGCATCGCACCGCGCGGGATCCCTCGGCCGCGCAACAGCCCCGCGCGGGCCGTCGGGCCCCGCGTGGGCCGTGCCGAGGAACACAGGCGGCCCCGAACGGGCCGCGACGCGAGCAGGGGCCCCGAGCGGGCCGCGACACGGGCGGCAACCCTAATGGGCCGCCCCAAGCCCGAATTGTGAGAAAAGACTACTTTTGCGGGCCAGCCCGTCTGGCCAAGTATGTCCAAAATAAACCTTGGGCCCAATTATGCCCATACAAGCCCATCTGGCCGTATTTGCCCATATACCCCATCGGGCCCGTTAGGGCCCGTGTACCAATGGGTCTGTTTCACGCGTTTTGAGGCCAGTTTCCCCAACTCTGTAACATCCACATGGGCCCGTATGGTCCGTGTGTGTGTCCAATGGGCCTCAGAGGCCCATTTGTGCATCCCATTTGGATTACACTTATACGTAGCACCCGCGTAAGTGCGTACGTATTTTAACACACCCCCTTAATCCAAAAGGGGTGACATCCGCATATTAGTCACAAAGCCTTGATGCTTGTTTCTGTCTAATGCCTTAGTCAAGATATCTGCAATCATTGCTCCAGTGGGCATGTACCTCAACACAATCTCATTGCAGTTAACTGCGTCGCGAATATAGTTATAGTGAACATCAATATGTTTTGTTCTTGAATGGAACACTTGGTTTTGTGCCAACGCAATGGCACTCTGGTTATCGGAATACAACAACGCAAACCCTTGTGGTTTATGTGTATCCTCTAAGACTTTTCTCAACCATTTTGCTTCCTGTGAAGCTGCTAAGTAAGCTCTATACTCAGCCTCTGTTGATGAAAGACTTATTGCCGACACCTTCTTGGACATCCATGACACCAGATTCTTACCTAAAAAGAATACAAAACCACTTGTTGATTCCCTAGTGTTACCATCTGCCCAACTTGCATTGGAATAACCAACCAAATCAAAGTTTGCTGACTTTGTAAACAACAGTCCCAGACTGTGTGTTCCTTTAAGATACCTCATAACTCTCTTAAACGCTGACCAATGCCTCATGCTTGGCTTCTCTAAGTGTTGCGACAAGACCCCAATTGCAAACGCAATATCGGGCCTTGTACACTGCCCCAAATAATTAAGCGATCCGACAGCTGACCTGTAGTCATTCCCTGATTGAACAAACTCCAGATACTCCTCATCTGTAGACTTCTCTAAACGAATGTTTGACTGCATGGGAGTACCAAACTCCTTTGCATCCTCTAAGCCATACTGCTTAAGAAGAGCTTCAACGTAATGGCTTTGGTCTAACTTAATACCATTCTTGCCCTTACTAACTTTCATTCCTAGCACCTGTTGTGCCAGACCAAGATCTTTTATCTTGAACTCCTTTTTGAGTGTCTCCATGACTCTCTCTTTACCATCACCAATAATGATAATGTCATCGACCCATACAAACAAAATTGCATCCTTTCTCACAAAAAGGCAAGGATCAGCCTCAGACGTCTTAAAACCAATCTCTATCAGTTTCTCACTCATGGTGTTATACCATGACCTAGCTGCTTGCTTCAATCCATACAGGGATCTACACAGCTTGAGGACATATTCCCCTTTATCTGCCGAAAGAAAAGTTCTAACACAGATTTTCTTCATGGTTTCTGGTTTAGTCTCTACTAACCATTCACGAAAACCATCAGGAATCGACATATAAACAGTCTCCTCCTCTCCAAGTTTTGCATTCAAGTATGCTGTTACAAAATCAGCTTGTCTGATTTCTTCACCCAACTCCACTGCCAGAGCAATGATGTACCTGAAGGTGGACAGCCTTCCAGTTGGTGAGAAAGTTTCTTGGTAATCAATACCCTCTCTCTGCTTGAAGCCCTGTGCAACACATCTAGCCTTGAACCTTTTCAAAACTCCATTTGTGTCAAACTTCTTGTTTAACACCAATTGAGACCCCACAATGGTCTTTCCTTTTGGAACAGAATCCCGCTTAACCACTTCAAAGACACTATTATTCTCTAGAGAATCAAATTCCTCAAAAATAGCACTCTTCCAGTTGGCTCTCTCATCAGAATTCATAGCTTGGCCAAAGCTATTTGGGTTAACCCTGTTACCCATTTCTGAACTCAACTCCAGGACTTCATTGAGCATACACTGTTCCTGAAATGTATCTTCCTCATATCCTGCGGCAGCATAATGGGATCTCCACTCCCCGTACCTGTCAACCGGTACTCTAACCCTACCACTCCTTCTAACCGGAGGTGGAGGCTCATCAGGTTCTGATTCCACAGAATCACCTGGAGCGGGTACTGAACCCTCTTGTGGCACGTCTGCCACCTCTTCATCTTCTGGAACCACATGTTCCACAGCTTTTGCTGGTGAAATAGGTGCTAATTCTATTTCTTGTTGTGGCTTAATCACAACGACATCTTCACTCCTTTTGAGTGGAAAGGTACTTTCGTCAAATTTTACATCCCTGCTACGGATAACCTTTCTTGTCCCTGGACAATAGATCCTATAAGATTTACTTATTAAATCATAGCCTACAAGTGCCCCTGTTCTGGCTCTAGGGTCTAATTTTCCGACCATTTCATTATGGTGGACACTATAATACACCAAGCAACCAATTTTTCTTAGGTGTGATGTTTTGGGGTACAACTTCCAAAACTGATAATGGGGGCACTTCCCATTAACACTTACAATGTTGTGCAACAGACACACCGTGCACATCAACTCAGCCCATAAGAACTTTGGCAGACCAGATTGAGACATAATAGTTCTGACTTTGTCCAGTAAAGTCCTATTCATTCTCTCAACTATTCCATTATTTTGTGGAGTACTTGCAGTAGTGACTATATGAATGATACCATAATCTTTCAACAGCCTCCCAAAATCTTTACTCACGAATTCACCCCCTCCATCGGTAATAACCCTCTTGATCTCCTTCATCAGACCATTCTGTTTCCAGACTTTGAAGATTACAGAAACCTCCTCTGTGGTCTGATCCTTAGATTGAATTGGTTTAACCCAAACATAATTAGTTGCAGTATCAACTAAATTGATGAAGTATCTTGCCCCACCAAGGGACTCTGGAGTGAATGGCCCTGCCAAATCAATGGAAAATTCCTCTCTAGGAACATCTGTGTGATCTCTACTCTTAGAGAACACATTTCTAGTCTTAGCCCCCAAGGTACAACTCTCACAGTTGCTGTCCTTTACCTTATGGCCACTTCTATTGTGAGAAACAGTGCTCAGAGCTGAGAATTTGAAAAAGCTTGCACACAGAAGCTTATTCCGAACTTGTCCACTAAGAACAGTTCTCCCATTCATATCAATAACAAACATATCTCCTTTAAGATAACGAATTTGGAAACCTTTTTTCCATAACACCCCAAGAGACACAAGGTTGTAAGGCAACTCTGGTACATAGAACACTTTATCAAAAGTAATTTGGAAACCCAGTTGATTTGCAAGAATAACTTTTCCAATTCCTTTAATCTGAATTGTTCTGCCTTTCTGACCAATATTTACAACCCCATCATAATCACTAAGATTTGAAAATAAATTTGGTTCAAGAAACATGTGATCTGTACAACCAGAATCGATCAAAACAAGAACATCCTCCTTCAATCCTCCTAGTAGGAAAGAAGCTTTATCAGTCACTGATAAGTTCTTATCTTTGAGGTTAAGATTACTCACTTCATAATCAATCAAGTCCATTTCTTGATCCTCATCGATTTTGGCCTTCTTGTTGGGACCTTCTTCCACAACAGCCTCTTCAATTGGAGCATCCAACGCCACCATTGCAACGTTTTCAGTTGTGAGATTGACCTCCTTGTCATTCCCTTCGGACTTCTTCCTTTTCTTGGCCTCCTTGCAGTCCTTAGCATAGTGACCCTTATTCTGACAATTGTAACATAAGACCTTGGACAAATCCTTTTTTGCCTTCTTGCGAGATTTTCCAGTCTTTCCAACTAGGGCTGTTCCAGAACCCCCCTTCATCTTGAATTGAAGGTCATCCTTTTCAATCCTTTTAAGCACATCCTCCTCCCCAGGAAGAGGATCCAATTGAGAAATGATTCTGACTAAGGAATCAAACTCTTTTGGCAGCTTTTGAAGGATTAAGAGTGACAAACACTCTGGATCCATGTTAAGTCCAGATGACTTGAACTTGGCTATACTAGACCTAGCCTCTGCCACAAACTGTTTACAATTCGAATACTGTAACTTGAACAGTTTATTAAAGGCTATACCCTTCTGGTGAACAGAATCACCAGCATACTTGGACTTAAGCAGCTTCCAAAGGATGCTGCCCCTCCTCCTCTCATCTTCCCTAAGAGTATCAGCAACCCATGTCACATGATTCTCATCAAGATGCCTAAGGATCAGATGGTAAGACTTCTTCTCCACTTCTGAACTGATCAGAGTGTCATCTGCATCCATAATTTCCCCACAGCAGATGTTATCCAGCTCACTATCCATAAGGACAGCCCAAGCATTATAGTTCTGACTATTCAGAACTATTTTGGTAGAGCTAACATCAGGGATATAGGACATCTTCTTGGAAAACTTGAGGTCTTTGAGGTTCTCCAAAGTAAGGTACAAAGGTCTAGATGCCTTGGAAGTAATGATGATGTTGGTACTGATAATGTGTTATAATTATGGCCAGCAATTAGCTTAGGCAAATGAGCAGTATTTAAAGCAAAAGAAATGCTGGACACTGTGTGTCAATAATGGCTAATGGGGCTCTCACAATGGGGCAATATGTTGGATGAATTCAATTGGATGATGAATGAATGATGGAAAACAGCAGGGAGAAGGGCTCCTTAAGTACAAAAGATTGGCCTCTTGTGAGCCTATGATAAAACAAGCCAAAAGGCAAATTTTCCGCCCCAAAAGGGCTCTACAGGCTCTACTGGCCTTGTTACTTGGTTTGGACTAAATCAGCCCACATGGCATCAGTCCCTGTACCCTTACAACCAGCCTATTCTGGTTATTTCTGGTGTTTCCACCTCAATGGGGCTGAACCAGCCCCTTAACTGTTCAATCCCCTTGGCTGGTTGTCCTTTACAACCAGCCATGATGACCTTTATTGCCTTGTTTACGGGCTGGTTGCCTCATGCAGCCAGCCCCTGGCCCCTCAAATGGGCCAGGTGGGACCCAGGGCAAACCTGGGTCCGGTCTCAGACTCACATGGGGGGGGGGGTGACCAGCGGACATGTTGTCCCCCCCCCCTTTTTCTCTCAAATCCCTGGTGGGGGCGGTCAAATCCCCTCACCAGGGGCCCTGGGGGTCAATACCTCCAGGGCGTCGTCAAGTACGTTGGCCTGGGAGGTGATCAGGTCCCCCCAGGCCCATTGCTCCTCCCCCTTGGTAAAGGGGGGGGGGGAGAGCGTCCCTGCCCTGCTAGGTCGCCTCGAACGATTGATGGTGGGGGGGTGATGAATTCCCCCCCACCTGCCGGTCGCTACCCTTGCGGCCGGCGCCGCCACCTCCTTGGGCAAGGGGGTGGTCAGGTCCCCCCTGCCCTGGCCGACCGCGCTGTCGCGGTCGGTCGCTGGCTGGTTCAACCCAGCCAGCCTGCCCCCTCCCCCTCGCGACGGCGAGCGAGGGGAGGGGGAGCGAGCCGGGGCCGCGAGCCCCGGCTCTGCGGCGCTGGTCGCCGGTCGCGACCAGCCGGGCCCGCGCAGCATCGCACCGCGCGGGATCCCTCGGCCGCGCAACAGCCCCGCGCGGGCCGTCGGGCCCCGCGTGGGCCGTGCCGAGGAATACAGGCGGCCCCGAACGGGCCGCGACGCGAGCAGCGGCCCCGAGCGGGCCGCGACACGGGCGGCAACCCTAATGGGCCGCCCCAAGCCCGAATTGTGAGAAAAGACTACTTTTGCGGGCCAGCCCGTCTGGCCAAGTATGTCCAAAATAAACCTTGGGCCCAATTATGCCCATACAAGCCCATCTGGCCGTATTTGCCCATATACCCCATCGGGCCCGTTAGGGCCCGTGTACCAATGGGTCTGTTTCACGCGTTTTGAGGCCAGTTTCCCCAACTCTGTAACATCCACATGGGCCCGTATGGTCCGTGTGTGTGTCCAATGGGCCTCAGAGGCCCATTTGTGCATCCCATTTGGATTACACTTATACGTAGCACCCGCGTAAGTGCGTACGTATTTTAACATTCCAGAGAGGTAGGAAGCTGCAAAGAGTACCTTCTTCCGCTACAAGCTAAAGTTTCCTTCATCATTTGCAAAAATGAGTTCACAATATTGGAGGAATGGTCCAATTTCTCTAGGATTGTTGCCTTCAAACATATCTGGAGCATTCATGGAAGGAGACCCAAACACTCCAGAGTGAGAATTACTGGTTGATGGAGGTTGAGAAATTTTTGTTAAAGCAGAAGTCATGGTCTGGAGGAGGGCTAAGAGGGTTGGGTTAACAGCAGATGTTGGAGGTTGAGGTTGGGCTGGAGGTTCAGGGGTTGCAGTAGAAGTTGAAGGTGGGAATACTTCTTGAGGTTCCATAGTTGGTGAATTGAGATTACTTAAGATCCTTGTGTCAAAGCCTGATTCCTCACTGTCTTCCTCACCCTCTTCTTTAAAAATAGGAATGATTCTGGGATCATAAGATGAAGAATCTAATTCAAAGCCTGCTTGGGGATATTGACCAATTACGTGATTAGTTATGTGACTGACTGCAGGTGGGGCAGGAGAAAGAGAAGCTCTAGAAGTAGCAGGAGAAAGAGAAGCTCTGGAAGTAGCAGGAGAAAGGATACCAGTGTCCATGGAGGTGGAGCTCTCTGGCCTCCCACGTCTAAAATCTTGAGGAGTTGACTTGTCCTGATTGGAGATATTTATGAAAAACCTCTTCCTCTTGCTGATCTGGTGAGAGGTGCACTTGAAATGAATGATGGTTTTGCAAATTAGGCTGGCATGGTGTCCAAATACCCCAGAGAAGTGGAATGACACAAAGAAATTACCCAAAGAAGACTTGAAGAATGAAATGGCCAAAAATAATTATATTTGGAGTAATTTTACCCCTGTCAAAACACGTCAAAGCTAATTGAGCCCCTTCAAAGTAAATAAAAGCAGATTGAGCCCTGTCAACATACTTCACAGCAGATTGAAGTGGGTCAAAGTGAGTCAAATTTCAAAGTCAAAGGTTGAAGTGGTCAAAGTTGAAGCAGTAAAATTCAAAGTTTGAGGTTGGATTCAAAGTTTTTCAAAGCTTTATCAAACCTATTGGAGCCATCAAGGTACTTTCAAAGTTCAAAAGTCCCATCAAAGCGTTGAATTTGTTTTTAAAGTTGTGTTTAAGGGCAAATTAATTGGTGAATATTGAGATGGATATTTCCGCAGGAGATTCCTTTGTAAAATGTGAAGGCCACACACTGTTTAGCACAAATCATGCACTAGCCAACAAATATCCTAGGCAGTGATATTAGTGAGATGGAATGAAATGGATGAGGAAGGTCTATGGAGATATAAAGATGGGTAGCAATCAAGGTGAAGGAGTTAGTATGATTTCACAACTGCCCCTGACCTGCAAGGGGCTGAAGGCACAGGCACTACTACTCATAGAACTCAAGGATGGTTTTCTGATATTTCAATGAAGAAGATGAGAGGAGGGGTACAAATAATGAGTAAATGGAAGGATGGGTAGGGTATTCCAGGAGTAGGTTGTTAAATAAGGGTTTGTTGAATCCTATAAGAGTAAAACCAGGAATGGACAAGTTGATATGAGTAGCAGGCTGGGTTAAGGATGTCTTGTGCTGAGATGTGACAACTACTGGCAGAGGGAATAAAAAGTAAGGTGTAGTATACTAATTCATTGGGGGAATTAGTCCAGGAGGGAAGGAGAGGCTGTTATATGTGAGAGCTGAGCAGGAATCCTTGAGGGGTGATTGGCTGGTTTTGCAGGTTGGAGTTCCCATGGTATTACATATTGACTGATTGGGCTGGAGGCTTTAGTTGACTGATTGGGTCATGGTCCTGTCCAGGAAGGTTTGACATGTACTGATCTGGAGTCCTGGGGGTATGGGCTGAAAAGACTGTGGAGATTATGTACTACATATATACTAAGTGTAATATGTACTAACTCATATACCAATTGGGTTGAGGATAGATGAAGGATGTACCAAGCCATGAAGAGAATGAGAGATCCTGGCAATGTTGATCAAATCACATGATACAGTGGTGAGGTGTATATGGACATAGGGCTTATACCATACAGGGAGAGGGTGAAGCTGGTAGTAGAAGATGGAGACTGCAAGAGATGCACAAGTATTCCAGTGTAAGGTAGCATTAAGTTAATTTGGGTTTGGTATGATTTTGAAGATTATGAAAAATGTTTGATTGTTTAAGTTGAAGGATTTTCAGGACTGTGGTCATGACAGAGTAGTAAAATAAACACAGTTTTGGGCAAGGGGTTCATGAGCCAATCAAGGGGCCCAAGAAACAGCTGGAGGAGGTAGGATGGCTTTGGAACTTCTTAGGAAAGGATGAGGGTATTGAATGACTTGAGCTGGTGGATGGAGGGTCTGGACCCATGGGAAAAGTTAGTCTGGTTGGAGAGGGGGGAATGGTAATTATGAGGATGAATGTGAAGCAATGAAGATGAGATGTTTGTGAAGGGATGGAGATGGGATTGGTATACATTTGTTGAGGTGGAGGTGTGGATGGATGATGGGGCATAAATGGCAGCTTTGATGTTTGAAATCCGCCATTTTGAAATACACCAGTTAGGGGGTATATGTATTTCAGAAACCTGCCATTAAAAATGGCGGTTTTTCTAACTCTGATACACTCTAATAATTCCAATAGTGCCTTTGGGTATGATTTTTTCAAAAGAAAAAAAATCTAAAATCATGCACTCTTCAAAAAATGGCATGGATTTAGAAATTTTTCATAGCATGAATTTGGCCTGGAGAAGTATCACGTTGAATTTATAATGGAGTCTTGGGAGGGTCTCAAAATAAAGATATTTGATATATTCTGAAAGAAATTTATCATGAGAGAAATTTCCCTGGAAAAGAAATTTCCCTGGAAAATTGCAAGTTGATTACATAAAATAAAATATCCCAGTTTTTTTTTTTTGGTGGGGGGGGTTCTGAAATAATGACCAGAATTACCATTGAAAGAATTGAAACCTTGATCCTTAAACTCTTGAGTGTTACTTTTTTTCCTGGCTTCATGACAATTTTTTCATCTGAAAATTTCTTTCATGAGTTAAAGACATTTGCATTTACAACTTGAGCCAAGCAGAGATTTAATTTAGAGGCTCTCATTTGGTTTTAATTCAGAATGAAAACTTTAAAATCAATCTTCATGATTTCCAGCTTCTTTTTAATTAAAAAATTCAGAAGAATGAAGATTTGATACAATATTGTGAGTGAGTGCATACGCTCTGGTAGTCTATTCAATATTTATTTTCAAAATCCTCAAGGCATGAAAAAACTTGAGATTTATTGCTTCAACTTAACTATTTTATTTGCTTTGTTAAGCATGGATCTGTTTTTTTTATTTTAATTGCCTGTTTTGGAGACTCAATTTTTGAGCTGAAAATTTGGGCTGTCTTGATTTGTTTTTAGAATTTTTTTTTTTGAAATTATTCTTTTTTTGGCTTTTATTTTTTGTTTAAAATCATCTGTTTAGTTTCAATCATTTTGTCTCCTGTTGTGATGAAAAATTTGTCCCATAAAAAAATTCATTTGAATTTTTAAAAAAATGGATTACTGTTGGGTATTTTTTTGTCTAATTTTGAATTCATTTGAGTCTGTTTTTGTATTTATTTCAATGTAATTTCCAGATTTTGTACACAGTATTTTGTTCTTTATTTCTTTTGGATCCTATAACAAGGTTTTCTGTATGATTTTGTATCAGGAATTTGAGCAAAAGCTAAGAATAATTCTATTTCTTTCTCATGAAAGTACCATTTATGATTTTCTTTTTGTGGAAAGATTTACTCTTTCAGTGCCCACAATATCTCAGTTCAATTTTTCAAATTTTCCATGGTTTTAAGAGAAAAAGTTTCATTGTCTACTTGATTTTATTTTTCATTCCAATATTATTCTGTCATCTAATGTTTCAAAAATATTCACATTATTCATATCAAAGGTTTATTGGATGGTTTCCTTTTTTAAAAGAAAATTCCCTGTTAAAAATATCAGTAAATTTCTGAATTTTTCCCTGGTTACAAGATAATAACAAACAATGTAGCCAGAATTGGAATTCAGAAATTTCAGGATATAAATTTATAAAATTTTGGTAATAGAATTGATTGTACCCATGAGGTCCATATTAAGAATATTCCAAAAGTCTAACTTTGATGCTGAAAAACTTGAAAAAATTTCTTGATTTATCTTTTAAAAATTCCAAACATCACATTCAATTAAAATAATTTTTTGGTGATAAGGTTTGTTTAAAAAGAGAAACTTGGTGAATTTTTCAAAGCTTTCATGGCCAGTTTTTTGTGGGAGAGTCTTGATTATTATTCAGAGAAGCAGAAATCATACCAAATCAAAGCCTAAATCAACAGATTATTTTTTAAATCAATCCTCTCAGTAATCTGTTCCCTTCATTTCATAGATCAAACATTTAGCAAAACCTTTTACATCTATTTACAGAATTTCACTCTTTTTTTGGATCAAAAATCAATGGAAATTGGTCTAGAGCCTGAAGATTTCTGAGTTGGCCATGATAAATCAGTTCTTCCTGAAGGCCCAAAGACTAGAGTGATATGCTAATCCATAGTAAATCATTCTTCAGAATTTGAAAAGGAAAAAATTACCAAAATTTAAATTTCAATATTGTATTATAGAAAAATTGAAATTCAGATGTGATATTTTTGTATCTGGTAGAAAACTCAACTACCTAAAACAGTTGCAAAGATTTGTTGGCAGAACCAAAACCTGGTATTTATTGAGGAATGAGAAAATATTGCCTAATTAATGCAAAAAGACTCTGGGATGATTCAAGAAAGAAAATATTTCTAGAGAATTTTTTTCAGATAAACAATAATTCTGGATCCCTGGTGGGAAAATAGGAAGCAAATTATGGATTCAGAATTCATGAATTGGTAGAGGAGGATAAACCAAGACATTTTTTATCAGGGTGAATTTTCCAGTAAAACTTTTTGGATATAATAGATCAATGTATTTTTTATGTGTATCAAATGGTTTGAGAAATATTTCCTTGGAGAAAACCAGGACTAATGAATTGAGTGAGATAATGAACATGGGGAGTAGTTGGAAGGTTTATTTTTACAATAAATATTTCTACTTAAGCTGTCAATAGTATTTAAGGAGGGTAAAAAGGGTGAGTAGTAGCAGGAGGGAGTATAATCTAGATATTTTTCATAAAATTGAAGAAGAAAATTGTTGATCTATAAAAACAAGGAAGGATTCAAAATAAACAGTGTTTCGGAGTTAAGTATTGTGAATTTGATGTAAATATTAAGCATTAAAAATAGAAAAAGGGCAATTGTATATTTGAAACCAACGGGTTTAAAACTGGCATGAAAAGCTGTTTGAAACTCAGCAATTTGTGAAGGAAAGTAAATAAATAAGTAAATTAAAAATAAATAAAAAATTAGGTAAATTAAAAATAAAAAAATAAATAAGTAAGTATATTAAAAATGAATAAATAAATGAATAGATGAATAAATAAATATATAAATAAATAAATGAATGAATGAATAAATGAATATGTAAATAAATAAATAAGTAAGTAAGTAAATAAATAAATAAATATATATATATATATATATATGAATAAATAAATAAAAATGAATAAATAAATAAAAATGAATAAATAAATAAAAATTAATAAAAAAATAAAAATTAATAAAAAAATAAAAATTAATAAAAAAATAAAAAAATAAAAAAATAAAAAAATAATTAATTAATTAAATTGAATTGTAAACAGAAAGATAATTTATTTACTTAATAAAGAAATAAAATAAGGAAATAAACAAAAATAAAAATTTGCAACCTCACACCCTCTGTTCACAACCTAAAATGGGTTGCATGACATGGTTTGCCACCTATCTATGCTGCAAAAATCTGTTTGCAACCAATCTGGGTCGCAAAATGCGCCACACAACCCACTTTGGGTACTGAAAGAAGGGTTTGAGCTTGAGAATTTCAAATTTCCCATAGAAAAATACAAGATGCAGGACTAAAATAGTTTTCCAGAGCTGATCAGGGGCTCACAGATATAAAAAATTGAGATATTTTCACTAAAGAACGTATATGGTGCATGTTGAATGATCTAGAGGCAAGAATAAATTCATTGAATGAAATTTCTGACTAAAAAACAAGTAAATTATTCAGGTTTAAAATTGTGGAAAATTGAGTGTTACAGGGATCCCTGCACTACCCTGCCTTATTTCAAGCGTCAAAATTCTTTGCCTATGGATTTTATAAAATTTGAGTGAATTAATGGTCTTAAATGTTTAACCTAAGGCCTTTTTATTAAGCAAGAGATGAAGATGATAGTTGAAATTATTTTTATGTTTATTTACAGGGGAACTTTTCTGGTATTCTGGAGCCATGTAATTACCAGTGTAATAAGCAGAGTTTGCCATGAGGTATTGATCTTCATCAAATTATTTCTGAGGATTTTAAGAAATTTAAATTTGATTAAACAAATAATACTGCTCTTTTTAAAAAATGCCAGTGGACCAGTATTCCATGTCATGTTGTTGATTATCCACAGCAGGAATTTTTTGATCACCCAAATAAGTTTCACCTTCAGCATCCATATAATCATACTGATTACCTTGGGGAATTATTTAATCAGATATGGTTGCTTGATTTACCTGGGACAATGCAAGGGAGAAATATAAGGTTGGAATCTTAAAACAAAAACAACCTAAATTGAAAAAAGAACCATAATAAATCATTTAATAGCTATTTTATTTTCAACATTTTTAAATAAATCTTATATACCTAGAATGGCTGCGGTAAACCTGGGATACGTCTGGGAGTGAAGGCATGGGATCCTTTTGAAAATTTTGTTGAATAGAGGAAATATTTTAACTCATATCAGATTTTGGCTTATAAATATGGGAAGTTTGTGCGAAATTTTAATTTTATTGGATATATTTTTGAAAATTGGGATTTTATTTTGGCCTTGAGTAGGAATATAATTTGCAGATCTTGATAAAAAAAATCAGTAATCATAAAAACACATCATAAAATAAAATAAAAAAATCAATCAGTTGCCATTATTCAAAAGAATTAAAAATAAATTGAAAACACCTTTAGTGCCTGTGGGATTGGGAATCCTTTTGATTTTTTTTTTTTCAATGTTAAAGTTCTCACTTCTACATTTTTGAAAACCTTTGGAATATTTCAGTGGTGGATGAGCTTTATAAACCTTCTTGAAATAATTTAAAGCTTGATAAAAATCATAGTTTGCGCTGTAGCCCAGGGTATAAAACAAGGGATAATATTTCTACCCAAAAAACTACTTGAAGGGTTTTGATACTTGTATTCAGAGGTTGGGAATGTTGGTTGAGGTGGATGATGGAAATCTTAATATAGATTGGAGAGATTTTAGGCTGAATAATTGCAAAACTTTGATGTCCAAATGAATTCATAATATAATAGTATTTGTTGTGAGAACCATCAATCAGCCTTTCCTGAAATGCAGCTTCTTCTATTTATTTCATCATAATGAGCATTGGAATATTTAGTGTTATCCATTTTTTAATATTTTGATTTTGAATTATTTGGGTGGGTAAAAGGGCTGTGGTGAAAGAATAGTGATGAATATCTGGATTTCCAGGATGGAAAAAATCATTTAACAGTTCCCTGTTACCCTTTTGAACAGGAAATACTTGGGAAAAACATGAAATCTGTTGATATTAAAGTTCAAAAATTAATATTCTTATCAAAATTTAAATGAAACAGATAATTTTGAAAATCTTGATTTTCAAAAAAACATAGTCTCCATTGTTCCAAATAAATCCAGGTTCAAACCTGGGTTGAAAAATTTTATTATTTTTAATTGGTTTTCAAACAACAATAAAAAATAAAATAAAAACAAAGTCAAAAATAAATATTTATATTTAAAATTTAAAAATATAAGAAATATATAAAAGAAAATGATGGGGAGGACCTCCAAAACCTTAACCAACTCTGGAAGAGGTTGAAAACCACAAGCTTTTGAAATTCTGGTCAAAACCTCTGCTGAACTGTGTAAGTTTCAATCAGTCTGTCAGAACTGCACAATGCAGGCTTCCAGGTTTCAACAGTGGGGATGCCAGAAGGGGAACCGCCCCCCCCCTCTGGTGTGTCAAGGGGGGGATGCACCTATTATCCCATGAAATGGCATGGGATACCCACTTTTTGGCATCATTATAGCAAAGATTGGTATGATAATTCCAATGAAGCCAAAAGGTGTCAATGGCGTGTGGTTAAAAACCTTTTTGGCCTCATTATAGCCTGGGCCATACCTTATAAAGAACTTGAAAGACCCAAAAAACCTCTAAATATACCTATTTTATGATTATAATTTAAAAAATTTGAAACATTTCAACAGATAATTCATTGAAAAATAATAATGATGAAAAGATCAAAAATTGATTTATTTAAAAAGGCTCAATATTTCCAATGGAATGTAACAATATATTTCAACCATAAATAACAAAAAATATATAAAATGAAAAATGAAAGATTCAAATATTTAATGAGAATAATTAAAAAATTATCAAATCTTTCCATAGAAATTCTGTCAAGTGCAAAAATGATGAAAGAAATATCAAAATTGATATTTCTTTGACTATTCTTGTGCTTGATGCCATTTCTTTTGTAATTTTCAATAATATTTGAGTTCCTCTCATTCAACAGCTATATTTTTCCATTTTTTTAATTTTTTAATTTTGTTTTATCATGGGTGAAAAGATATTTGCATTACATGAGGGATATCAGTTTTTATTCAAAAAAATAAATTTTTTATTTTGTCATCATTATTATGTTAATCAATAAATTCTTTTTTGGAATATATCAAAATGTTGGAATGCTCCTTGTGAAATATTTATCTGTAGAATTTCTTTTGTTTTTTCAAGTTTGGTATAAGTTATTTACATCCCAGTCAAAAGACCCATTCCAAATCAAAAAATGAATTTTTGATATATGTTGTGATAAATCCACAACCCTACACAACCCACACACCACTAAAAATGGTTTGTGTGGCACAGTTCACAACCTCTTTGATTTTTTTACGGTTTCCCACAACCCACAGAGTTGTCATGGCCACTCACACCTCAGATGGCTTATGAGCCATGCCAGAGAAGCATTTGGAGTTGTGATTTGCGGTTCACAAACTGTTCACAACTCCAGGGTTGTGAGCAAAAAATAAATAAAAAATAAAATTAAATAAATAAAAATAAAAATGAAAATGAAAATAAAAATAAAAATAAAAATAAAAATAAAAATAAAAATAAAAATAAAAATAAAAATAAAAATAAACATAAACATAAACATAAAAATAAAAATAAAAATAAAAATAAAAATAAAAATAAAAATAAAAATAAAAATAAAAATAAAAATAAAAATAAAAATAAAAATAAAAATAAAAATAAAAATAAAAATAAAAATAAAAATAAAAATAAAAATAAAAATAAAAATAAAAATAAAAATAAAAATAAAAATAAAAATAAAAATAAAAATAAAAATAAAAATAAAAATAAAAATAAAAATAAAAATAAAAATAAAAATAAAAATAAAAATAAAAATAAAAATAAAAATAAAAATAAAAATAAAAATAAAAATAAAAATAAAAATAAAAATAAAAATAAAAATAAAAATAAAAATAAAAATAAAAATAAAAATAAAAATAAAAATAAAAATAAAAATAAAAATAAAAATAAAAATAAAAATAAAAATAAAAATAAAAATAAAAATAAAAATAAAAATAAAAATAAAAATAAAAATAAAAATAAAAATAAAAATAAAAATAATAATAATAATAATAATAATAATAAAAATAATAATAAAAATAAAAATAAAAGAAAAAAAGAAACAAGGGGGGAAAGGGAAGAAAAGGTAAGAAAAAGGCAAAAAAAGGCAGTGTTAAATCTGCAAACCAACACAACCCCTTCACCACTCAAACTGAGTTGTATGGCACGGTTCATGGCCTTTTGCAATCTGCAGAGTTGTGAAAAGCCATTCAAAACTCAAACGGGAGATGAATGGCTGTTTGCAACCCATCTGAGTTGTGAACAGCTGTTTTTGACTCAGCTGAGTTGTGAATGGCTGTTTGAAACTCATTCACAGCTCCAGGTATGTGAGAGAATAAATAAATAAATAAAAATTCAAATTCAATAAAATTGAAATAAGTAAAAAATCAAACAAAAACATCAAAAAAAGTTAAAAAAATTGAAAAAAATGAAAAAATATATAAAATATAAAAAAAATATAACGAAATATAGAGAAATATAAAGAAATATAAAGAAATATAAAAACATATAAAAAAAGTATAAAAAAATATAAAAAATATAAAAAAATATAAAAAAATATAAAAAAATATATAAAAAATATAAAAAAATATAAAAAAATATAAAAAAATATAAAAAAATATAAAAAAATATAAAAAAATATAAAAAAATATAAAAAAATATAAAAAAATATAAAAAAATATAAAAAAATATAAAAAAATATAAAAAAATATAAAAAAATATAAAAAAATATAAAAAAAATTGTGCAAATTTCATAAATCCAGGGCAATGAATGCAAATTGATGGTCTTATGAATGAATAAAAATTAAAAATTAAAAATTCCAAAAAAATCAAAAATTGTGCTAAAAAAAATAAACAAATGGAAAAACAAAAATGGGTAAGTAAAAATACAAAGGAACAATTCTCATACAGTAAGTCCCTGAAGCAATGACAAATTTGAATAAAATACCACCTCTTTTTTTTTATATTAAAAAAAATTAAATTCAATGAAAAACCAATTAAACTCAATTATATTAAACAAAATTAATTTAATTCATATCATTCTATTTTATGATTTCATAAAGTCAATCAATCAACCAAAAAAAAGGAATGTAAGTCCACTTCCATTGACTAGCCCTCAATTAAACCCCCCCCCCAAAAAAAAAAAATAACTTGTGTTAAGCTGAGCCCATCATAAGAAGTAAAAATACTCCTTATGATGGGATCAGCTCAACACAAGTTGAACTGACTTACCAATAAAATCTCATTTAAAACTATCAAAATAATGATTTTAATTAACTCAAAACACTCAGAATAATGATTTTCAAAATTTGATAACCCTTTGTATTAATAAAATTACAAGATCAGCATCACAATTAAACATTTGACCAAACCCAAATGATGAAATGAAAACCCACATGATGAAATTATATGATATTTACAAATTCAAATAATTATGCATTTGATCTTTGGAATGATCAACCCAACCAGAATCTTTCTCCATAGTCAAAGAAGAACTTTTTTATACAATGGGCAGGATTTGAATAATATCTCCTTCAATTAATAGATGAACCCAGTGGTTATTGTTCACAAAGCAAATGAAGATGGCATCTGATGTTTCTTTTAATCCCATTTTAATATAAGTATAAGTAGGAAATGAAGCCAAGTAAATGAAACAAATCAACATTCTTCAAGTTTCAGCTGTTGTTTGGCCCATATTTAACTTTGAAATCCATTTTGAAGAGGGAATCTTTTCATTGATTTCTTTAAAATAAAGTCTTTTTTCAATCTTTTCAGCCTCATTGATATCCTCAAGTCTCTTAGCATAGCCTCCTTAATTTTTTCTAAATTTTTCTGTAATTTCCCTTTGCACTTTAAACCATAAATTTTCATTGTACCCAAGTAATTTTTCAATGACTCCAAATCCAAAATTACCATCACCAACAGTATCCCAAAACTCACCCAAGAACTTATGTAAATTTTCAGTTATTTGATTGAGGTATTTCATCTATGATCAAAATTTACTTATCAAACATTAAAATGACATTAATGAAATCATTACTCACCAACAATGAGCTTCTGGTTGAATTCTCCACTTCTTCTTCATGCTCATAAAATTATTCTGATTCAAAATAAAGGGAACCTAATTCAATTTCAGTCTCTTCCTTTGGACTATTGAATTTGGATTCTGAGACTTCATTTCACTATAAATATCATTTCCCCATCAGTTCATTAAACCATAAAAAATAAAAAATATCAAAATCAAATAATCACAATTTTCAGTCTTTTTGGTGCCCTTCTAACTCATCTTTACTTCTTAAGTACCATTTCCAAATGCTTGAATATTGAAATCTCATGTGAGGTGCCTTTGAATTTGGGTTGACCATGGCTGGACTGTAAGAGTTTTTGCTCAAGCCTTGGCTTAGAAACCAAAGTGGTTGCATGCTTGACCAGGGACTTTAAAATCTGAACTTCAACTTCTTCAGGTTTTCCCATAAAAATTCAACTGAGCTTCTCAAGAAATTTAGAAGATTTTAGCAATGGATCAGTTTCAAAATTTCAAAAATCAATAGGATCAGTAATTAGTAAACCAAATAGGAATTATAATCCTTCATCAAAAATCAATTGAAACAATCCAAAAATCCAACAATCCAACTTACTTAACTAGAAGGATTACATTCTAACCTCCACTGAGGATGAAAATCATCAGGAACAACAGATCCTCTTGATTCTAGCATTTCAAATAAGATGTGGGAACAAGGCAAGCCCAATTTTGTGGAATAAGACTTGGTGCATCACCATCATGGTCATGCTTTAACTTTTCAAATTATTCCCCAATGAGTTTGATTGCCTCTATTGACAATTTGTATTCCAAAGGTAACAGTTCTGTTGGAAGAACTGTCCCTAAATTTATTTGAGATTTTCTAATAAAAGTATGCACTGATTCCAGTGCAAAATGTTCCCTGAAGATCCTGCAAGTAATTATTTGAAATTAGCATGGGCCCCTTACACCCAAGATGTTTTTTTATTTCCAAATTCAGAGTTGATAAAAGCCCATACAGTTACAAACTGGAAAATGTTATTTTCCATATAATCAAGCAAATCCTCAGGGTCTTTCAAGAAACACTTTATACAAGTTTCAAAATAAGCAATCCCAGAAGAGATGAACAGAATAAGCTACAAATTGGCCTACTCTGAGCTCAAAATCATTGACTTCTTCCTCCCCCTTGGTTTTAGAAGCCCCGTGATTTGCCAGAGAGACTTTTTCCATCCTTAAACATCATTACTGAAGCAAACTTTGCAATTTTCTTGAATATTTTGAGAAAATTTCCAAGAGCACAACTTCTGGATGACTCAGGGAAAATATGTTCAATGGCACAAATCAGAGCTTTTTCATGGTCCATCACAAAGACTTTGGGAAGCCTCTCTGGATCATAAGCCAACTCGTTTACTGCATTAAACACCCAAATATAGAACTCAAATTTTTCTTTTGTTATAAAAAAAAGCCTTTTTAAATTTTTTTCCTGTTGGCTTTCATTCCTACAACATGCAATAGAGGGATGTTGTACCCATTTGCTTTATAAGTACAATCCAACAAATCAATATGATGGAATTTCTTAAAAATTTTTATAGACTCAGGATGAGCCAATAACAGCGCCTATACGTGATCCTCTTCACTTGATTTTGACCTGGAGACCAACTGTGTTTCTTGGAGCATTTCAAATAGCACGTACATCAAAATTTTACCCTTTAAATAAAAAATTTAACCTTGATTTCAGTTTCCCTAACCTTGCACTTAGTGTCATAGATTGTTATTTTGTCAACATATTCTACCCCATCAATCTTGGTGAATTTCATTTTTCTTTTAATTGTATTGAGCCCATTGCCCATCTTGCATTCCTTCCTTTCCTTGATCTAAGGCCACACCAGAGATTCTCCTCAGTTGATGATGCACTGAGGGGTTTGAAGATTTTTGATGATTATGTTGGTAATTTCTAACAGAGAGGCGCCATGTGTAATCTGCTACTATTGGACATTCAGGGATAATGAATTCACACCCAACCTTCCTTGTGTGAGTTTCAATTTGCCATTTGGTGAGCAACGGCCCCTTGCACCATGGAAAAACAATGATAACTTGATTAAAAGTGAAATAACTGAAGACAAAGGGGCCCTTTGTACCCTGGAATGTCTTGTGTAATCAGTTGATCATTGTGTTTTCATGGTTTTGTATGCTCCATATCTTTTGTGTGCTATGTCTATGTGTTTTTCTCTCTTTGACTTGAATGTAATCAGAGTGTGGCCATGAATGGATGCACATTTTTGAAAATATTTTTCAATTTCTTTCCTACTAGAAAATGCTCTCACAGGAGGAGGTTCAAGAGGTTCTGGCACCCCATTGTTACATAGTTACATCTTCCATGGTTACATTAGTACCCATTAAGCCAAATCAGTAAAATGCACATGAAATGTGAACCATCAGCTTGATTTGATTCCAGGTGTGAAGAAACATCTTTTTCCCTCAATTTTTAAACCTAGATGAGGATGAAATTGGGACTTCTAATTTTTTATTTCCCAAATATCTACCCAAATACCTAGCTTCTGGCACAGCTTTGTTAACACACTATCCATTAATTCCTTTAAAGAAGCCATGTCAAAACCAGGGGGCTTGGGCTTGCCACTTTTTCCATAAAACAAAACACACCAAAGGCACTTTAGTATTCAATGTAACAATCAATTTAACAACTCCAAAGTTTGATCACTTTTGGTTTAAGATAAAGGAAATTATCCAACAGGCAAGTATTGTGTGTGTATGTTTTGTGACAAGACTTTGTTTTTCCAATAGGCAGAATGTGTGGGAAAGTTTGAAATTTACTTTTTGTGGTCCAATATTCCCACAATTTCTGAAAAATCACCAAATTGTGGTTGATGGAACTCAAACGTGGTCCAGGGGTGACTAGGTACCCCTAATTCCCCCCCTAAAATGGCCCATTTGGTGTTATTTTGCCCCAAATGGCCCAAAAGTGTCAGGGAAGACATGCAGGACCCTTTTTAGAACTTGTGCAACAACCAGGGGGTTTCAAACTACTTTTTTGCAACCCAGATTGGTTTCAAACTACTTTTTTTCAACCAAGATTGGTTGAAAAATACTTTTTTTTTAACCCAAATTGGTTGCTTACTACTTTGTTGCAACCCAGATTGGTTTCAAACTACTTTTTTTGAAACCCAGATTGGTTTCAAAATACTTTTTTGAAACCCAGATTGGTTTCAAAATACTTTTTTTCAACCCAGATTGGTTGCAAAATACTTGTTTGCAACCCAGATTGGTTGCAAAATACTTGTTTGAAACTTTGATTGGTTGCAAACTACTTGCTTGAAACCCAAATTGTTTGCAAACTACCCATTTTCAACCCATTTTTTTACACAAAATACCCTTTTGAAACCCATTTGGGCCACAAAATACCCATTTGCAATCCATGTGGGGTGAAAACTACTTGTTTGCAACTTCCCAGGGATTGCACAGGTTGTAAAAAACTTTGCTCACAACTCAAAGGGGTTGTGAACCTGTGTTCACAACTCATATGGGTTGTGAAACTGCGCGGCATTTCACAACTCATATGGGTTGTGAACGGTTTGGTAACCAATTTGGTACACCTCAAGAAAAGGGGAAAAAATTTTTAAAAAAAAATTATAGGTTCTTTCATCCATCATCATCAAAAAAAAAATTGCT
>CM062625.1:50393754-50486466 GCA_025617555.3 Puccinia polysora | reverse complement strand
AGAATAATTAGAATGTCTGAATGCTAGATGGTTTGAATAATAATTCATAGCAGTGAACCAACTTTTTCCTGGTTGATCTTTCAATTCTGGAAACCCACCAAATTCACCATGTGGATGCAGAAGTACATATTGGAGTGGGTCATATATTTTGTTTGATTCACTTAGTCTTCTTAATGAGCCATTGGAGTGCCTGATCAAGAAATCCCTATGGCTCAAATGAGAAGGTTCATTTCATGTGTGAAAGAGAAAAATATCAGGAAATAAATTGTTTAAACAAATAATCATAATAATAATAAATACTGACCTTCTATCCATATGGCAGCTATCTGGTCTCCTGTTGGTAGGTTGTAAACCCTTTGATACATATTTTGAGAAAATGGATCAGCCAGCCTGACAGATTGATTTTGAAAAACATGGGGAGAAACTCTCTGAAAAATCTATATCAATCCATTTTGTTGATGTAGGGTATTTTGAATCCTCATAGACAGATCTTGGGAAACATTTGGATCTTATCTATGCCTATTCTGCAATTCATTATCTGTTTCAAAAATTTACAATTGAAAAAAATGCTGGAGGAATTTTTCCTGTAGGATTAAAAATTCCAATATTTTGGTGGATGGTTCCATTAAATCTGAATTTGAGTATTCCCTGGTATGTTTTGAAACTTCATGCTGGTTATTTTGGTTAAGACCCATTGATTTCAAAGCAAAATTGGAGTTTATGAGCCTGATATTGCTCATGAGTTGATTTTCAGGAGAAGAATGATTTCTTGATTCACTTTTGAAAAAATGTAGAAAAGTTTTGGGGTAGTCTTTTCTGGGAAAATAAAACATTCCCATTGCAACAACACAGGGAGCTTGTTTCATATTGAAAAGGAATTTCTTGGAAGTGTAGGCAAACTCTTGTGGCCCTCAATGTGTAAGGTTCAAAGATAGGAGTTTCATTCCACCCCCAATCCACAGGATTCATGTTTTTTGCTTTTTGGTTATTATCTTCATCATCTTCAACAATAGTTGGATTGTTCCAGAAAGTGGTGAACTGAATCAGGTCACCTTGAAAAACATTCTTCTGAGGTTGATCTGCCAATTTCACTTCAAGCTCTGGAGCAACATATTTTGGTGAAACATAACTATGTTCATAGTTGAGTTTTTGTATTTGAACATTGGTACTATTTTTTTGAAAAATTTGAGGATTGGTTTCAACAGAGATTGGAAGGTTGAGGGTGTATGAGTTTAGTACATTCCTTTGGAACAAAGTTTCAAAATTAAGTGAATTTGGGAAGTTTTTTTTAGATTGAAATGTTGAATTTATCTTCTTGAACTATGTGTGAAGGTGGTGGAAGGTGCGCCTCATGGAAGAGATGTGGATGTGTTATATTTGAAATGGATTAATGAGGATAACTTTGTACAGTTTGTGAATTTTTTAGTTTAAATGTATTTTTAGAGGATTGAGCTGGAGAATTAAAAATATTGTGAGATCTTTGATGGGATAAATACTAAGAATGTAAGGACCTGTGATTCTTTATCAAAAAATCATGTATTCTACATTGGGCATTGCTGGAAACAGAATTGTGTCTTCTTTTTTTTGGGATGGCAATCAATCTGTAAACCAGTTGTGGGTTGGATGTTGAGAAATATTTCAATATTATGATCAGGATGATTGTAGGTGGTTGGATTTCTCAAGTGAGAATGATTATAGTTGGTTGGATTTCTCAAGTGAGAATGACCATAGGTGGTTGGATTTCTCAAGTGATGGTAATGAGAATTGTGAAGAGTTTTATGAGAATTTGATTTTTTTGATTCATTTTGAACAACCATGAAAGGAAATGAGGAGGTTCTGCTATGTAGATTTGGAAAATTACTCATGGTTGTTTTATGCAGAGGAATCAAGAATATCAAAAATTTAGATTTTGATGTGGCAAGATAAGGAAATGCAAGAGCAGGGGGTGTTTTATGTAGAAGAAATTAAACCCAAGCTCCTTTATTTTATACTGAATCTTATCTCATTGGTAACATCCACCTGTTACACTATTTTCTGTTAAATTTCTTTCAGAAAGCTTTCTACTTGATTAAATCCCCCCTGTTATACTGAAGTTTTTATAGGTATGTAAATGGGTGCATGCAATAGTTGGGGAAAAAAAGAAGACACAAAACTTATTTTTTATAATTAAGTTCAGATATTTATTCACACAGAAACATGTATTTGTGTGATATATATTCTGGGGAAAAAAATTTGTCCAAAAACTTAGTAGATAAATGTGTATTCACATGGAGGGAAAAAAAAGCAGACACTGAAAAAAAATACATTCAAAAACAAACAAACAATGAGATTCAGGGCTTGTATCCTTGAGGTCAGGAAGTTGAATGGGACATGCAGGATTGATCCAAAAAATACCAGTATTTATAGAGTGTGCAGGATCCACTATTTTTAGCATATATCAGATACTAATTGAGGATCTAACTAGGTAACTGAAGCCCCTGGCATTAGTTTCAGTTTTTCTCTTGGGAGTGGGAATTATTTCCTCATATCTGACTCCTGCCCTTCACCCCCCCCCCCCACACACACAAACTTCCCCCAATTTCAATCAATCAATGAGAGTTCCAAACATCCCTGTCCTTCCCTCATGCCACCCCAACCTAGCTTTACCAACCCAGGTAACTCAAGATTTGAGATTTTCAGTTCATGGATCATGGTATCAATGAGAATTCAAACTCAGGAAGATGCAATTAGTGGTCTTGAACTAATTGATATATAAGTTGTACGTGTCAGTTGAAAGTTTTGGTCAATCTATGGGTTTTTTGAACTCCAGATGGAGTTTGGTTCATGGGCAGGTTGAGATATAAGAGTTGGGATGAATAAACAAACAGACTAGGGTGGGTGGGGGGGGGGGGATGATGTAATACTTGGTATGTACGTACATGCACCAAAAATTTTTCCAAGGAGGTTTTGATGCTTGCCAGTTCAGACTTCAGAATCAAGGCCATGATTGTTTGAGGACCACTTTTGCCATACCTAATTACCTACATCAACTCACTCAGTCTCAAGCTTCCAACCAAAAAAGTGACACTAAATCAAAATCACTTCTAACAAGTTGGTATATTTTCTACTTACAAATTCTTTAGTAATAAATCATGGGACCTTAAAGTTTTTTTTTTTTTTTTTTTTTTTTGAATACTCAGTCATGAATTTAAATCAATATTAAAACCTTGGGCTTCAAATTTGACTAAAATATCACCAATTCTGTGATTGATCTTTGAATTTTATCAATGATCAACCATGGACTTTGGAACTGCCTCAATGACTTCATTAACTTAACTCTGGTCACCTTTGATCACAAGGACTTCAAAAGTTCTGGTGACTATTCATAGGCACTATCTAAACTCTTACCATACTTTCTAAGTTAGAGTCTCTGGATCCAACAAAAAATCAGGGATGCTGAGTCAAAAAAGAAAAAAACCACTGTGGAATAGGGAGTAGGAAGCATGGATGAAAGAATGAAGGCAAAATGGGGTTCTCCATTCTTTTTTTATGGGGTAAAGAGGACACAACTTATTTTTTTTTAAAAAAAATTGGAGTAAAAGGAAATTTTATTGGTCAAAAACAGAGAAAAAATGGAATGGAATCCTAAATATAGGAAACAAAAGAGTATAAGTTGATTTGGAAAAAGTAAGAAATTCACCATGAAAAACTTGATTTCCCTTTCTGTCAAGTGCCATCAAGGAATCTCTAGTTGAAGCTCCCTCAAACCCATAGCTCAAGATATATAAATTTCTCAACTAAGTTTTTGGTGTGCAGTCACTGTGAAAAATTAACAGTGACTGTTAAATGGAGCTTGGTTAGATTTTTACCTGAGCTTCGTTGGAGCTTGGCCTGAGCTTGGTCATATATTTGGCCTGAGAGCCTTGATGGCACTTGCATGCAATTTTCATCAGATTGTTTTTTGGTGAAAATAATGCAAAATGATAAGTGTGGGAAAAATTCATGAAAATATTGGGCAGGTTATTTTCTTGGGGGGGGGGGCACAAAAAGATAGTGGAAATTTTAGGATTTCAAGGATGCTGGAAGGGTTGATGGAGACTGACCTTGGGAAGTTTCACCAAGGTAGATTGGGAAATTAAAAAGTTTTGAGATTAAACTCAATAGGGGGTTTCACTTTTGACATAAAATTTGATTGGTTCAACAGTTAAATCAACATGCAAATTTAGAAAACCAGAGTAAAATCAAGTTATCATCCCTCTTGTGCTATAGTAGTTTAAAAAGTGATTATCTTGAATTTTGATGTATGTGGCAGGGATTGGCTAGATTAGGAAGTTGTTGGAATCTTTTTTGATATATTTACTACTGTTTTCATTAATATCCAAGGAAGAAAACTCTGGTACATAGATGAGGGTGGGTTCATATCATTAAAGATAAATCACAGAAAATGGAACCTCATTCTTTTGAAAGTCAAATTTTTTGGACATTTTCAGGGTTTTTTTTGGCAAAGGTGCTCCCCTCACCCTCCCTTGGGGTAAAAACTTTCCCAAAATAACAAATAATCAGGAAATACTGTGTGATTGAAAGGCAAATATGCTTTAGTGAAATTAAAATTGGAGATTTAATTAGCCTAAAATTACTGTCTATGTGTAAGAAAGTTTGTGTTCATGAAATACTTAAGATAATTGTGATCATTCAAGACATCCAAATTTTCCATAAAACCAATAATTTATTAAATCAATTTTTTTACAAACCCACCCCATTTACTGAGAGGGGAAAGGATTAGGTGGATGTGGCAGAAATGGGAGAAATGCCAATTCTATTTGAAGTATTTAATGTAGTAAAGATATCCTTCAAATTTTAAAGTTGATTTTCAAAGTCAAGTGCAGGGTGCAAGGGGGGGATGTTTCAATAAGGAAACTGAGGAAAATCTCAATTTAAGGATTAATTCTCATTAATATGCAAGAACTTATGAAATTAAATAGCTGAGGAGACAATTTGCAGTTGAAGGGCTTTGAATTTTAAGGTAATCTAAACCATGAGGATGAATAGAGAAAAACTGGTAGTTTTCCTCTCTATATAGGAATAGCAAGGATGCAAATAATGTGTGGAAATTCAAGACTAAATTAAGTTAAATCATTGAGGTAAAATATAGAATGAGAAAAATCCAATGATTAAAATGCAAAATGCAAGGAGAAAATGAAATTACACTATGGAAGAGTAATGAGTGTAACATAATTTTGAGTGAAAATTGCAGAAATGAGTCCTGGCTTTTTTATTTTGGCAATTAATTTGAAAATAAATTTGAAATAAAAGTTTTGAACTGATTTTTTGATGTTGACTGGAATCCAATTGAAGTGGCAGTTAGGCTCAAAGTCTATGGCTAACCAGAATGAGAAGTGCAAGGGTATGAGGCCAAACACATGCCTGATTGATACTTCAAATTTTGAGTGCAATTGAAATTAATGAATGAGCTTCTAGAAATATATTTTAAATTGTGTTAAAAACCAAAATTATTAATGGGACTGCAATTTATTATTGGTTTTAATTTGGTTTCATGCTATTAGACTGAGGTATTTAATAATGAGTAGAGGTGATATGTTAAAGTGGTGATGAAAATAACCCTTGAGTTTGAAATCTGACACATTTCTTAAAGAAATAAATTATTGAAATAATTTCCTTCTGATTAAGTTTGTGATCTAATGTGTTAGATTGTAAATTTATTGATCAAAAATCTATGGTATTTAATGAATTCTAGTGATTGTAAAATTTGAACATGAAATCCTAAAATAGTGTATTTTTTTTGGATATTTTTTGAAAATATTTCAAGCTGGCTTGTTGAGGTGAGAAAGGATAGGTGACAATTTGAATAATTTATTGAAAGCTTCAAAGATCCAAAACATATTTTTCAATGAGGAAAAATTGAATATCCTTTTCAAGAAGGATGTTAAGATTAACAATAGATTTGCAATATTAAAAGATAAGATTTGAATGAAATTTACTAATCTAAGGAAAAACTTTAGAAATATGAATCTGATGTGGTTCTGGTCAGTGCAGAATGTGCTGCCATTTGGCTGGTTCCATGGACATAACTTCTTTTTAAATTATAAAACCAAGGAAATGAAGTATGCTTGTATGAATGTTGCAATTGTGTGATTTTTTAAAAAGATTTTTCTTTCAAAGTTGTTCCAGAAATCTCAAAAGTTGTGGTGTGAGAAAGTTTACTACTATAAGTAACCACAAAAATACCTCTCCAGTACAGGAGTTTAATCAATCCTCTTTGCTTCAATACCTATCCCCTCCAATTATCTCCAAAAATGCCTCTGCAAAAGATGATAACCACAACCCCCAACATTTCTGAAGACACCCCTCAATTTCCATCTCTGTTTTTTGTGTTATTTTTTCACACCCTTCAGAATTTTCTTTGACTAATAGCAGAAGTCTAAATATAAAAAAGATAAATAAGAATTCTGAAATCAATTCTGCAATGAATTCTGCCCTGTAATGTTTTCCCTAAATACTCAATTATACTCCAAAAAATCTGATAAATACCACATGATTCCCATCCAAATATGATGATAAGATAGATAGATAAACTAATCCCCAATGCAATACAATAAAATAACCCCCCCCATAGCGACTAGAAAGCAAAATACTTTTATATAAAACCCAAAAACTATTTAAAAAAACAAGTCAAATCCAAAGAATGACTTCCTCCACACCGCCTCCCTCATGCACTCCACAATGATCTTGCTCATCATTACTCATGATCTGCTTCGAAAATCCATCCAAATGCATTATTTATGTATTACCTGGAATATCCAATAGCCCCTACTAGTCAATCCACCCCAATATGATTTCCAAGAAAGATCCCCATTGACCTTCCTTAGTGGATCCCCTTTGACCTCTGCATAATGGTGTGGTGACATTATCCATGGGATTAGGAACTGTGTTTCAGTCTGTGTGCTCAGAATTGGGCATACGGCTGACTCAGAAAAAGCTACTTCAGGCTCAGCATCCAGTGCTTGTTTTACTCAACATTGGCTGTGGCAGGTCTGTGATCTGCTCCGGGAAAGGGACCAAGAAACAAAGCATATCTGGTCAAGTTCCCAGATATTTCCAGTTTGGGGAAAGCAGGAGTGGGAAGGTTGTGTGGGGCTACCTGGGGGAAGGAAACCAAGGACAGTTGTGTTGGTTGGATGCAAACAGGCGCAGGAGGGCTCCAATTAGGGTGTGCACCATGAGAAGGACAAACCCAGATGGCTGTAATGTCAGGCAGTTGGCTATGGTTGGAGAGCGGATGAAGGCTAGGGTTGTTCTGGGGTTTTTGTTTACCAATGTTAGGGTTGAGAGGGAGGTCCTTATACCTTGCTCTCAACTCCAAGTTGTAGATAGACCATCATAGCATAGGGATACCAGCTCCCACTATTCTTGGAAGGAAGGAAGGATATTTCTCAGTCTCTCTATTCTCTCTGTGGTAGTTGGTTGAACAACATGCCCAGCTCCTTACACACACCTCAACCATTGTCTGCTGAAAAAGTCAAAAGTCTGTCTCAGTGTAGCTACTGTGCTGGAAACCCTGCAACTGCTAAGCCTTCTGGTCAAATTCCACTGCTGAGCCTACTTATTTTTGTGTCTATAAAGAAACACCGCAATGTGAAGAGTTTTAAACTTGAAGTTTTTTAAGTGGAATAGTATATCAAAAAGATACACCATGAGATATAGCTCAATGATATCAGAGAAAATTCAATTGAAAAAATGTTGAAAATTGGAGGGAGAATTTCAGAGGCCAAAAGGCATAAAACCATACTCATAAATTCCAACATAATTTCCCATGGAAGTAAAAATTTCAGTTATTGAACCTCTTTTGCTACCCCTGTGCTGTTTTTAAATCTGAAAATTAAGACAAAAACCAATAAATAAATTGGTTTCTGAATTTTTATAACAGTATTACTGTTACTAAAAAATAAAATTTAATGATACTAGATTATTATTAGTGATGAATACAACCCTAAGGTCTCTTTATATATATAAAAGGCCCAGCCTTGATTGAATAAGGATCAAAGGTGACTTTTTTACAAAATTAAACTCAAAGCCTTTATAGTAAAAATAAATGTTACAACTCCAAAGGGCTTCCCAATAAAACTTGGAGTTTCTGAGTTAGTTAATTATTTAATGATATTGATAATGAATTTTAAGTTCCCGGTCAATGTTCAATGTGAGATTGAGGAAGGATGTCTTTTTAACACTTTCTATGTACTTAGATCAATAATAAACAAAAAATAAACAATAAAGGGGATATACTTTAAGACCTTCCTGTTTGATATTAAAAGGAGCCCTTGAGGGATTCAAGGGATCAACAGGGCAGTAAAGGGCTCTCACTTTTTTTTTTCCCCAAGGGATTAAACCCCATTGAATCATCCCCAAATGAGAAGCAAGGGACAAAATAATCATTAGGGAAGGTTTTCAATGCAAAATTTTAATTTAAATTCCAGAAGGTTGATTTATTATTCCTAGGACTTAAAATAAGTCAGAAGGAAGTTAAATAAGCCTTGGAATATTTATAAATCAATATATAACACCTTATAAACATAAATTTGCAGATGCTTATGCACCAAAACCATGTACCTTGGCATTAATTATACATATTTAGTATTTTCACCTCTTAGCAATTATCCTATAAGTTTTATTCCATAAGGATAAGTTTTATGTTCTCTGTATGGAATAATTTTCAAGAAATCTTGGAATTAATTTGTTTATTAATATCAAATAAGGATCAATTTATTTTTATACAATTTATTTATACCATGGAATATGGATTATAAAAGAATTTGTCTCCAAAAAAGTTAATTATTTTTTGCATCTGTATTCCATTGATTTGGAAGCATCTTTTTCCTCATAAAATACTTTAAATTTATTTGGGATCTACTTCTTGATAATATGAAATATAAAATTTTTTATCCCATAATCAAAACTTATAGAAAGATTCTTGTACAGTATGATCCAAAATTCATCATATACCCACAAAACACTTCATAGCAACTTATTATGGAATCCATGATGGATTGGAATGGTGACCTTGGTTTCATAAAATTAAAGATTAATGCAACACTTAACTGCTATACTTATAAGAAATATGAGTCTTTCAGAGACTTTGAAAATATATTTGTTGCATGGTTGACACAAATATACATCAGCCTTTTTCTGTTTGAATCAATTCATAGGTTTCTCAAAGTTCAAAATTTGAGAAATTAGTTTCTAATTTGAAAAAGAAAAAAGAATTGATAGATAAAAAATAGAGGGCACTTCATAGGCATTTTTAAATTTTTCCTTATTTTGTTTCCTATATTCAACACAGAGAAAACACCTGCAATATTTATTTGGAAAAAATATTAGAGGCCAGCCATTTTTTGAATTTCCTGGCCAAATAAATGATTTCACTAAATTTTCTGTTGCATATTCTTGAATTTTGGGTGATTCTTGCTTTGAGAGAAAGTGTAGACCAAACTTGAAAAAATTTCTGGGACAGTGGGTTTGATCTTATGATCATAAAGAAATTGAAGAGGTATTTCATTGGATTCAAAGGCTGATAAAACATCACCATATTCCTGATCAACTCAGATTAAAGACACCCAAACAGTTTCTAGATCTTCAGGAATTTAATTTCAATTATTCTATTGATGAGGAAGTATTAAGAAGCTCAAGATTAAAATTTTATTAGGTGCAATTTTCTCTTTTGAGAAAAAAGAAGGAGGTAAGTTGGATATGTAAGAAATAAATCCTAAATCATTTGAAGAGGGTACTTGGGACTGGAATTTAGGATATTTGAAATCACCTGGAGGAAAAATTCCATCAAACTCAATTAAATTATAAGTCAGGATGTTTAATTACTTTTTGATTGAAGGAAAAGGATTCTGGGGATGCAAGTTTTAGATTTAAATTAATAATTCTCGCCAAATCTCATCAGGATTTCAATTGAATAGAATTTCATTTCCTGGGGTGTTATTTTTGAAGATAGGGAAACTTGAAAATGCAAATTTCAATATTGTGTTATGGGTAACCCAATGATATGGCTTGTTTGCAATACTTACTAAAAAGATTGGAAAATTATCCATCTTGGAAAGCATCAGATTTTTAGAAGGAGAAAATGATGGTCTTATTAGCTCCCAAATCAATAATTATGCTGTAATTCATTTTATTTTAATGGAAAATAACAGATCTTGGAATTATAATTTTAATTTTCTCACATATTTGGATATTTAATTGTTTAAAATTAGATTATGTGTAACTTTATTTGAAATTATCAAGAGAACTTCAAAATATTTTTTTGGAATTTCCATTCCTCAAACTCTTTCCTTAGAAAATTATTCATATCATGCTTTCCTCCACATTAAATAAATAAGCCTTCCTTCCTTCTCCTTTCCCATTTTTCATTCTTAAGTAAAATATTATATTTTCCTGGAAAATTGGAGTTTTGATTGTATCCTTGCCCTTATTTGAGCTTTAGTTTTAATATGAATTATTTTTGGACTTCTTTTTGCTCTTAAAATTTTGCTTTAAAGAGTCATTTTTTTTGAATTAAACAATCCATTTTTTTTGTAAGAAATTATTCTTTTGGAAGCCATTATCAATTTTGATGAACCATTCAACCAAATTCTGAATCATTTTGAGCTTGTTTCCTTCAACAGAATGTTGTTCTTTAAGGAGAAATGGTCAACCCTTTCAAAAAAGAAATTTCAATGCAGCCTTATTTGATTGGATGAAATAATGCAAAATGAAGAAATGTGATATCTAGGTACAATTCTTGCTATTCTCCTTTATGACCACTTTTTTTTATTTTTTACTTGGTTCTCAAAAGTTTTTTTTGGGTTTAGAAACAGGGAAAAGGGATTTTTCTCAAAATTTCTGATTTATTGAGGATGAACTACTAAATATTTTTACAGCTTTTTGAGGTATAGCTCAAACCACTGAAAATATATACTTCCCACAAATTTATACCTCCCCAGAAGGGAGAAATTTCAATAACCTAATCCAATTTGGATCTTGATTTTTTTTGGAAACATTCAAAAAGACAATTTTACAAGTTTAAAAATAAGGACAGAGTTTATTGGGTTCTGATCCCATGAAGTAATCTGGATGCTTGATGCTGGTAGTTTTGAAGATCAAATCCCATTAACTGCCCTTGAATAATGTTGATTGAGGGCTTCCACCAAGTTATTTAGAAGAATACTTGCTTGGGTAGTTTTGGAATTTTTATTTTTGAAATCTTGGGGTTAAAACTGTGTTGGTGAACTTTCAGTTTCAGTTTTCAAGTGAGAAATTACCCATAACAAAAAATCAAGACCACTGTTCAAGTAATTCCAGTCCAGTTATCAACAGGATTAGGCCTTCAAAAAAGGGATGGAAGGCCCCTTGAAAATTTCTCAATTCCACTTGACAAGGGTAGGAATTCCACAGGAAAATTCAAGTGGCCACTTTTGTTTTTTGAACAAAAAAAAAACTTGATGGATGTAGCTTTTTTTATTGGTTCAAAGAAGCTTTGATTTATTAAAGTTACAAAAAAAATTTTGGTAAGATATTGTGCAGTAGATTGAAGATTGATATGGTGTCAGACCTTATGGCCAATTCTTTTTGAGTGTCAGCCTTCACACCCTGGTAACAGGCATTATTTGCTTGAGATCATGAGTTCATTTTTCAACATAAAAATGACTATCTTTAAGAAAACAAGGCTTCAAAACCCAGTAAAAAAGTCCACTGGACTCAATCAAATTTTTTTGTGGACTTGTTTACTTGGAAAAGTATTAATCAATATGGTCTACTTCAACCTCTCACTATTCCTGAAGTTCCTTGGATGTTTTTATCTATTGATCAAATTTACCAACTTCTGCTTTCTTTTTCCTGTGATGCTATACTAGTAGTTACAGATAGAGTTTCTGAAACAGCTCTTTTCATTAAGAAAACAACTACCACAACTGGCAAGTATTTTCCCCCATTTTTTATTTAATTTGGATTTATTAAACATGGTCTTCCTACTGATATTTTCAGAATAATAGGCTTGCTCTTTGTATCTAGTTTCTTGAGCTCCATTTTATAGCTCCTAAACACTCAAAAGAACCTCTTCAAAAGTTATCATCCCAAATAAGATGGAAAAACTTGAAAATTCAACCAAAAAATCTAGCAATATTGTTGAATGTCAACCGATTAACAACATGATAATTGGGAAAACTGGCTACATTTTTACAAATTTTCCTAAAAAATTCCCTTTAATTCTTCCACTTTCAAAAATAATTTTTAAATTATCCATGGAAAGAACCCTCCATTTGGATCCATTCATACTTGTTCCCAGTGCCACTCTTCCAAATACCTTATGGAAAGAACCCTCCATTTGGATCCATTCATACTTGTTCCCAGTGCCACTCTTCCAAATACCTTGAGAATTTTGGGGAACTCCAAATTAACCTTACAGAAAACCTCAAAAAATCTGTAAAGAAATAAAAATCTCAATCACCATGGGAGAAATGGAGGTACATTCTAGCATGTGAAACCCTGTAAAATTGTTTCAACTTGGTACAACTGGGCTTTAACTCTGTCCTAATTCAGGAAATCTATCCAAATAACCCCCAAATACACACACAGCAACTTCAGTTGAAATAATCTATAACCACTTTGCAATCAAATGTCATTCATGCTTGAAAGGAGGTTCAATTTTAACTCAAGTTTTCTTGAAAATTGCTAATATATTTTTGTGATGTATGGACAAAAATCAGATTGGTATAGTATCTACCAATATATTTAAATTTTTTCATTCTTGAAAATTTCTTATAAAATTTTAAGTACTTTCCCAAAAACATTCAAAGTTAAATGAATAAATCAATTTTGGGAGAATTTGACTTCTGCTACTCTGGAAGATGAAATTTGGAAAACAACCCCAGTCAAGGTGTTTCCTTATTCATTTAAAAAAATAATTATATTTTTTACTGTTTTCAAACATGTTCTTTGAACTAACATGCTCACAAGCATGGGCCAGTATATGCATCAAAACTTTGATAGAAACTCCAGCATTGCAAGATTATTTACTGAATGCTTCAGCTTTGAAAAATTTTCTCATAAGCTCATTATTTCCAACAAAAAATGATAATGAGAGTGTAATTAGCTATTCTATTCATACTACAGGAATATTCCACAACTTTTACTAAATTTTCAGGGCCTTTTTACCCATGTTTTTGGTTAATATTGAATAGAACCATAACTCTTGTTTATGATTTTTGGTCATGTTCAGGACTTTAAAGATTGAATTTCTGAACAAAAAATCAAATAATTTCATTATTTAACTAAAAAATAAAACACATTTTTGTAGCTAAACTCCCTCAAGAAGCACAATATTTTGAAATTAAAAAAAAATGATCTCTTTTTGGTTACTCTTGTTGGCTTATTATGCAAAGCTGAATCATTAGCTTCACAAGCCCCACAACAGGAGTGGAGTAAAATAATCATCAAGTCAGTAAGATAAAACCAATTTATAATTTCTTTCCAATTTTATTTCCCCTGGAAGATAGTCCAGTTTGTTGATACCATTGTAGAAAATCAATTTATTAGAATATTTCAAAAGCTTTTATTCGCAGGGTGTTTTTAGACTCCAGTATTTCTAAATTTTTCAAATAGAATTTTTAACCATTCAATTATTCAAACTTTCTGGAAGCTACCCTTCAAGAAAAATTGGTCAATTTCTTTCCATATGATGAATTTTCTATAAGTTTTTATGAGTGAAATTTGGTTGGTTTAGTATGCACCCATCAATTTTCTTGTAATTTTTCTCAATGTTTTTACATGTACATATCATTCACACCAAAAAATTTCAGTTTTTCTCTTGGAAGAGATGGGGAACAGATTCAAGGTATTTAAAATTTTGGAAATTGAGTTGCAGCCCTTTCAATATTTAATTAAAACCCAGTTTTGATGGGGTTATCCATGTTGAAAATATGGTATTTGGTGTTTAATTTTCTGTTTAAAGGATACCCAATATGAATTAATTCCAAAAATCCTTCCAAATTGAGACAGAAATGTCCCCCAGACCTTCACACTAGGATTCAAAAAAAATGGCATGCATATGACAGTGTCCTTGTGCATGGCTCCAAAACCTTCTTCCAAATCAGATTTAATTTATTTTTTTCTGAAAATAAATCATACTCCAGTTCAATCAAAATTATTTATAAAGACTGTGGCATTCATAAAACCAAAAGATATCCTGAAGAATTTCATACCAAACAATCCCCTATCTGAAATTTTTTTGGGATATGGTATTCCAGATGAATTCAAGTTGTTTTAAAAACTTAACCATTCATGGGTTTTTGATTTTTCCATGTTAAAATTTTTTGATGATCTGGTTGGTTCAATTCATTCAAAAAATGAAGTTCTAAAGATATCCCCCATTTTCAGTAATCATTAATAATCACCAAGATTTTTCCTGTCAAGCAAAAACTGCAGATGAATTAAATTTTTGGTTTTGGGATGAAATCTTAGTCCAACAGTGTTTTTGGTTGGTTTGATTTAAGCTGGTGCCCTGTTATGAATATATTATTGTTTTATGGATACTTGGCACACATAAACCTGTATTTAAAGAGCTTAATGGATGATTTTATACATTTTTTTAGAGAAAAATGAAAAAAAATCTGGCAGACAAAAAAAACACAGAGAAAGGATCAAATAGGCCCAGGATGAAAATCAAAGTGGATTGAGTTTGTACAAGCATTAATCAAGCATTCCAATGGCTGAGAGTCAGTTTTATTTTTTTTATTTTTCTGTTGGATTGTTCCTGTCAAAAATCTTCAAGCTTGGTGAAATTATTAATAAGTGAGAACATTAAAATCAATTTCTGAATTCTTTTTGGATGGAAGATAATTTTGATAAATGATAGTTTACACAAAGAATTTTGAATCAAAAATTTCAAATTAATCTTACTGTCTCAATTAAATCATTCAATTGATTTCCACATCCAGTCTTGTCAATGCTAAAATTGAGTACTTGGAAAGTAAATCCAAAGAAAAGGATAAGTTCAAAAACCAGTTAATTTTTTTTAATGATAGAAGAAATTGAAGGCCTGGTTATGGGCACAACCAAAATTATCAGTTGTCATTACTATGCTTCATTTTTTATAATCTGCCTTGTAAATAGTTTTAATTTTATTTCTATGAAATTTGAAGCTAATTTCCTCCATTAAACCTGGGATGCATGTGCATTTTATCAGAGTTGGAAGAGAATTTTCTGTTGGTTGGAAAAGAGTTACATGTTCTTTATTTGGGAGATATTGTTTTCTTAACCTCCAGTTACATCAGAGTTATTGCTTTCAGTAAAAACAACATTACAGGCAGTCACATTCTAGCATGTGCCTCTGTTTTCCCCCTTGTGAATCAGATAAGAATCAACTTTTCCTCCTTCTTTCAAACCCAGAGATGGATTATGAATAGATTATACTCACATTGAAACTACTTAAACCTCCAAAAATCTCTCTCAGAAATTTTCAGGACCATTAAAAATCCTCAATCATTTCCTGAATAATGAATTAAAAATTAATCTTCCACTCCAATAGAATTTAATCCCTCCCATATTCCATGTCTCTCTTCTTTATCCTTTCACAGATTTATAACCAGAAAAGCTTGCCCAAACCCTCAGCATGTCTCTGTCAAAGAGAACCTTGCATGGTAAATAAGCTGTGTCCATTATTAAAGGGTATGCAACAGAAAACTAAAGTATCTTTTTGAATGGTTAGGCTTCAAAAAATAACCCCTGATTTTACCTTTTGAAAGCCTCTCAAAAATATTTCCAACTTCCTTGAGCTAGTCAAGGAATTTGATCAAGGATATCCCAAAAAAAATTGAATCTGAATTCTCACTTCTTTCTCTAGTTCAAAACACTTGTTCTCCTTTTTCAAAATTTATTCTTCATTTCTTTTTTTTCTTTTCTTCTTTTTTGACCTCAATCAAATGTCCTATATACAGAATAACACCCCCTCCAAAAAAAATATATAAATTAAAAATTAAAAAAATAAAAATATATAAAAATGTTTATACAACCAAAATTTACAATAATTTCAATATTTCCAACTTCTTGTCCTTGAAAATATCCCTCATGTTCAGTATTTTTTTTTCATCACCATCAAATTCTTCTCCTTCACCATTCTTGAAGTCCCTGCCAAATTTTCTTTGAGTCCTTCTTCCATCTCTCAAAATATTTCTTCCAACTTCTTAATTTTCTACTATCTTTCCACATCTCCACTTGATTTTTTTCCCACCTGGCTCCAACCATCAAACTCATCAATCAAAGCCATCCTCAAATTTCCTTTAAAACTGGAATCCACCTCAATCATCCTCTTATTTTCTTTGAGGCTCAATGCTACCAGTCCTTGTTCAATAATGTGTTGTTTCAACCTTTAATCTAGCACCTTGAGTTTGGCCTCCTGGTTACTCAAAATTTTCTCTCATTTATTCATTTCCACCTCTCTCCTTGCCAATTGCACCTCCCAGAATTTTGATTCCTCAAGCCTCAAACAAAGTTTTCTCCAAAAGCATCCACCTCTCCTGATCCCTCAAACTTGTTGATTTATTCCTTTACAATTTTTATCCCTTCTAATTCCTCTTCTGTTTCCTCTTATGTTTCAATTTGTTTTTCTTTCCCCTTTTCCTGATTGAAGGTCATTTCTGATTCACTGCTCAATTTTTTCTTGGAAATATTGAAAATTTGTTTCTGCTTTGAGACCCTCAACACTTCTTCCTCTGACTCATCAATTTCACTCACAACCACTATTTTGTTGCTCCAACCTCAAATGAAATTTTGGCCCTCTGTGCCTTGAATGCTATTGGAACCTGTTCAGTTCTTCAAACCAGTTACTATTCACCTTTCTCTTTCTGTATTCTTTTGAATTACTCAAACTTGTATCATCTGGCTCTCCCCAAAAAAATCATTGATATCATATTTGAAAATCTTATTCTCCTTGGTATTTTTCCACAATACTCCCCCAAACCTTGCAACTGTATCACACACAACCCAATGCCACTGGAAATAATTTCACCTTGAGAAAGGGCCACAGTTTGAAGTTGATTATGTGCATATTAAGCCTCAAAATTGACATGAGTCACATGGCATCAGGTAAATCTGAGTGCAAATCAGTTTATCAGTATGGCTGGGTACTCCCAGGGATTCAATAAAACCAGTAGAAATCTTCAAGAATTAAAAAAATTAAATAAATACTATTAAGCTGTTTATAATTGTATACTACTAATTTGGGATAGATTATAGGGTGATGATTGGAAATGGAAGGGCTTTGTAGGAGCTTCTACATTCTTTATAACTTAGAATCTGTGACCATTGAAACCTATCAATCCAGCTACCTCCCTCATCAAGACAAAATATAAAACTCTTTCCATCCAAATGCACACTAGCATCCTCATTCTTTCTTTTAATTCACAAATTCACCAATAATCTTTTTTCTTTTCCTCAAATAATAATCACTCTGTCTATTCATAAACATCTACTTTGCTACTGAATCAACCCATTTCAACTCTCTGCTTCTGCCTCAGTAATATTTGATCCAAGTTTCTGCCCTAGTCTACTATAATATCTCCAGTGAATCCATAATCCACCCCAAACTACTTTCTTGAAAATATTCCATCTTATTTGAATCAAAAGCTAGTGTACACATGGATTATATTTCACTAGTTAGTATACTTTTCCGCCTGGAATTTTCTTACTTAAGCATGTATTATCTAGCAACTCCCTTGGTACTAGTGACATGTAACATCCTTGAAAAATCCCATGTAGATATTAAATCTATATTTTATACTTCTAGTGAATATTCCAAAAGTCATTTGCATTCCTTGGATTTTCAATTTTCATATTCAGCTCTGATTTTTTTGATCTTCCCCTTGTTTGACTATTTAAAATCCTGATTTTTCTTTCCATTTGTGGTTTCTTCAAAATTAATTATTATGCATTCAGAGTTGTTGGAAATTTGCCTAACTTGACTTCTTTTCAAAATTCCACACTCTTATCCCAATTTAGTTGCATTGATTTAGCCCAGTACCAGCCAAGGCTGTAACCCAGGGTGTTGGTCTAGGTATGAGACTCATCCCAAACCCCTGACCCTGAAAATTCCCTAGAACTCCCCAGAGCCCCGGTTGAATTGTATATATGGTGCATTTCTTTTTTCATTCCTTGGTATCATCATCATCATCACATATTTTTACCCTATTTAAAACCCTTTTATTCACTCCTAACTACCCTAATTATTAAATAAAATCTATTTCTTAAGAGCATAAAGCAAAAAACAAATCCTCCTCCACTTGATTTCCTTGAACTTCCTTCAATTTCAACCCATAGCAATCCAACTAAACTTCATGATCTGAGTGAAGAAAAATCCCCTCTAGTAGTAGCCAAATCATAAAAAAAGCTGGGTTCAGATTTACTTCAAGGAAGTTGTTGATGGTAAGAATGCGATTTTTCAGTTCACTCACAAAGGAGGAACTATATGCAGTGCTACTCTCAAAAAGGATCAAAGTGGAAGAACCAAGAATTTCAATGGCAATCTGATCAAAATCCATTAAATTTCTGAACCATGACTTTAGAAGAATACCAAGAAGGAGTCACACTTGGATCTAGAGAAGTGAACCAGGACTGGAGCTGAAATCCAAAGTTTTTTTTTTATTCAATTATCTTTTTTCTGTAATTGATATTCATGACCTCATTTACTTCTTAATATTTTCCATCATTAGCTCAATAGTGAAACACTGAAGAATTTGCTTGTTTATTTCATGGCCAAGTGCAATCTACCATTCAGAATTTTTGAAATAAATTTGTTCATGGAACCATTCCAAATTCTCAATCCTGGGGCCATGAACCTCATGTTCAAAAACTTTTGATTGAGTTTATACACTCATCTTTCTTGGTTCTTTCTTTAAATGCAGTAAACCATCAAGCTGGAAAATATTTAAAAATAAAATAAATCTAATCTACAACTGATGCTTGGACCTCCCCAAAGTATTTTTATGGTGGTGACAGCACATTACATTGATGAGAAATTTGAGCTTATAGACTTGATGCTTGCAGTCCCTCATATTCAAGGTATTTTTCTTCTTCTTCTATTTCTTCAGGCTTAATTTCAAGCAAATGAAACAATTTTTTATCTTTCACAGGCCAAGAAATGGTAGAAATTTTTTCAGAACAATTCAAAAAGTTTCTAAAGAATTATGATGCAAGACATAAGCTTTTTACAATCACTTCCAAGAATTCCTCAACCAATAACACAATGGAAAACAACCTTTTCAATGAAATCAGTGGATTCAAAAATGCAACCCACCTGCTTGGATGTTTTTTGCATGCCATCAGCCTGGAAGAAAAATCTGGAATTGTTTTTCTTTGAATAATGGAAGAAAAAACTGAGTGGAACAAAAATGGGCCTCCAAAAAACAATATGGAATCAGAAGATAAAAATAATTGAAAAAAAAAACATGTGAACTTCATACCTCAATACTAGACCTGATGACACCCAAGCCAATGCATTATCTATACTCAAAAAAGTTCATGGGTTGTGTAATTAGGGTGTATCAAAGTTAGCAAAACTTCCATTAGAAACTTGCCATTTGTTTTGAAAAAACCTGCCATTTTTAATGGTGGGCTTCTGAAATACACACACCCCCTAACTTGTGTATTTCAAAATGTCTGGTTTCATGAAAATGGCAGTTTTCAAACATCAACCCAACCATTTTCATCCATCCACCATCCATCACCTGCAAAACACCCATCCACACCTCCACCTCAGCAAATCCATACTGATCCCATCTCCATTGCCTCACACACATCTCATCTCCATTTCTTCACATCTCCATCACATCACACACATCCCATTTCATGCAAAACACCCATCCACACCTCCACCTCAGCAAATAAATACCAATCCCATCTCCATTGCAGCACACACATCCTATCATCATCTCATCACCATCTTTCTCAACATGACCAATCAAACTTCCCAGAAGCAAGTTGAAAACACAAAAATCTGACTGAACTTTTTTTATTATTTTACTCTGATTCATAATCCAATTCAGACTCTGATTTGGAATCCAATTTGTTAGCTTTTGATTCTCTATTGGAAAATCAATACATGGTTCAACAAAGACACACTCTCCACAACCCTATGTATGAAAGGCAAAATCTTCATATAATCCCCAACTTAAGCTTACAGAAACTGTTCCAAACTTTATTACCTTCATTCATGAAACTTTTGGAAATGATTGAAGACCACTGCATCTTCCAGAAAAATTCTCAGAATCCTAAAAGCAATCCAGCTATCCAACTGGCTGTTGTTCTTTGTAGATTGGGATCAAATGGAAATGGAGCAGAAATTCATTGATTAGAAAATATGTTCTCAGTTGGTTATGGAACCATTGAATTATACACCAACAGAGTCATGATTGCTATCTTATTGTTCTTTTGAAAAGTCCTTTGTTGGCCAACCAAGGAAGAATGCAAGCAGATATCTCAAGTAATTTAGACTTAAGGCTTTACCAATTGCATTTGTTTTGTTGATGGAACCACAATCCCCATGAGTCAAAAACCCAAGCTAGATTGCAACCACTATTTTGATTGGAAGAAAAGGCAATCAATTCATTTATTTTCCAAAGCCTTTGATAAAACCTTTGATAAAACACTGAACAAATATTTTTTATCTTTTTCTATAGATACTCTGTGTCACTACAACTTGTTTTTGATAACAACAACAACTTCCTATCCATCCATGCTGGCCTTCCAGTTTCTTTTCACAATTCATGTTTTAAATTGGATGCGGATTGCACAACAACAAGAGAACTACTTTGACCAAGATCAATATGTTCTGGAAAATTCAGCTTATGCTAGTGGGAAATATGTGGTTCCAGAATACCGCAATGTTTCATCCAATGATCAAGCCAAAACTGATTTCAAATATTATCTTGCCCAACCACAAGTCTGGATTGAGCATGCCATAGGAAGCCTAAAAGGAAGATGGGCAGGCTTATGGGAGATGAAAAAACAGATTTAAAATACCAAAGAAATGAAGATCCTCATCAACTGGACTATCAGTGGTGTAATCCTTCACAACCTTCTTGCCAACATCAAAGATGAATGGGAAGGAATATTTGAAGAACATATTCCCAATCCTCCTCAAGTCATCCCAGTCTCATCTTGTACCTCATCTTCTGCATTGAGAGAGTGGATTCTACCCCTCAAACTGGCTCAATCAATTTTTTAATTAGTTGAAATATCACATCACAAAATTCTTTTGGTTTTGGTTGTTCAAATCCTAGGCTGACTTGGTTTTTTTTTTTTTTTTTTTTTTTTTTTTTTTTTTTTTGGTGGACTTAGACAAAAAACAGAACCAAAACTTCCAAACCATCCACCTCACCCCACCAAACACTGGTCCACTCCTCCATCCTCCTCACCAAACCACCATCCACCTCCACCTCCAAGTTCACCCGGTGTGGAAACCAAGAGGGTGTAAATCCCCTAGTTATCCTTGAGTTCTGGTTTCAATGGTACTAGTTTCTTTAAGGATAAAGATGCTCCAGTAAAAAGAGAGAGAGAGAGAGATAAAGAGATTAATTTCCTTTCCTTTCCATATCCTTTCATCTATCCATCCCTCAATCCATCCTCTTTCCTCTTTTCCTTTCCCTTTTGTTTCCTCCGTGGGGCTTGTCCTTGCGTATACGGACCTGGCATTGCGCCGCGCCTGCGTTCCTGCAATTTTACTGTAAATAAGTGAGACTCTTTATTTCAGGACTTATAGTAACTCTTGTAGGAGTATATTCTGCACTTTACGTTTAGCTATCAGACTCAAGGAATGGTTTCAGGCAGGAGGGTGGTCAGAACTATCACTATCAGACTCCACTGAGGATAGACTTAGCTCCTCCTGGATGCTGCAGCTGTTGATGAGGCTTGTAGGCTACGTATTGAGGTTTGGAGATTGATGGACAGATGGTTGAGCGGGAGGATGAGAGGAAACAAAGTTAAGAAGGATTTGGGAGAAGGGAAAAAGTAAAGAGGACCAAGGGATGCAGAAGAGGAGGACTGGTCAAGGGGGTGAAGGAAGCTGGAGTTGGGAAGGAACCGCTTGAGCAACTCTCTGGACATAGGGTCAGGATAGACCGCAACAGTGGTCAACTGAGATCCTTGCTGCGGACACTCCTCCTAGACGCGCACCCACCTTCTATTGACACCAAGGAATCTTTACCTAACACTCCTCCTAAGATTTCAAGGAGGTCATGTGAAGATGTAGTCTTGCCTGAACAACCTTGACGTATCCGAGGGGCTTGGTGAGGATATCTGTGATCATCTCCTCCAAGGGAGTGTGTTCTATGGACAGTAGCAACTTCTTCACCAGGTCCCGTATGTATTGAAACTGCACCTTGATGTTTTGGGAGTTTGGGTTCAATGGAGCCTCCTTACTAATAAAGTTCGCTCCCTGGTTGTCATTCTTTATTGTAGGTTTACCAATTGCAATTCCCATGCTTAGGACCAGGGTTGAGAGCCATCTTATTTGCTTGGCGCTGAGATTCATGGCTATGAACTTGGCTTTGGTGGTGGATTGGGCAACTACTGTTTTCTTCTTTGTCATCCAGCTTATCAGATTTCCGTATAGCGTTATGACATAGCCGGTCGTGGATTTTTGAGTCACCATTGATTGAGCATAGTTGGCGTCTGCCCAGCCACACAGTTGATCACCTGGATCAGTTGACTTTATGAACAGTAACCCTACCAATTTTGTCCCCTTGAGGTAGCAGAAGAGATGCTTGACCATCTTCCAGTGTGCTTGGGTTGGTTTGTTTGCAAATTGCAACAGTAAGTTAACTGTAAACTGAATGTCAGGACAAGTGTGAGTAGCCAGATGTATGAGATTCCCTAGAGCTTTCTGAATAGTCTTGACATTGAAGCTGGGAGATTCCTGGTCAATGACATTGTTTATGTTCATAGGGGCCAGAGCTTTGACCTTGTTGACATTTTTGAAGCCAAACTCTTTTAGCGCTTTTTCAGTGAAGTCTTGTTGATGGAGTTTTACTGAGCCATCTTTGTTCCATTGCAGGGTATATCCTAGGTTTTGAGTTGGTTGTTCTTGCACTTTGATCTTATAGTGACCCCCCAGCAAAGTCAAGAAGTTTTGAATTTCAGCGCGGTCCGCCCCTACAATCAGGCTGTCCTCAACATGTACGTGCAGTTGCAGCGTTTTCTTCTTGTTCAAGAAGATTGACTCATCCCCCGCAGAGGGCTTCAGGTCCAGGGTTTCCAACGTTGATGCTAGATGTTCCCGCCAGCAGCTAGGAGCTTGCTTCATACCATAAAACGACTTTTTTAACCGCCATACCCAGTCTTCTTTGCCAGGAACCTTGAAACCGGCCACCTGCGCCACATGGACCACCGCGTCAATGTCTCCGTACAAGAACGCTTTTTTAACATCAAATTGAAAGACATGGTGGGAATGTTGTACCGCATCCGCCAGGAGTACCTTCATTGACTTGCTCCTCCACACCAACAAATAGGTCTCCAGATATTGTTGTGGAAATTCCTGATGATTCCCAAAGCATACCCAGCGTGACTTGCGGCGTGTAACCTCCCCAAACTTGTTTTTCTTGCACACAAGCCTCCACGTTCCCCCTATAACTTTATTGTCAGCCGGTTGGGGTACCAGTGTTCCAGTCTCCCGCAGGAGGTGGGAGTTGTTTTTGTCAGTCATCAACTGTATCCACAACGGCCGCTTGTCCGGATCCAACATGGCCTTTTCAACCAAAACCACCTCACTGATTAGGACCTCTTCATTGTCTTCACCGGGGTTGTTTTGCGGACGGCGGCATTGGGATCCAACAATGATATTGTCATGGTTGATATCCAAGCTGATGTCTTTTGGGGCTTTGTTGTAGTAAGGAAAATATGCGTAGCCTTTCTTTGTACCTTGAGCAGGTGAGGCATCTGACCTGGCTGGAGACACGTTTGGTGGATCTGTACCCCCATCGGACACCGGTCCAGACTCATCAACCCGTGAGTTGTTGGGCATGTCCGCGGGGTTTGTGGGTGGCGGCAAAAAGTGGCTTGAAGCGGCCTTCCCAGAGCCAGCAGCCAGAGGAACACTCACAGTTGTGGGTTGAGAGGAACCTTTGTGGAAACCAAAGAGGCAACACCCCTAAAGTTGTCCTCAATTTCCGGAAGTTATTGATCAAAGCGTCTGTAAGGAGATTGGATGCAGCCGGTTGAGAGAGAGAGAGGGGGGGAGAGAGAGAGTGATAGAGCAATAATAAAATGAATCCCTCCCTTTCCAATCCAATCCAATCCAATCTGATGATAAAGTGATAAAAAGTGTAGTGATCTCCAATGTCCCAGTGATATCCCCCCCTACAACCCGGAGTTGAGAGTGAAGTATTTAAGTCCTCCCTCTCAACCCTAACCTAAGTACAACCAAAAGTAAGCAAGAATGATGAAATACAACCCCTAAGCACAGAACCCTAGCCCAATCCTACCCCTCCATCCCTTGCCCCATAACCCATGCCCCTCAATATCAACGTACGCCCGGCTCGCCCCCCCGCGTGCGTCCGCCCAACAACCCATTCCAGGTATCCGGGGCGTACCCGCGTGATCCAATCCGCGCGTCTTGCAATGCGCAATCCGCTTGATCCGCGCAATCCTTCTGATCTGCGCAATCCTTCCGGTCCGCAATCCGGGCGACCCGTCCGTCTCCCGTCTCCAGGTGCTGAGCCCGACCTGACCGCTGCTGGGCCTACCTGACTGCTGCTGAGCCCGCAGCACGGCTAGCTGCGGCAAGGCCCTACCCATTGCTGAGTGTGCCGCCGCTGCTGAGCGCGCCGCCCGCAGCCCTTTCCCAACTCGTGTCCATAAAAGAGCACCACACCGTTGTTGGTTAAGGATGTTGCGGGCAGACACTGCGGTAGTGTAGAAGCAGGCTTTTTAAGCAACAACCAGCAGTTGTACGAGAATGCTACTTTTGTTGGTGTGAAATCTTGGCTTACCACTATTTGCCGCTTGGTGGGGTTGATGAACCTGCCAGCGTTGGAGTATGGTTTGTATCCAAGGAAGAGTAAGGGCCTGGAGGGCTGGTTGAGTTTGGTGCCCCGAGGGGAGTGGACATTCACTTTCAAGCCAAAGGGTATAAGCTTAAGGACATTACGTACTGGCTCAATGGTGGAGTTCACATCAAGGAGAGCAGTAAACGGGGATTTCCATCCTAGCGCGGCCAACGGTAGTACGTTGATAAGCATTGACACTTATCAAGCTGCTCCATCCCAGTAGCTAATGGGCACCATTGACTGTGCCAATATGCATTGCATCTTGGTGAGAATTGTCTGGTTGAAGCGTTCAGCTAGCCCGTTTGTTTGGGGAGAATTAGCCGGGCCCTGCTCAAGCACTATGCCTTTGGTGGACAAGAAGTTACATAACTTGGCCAACATGAACTCACCTCCGCGGTCGCAGTGAAGGAAGGCGGGGGTGGTGTCCAACTGATTTCTGATCTTGTGAATTTAACTGACTATTTTTCCTGGAACTTCCAACTTGTGTTTGACAATATATATACGATTAAACCGGGAGTAGTTGTTGATGATTGCAAGGATGTAGGAGGCCACTTGTTTGCACAGAGGGCTGATTTGGAGTACATCAAGGTGAAGCCAATGAAATGGTTTAGTGGAAGACGGTAGGGGGTTTGAGTGAGAACAACGCTTCATTTTGCATTGGATGAAGACTTCACAGGAGGCAGATGTGGGGAATGGTTTGGGAAGAGGAATGTTGTTTTGAGAGAGAAATTGCCTGAGATATATGTCAGATGGGTGTCCAAGGTTGATGTGCCAGTCAACGGTGTTGTTTGCAAGACTGACCAAGTTCATGTTGTTCATTGGTTTGTGGTAGGACAGATATAGGTTGCCTATTTGAGGGAAGCAATATACAATCTGGTTTTCCCTTTTAACCAATGCAATCCAATGCTTGTGAATAACCTTCAGTCCGTGGTCCTCCAGTTGGCTAGCCAAGATTAGGTTTCTTGGACCTTTAGGTGCGTAGAAGACAGGATATATTACCGTTCCCCCAAGATCCAGCTGACCAACGTGAGTAATCTCAATGCTTCCACTGTATGTGTTCAGGGATCTGCAAATGGGTTGAGCATTGTGGATGAGTGATAAGTTGCACACAGTTGACCTAGAGGCTCCCAAGTTGTACACCAATTCACACAATGACTCCTTGGGGTTGTTGACACTTTAGAGGCTATCCTCTTGCACAAGAAACCCATAATCTTGCGGTTGATGGTCTTTGCCTTCTACAAGATTGACGACTTCTTCTTCTAACTCCGGTGTATTATTGCTACCTCCATCTTCCTCAATGGGGTTCAGTGAGTGGGCCGTTCTGAGCTGTTTAAGTTCTTGGTCCAGTCTTTCTATTTGAGCCTCAACATACTTCTTGTCTTGTTGCTGCAGATTTTTCTTGGTGGGGACCGCAGGAGGTGGTTTGAAAGGGTGTTTGCCTTTGTTTTAGTGCAAAGGTTTCTGGAGCGGAGGGTGTTGTGTCTTTTGATGTCTTGAGGTGTAGTAGGATGTCTCAACAGAGTTTGATACCCGCCTAGAGTATTCTAGCATTGCCCTGTTTGACACAGTCTCCAAGGTGAACGGTTGTAGATTGTAGAGCGTGGAGATGAGACTGGACAGCACCTTGTTGAGTCGCAGGCTTTTTATGAATAGGATTGCAGCCAGCCTGGTAGATACGTTCATGACCCGGTCTTCAGGTGGTTGTCCTTCAATCATTTCCGAAAGGTTGACGTAGGCTTCCTTCAAGGCTGAGGTGTGTTCACGCAGACTCTTACCAGGTTTGTAAGTGATATTTACCATCCGGATAAGGGTATCCCTGACAACAATTAACAACTTTTTGCCACACTCGAGGGCAAGAGCTTGATAGACTTTAGCAAAATTTGACTTGCTGGACTTGATGCACAACTGGAGGTCCTGAGGAGACTTAGCACTAGTGCGTTCTTCCATCTATAGTTTTTTGTTGTGACGTTAGCCTTGACCCATTTGTTGTTAAGGATTTCCTCATGCCCTTTGCCAATAATAACGTCCTCAAAAGTGCTCTTCCAATTGTGCCAGTTATGTCTATTGAGCTTAACTATGTTTGTCTTTGTTGTGTAATCGTCTTTGGAATCATCAGAGGTAGGGATGTTGATGGGATGTCCTCCAATGCTGGCCATGTTTTTAGATCCTAATTAGTGTCTGATATCTGCTCAAGAGTTATAAGTCCTAAGAGTTGTCTCTCCCTACCATTTAAATAAGTGAGACTCTTTATTTCAGGACTTATAGTAACTCTTGTAGGAGTATATTCTGCACTTTACGTTTAGCTACCAGACTCAAGGAATGGTTGCAGGCAGGAGGGTGGTCAGAACTATCACTATCAGACTCCACTGAGGATAGAATTAGCTCCTCCTGGATGCTTCAGCTGTTGATGAGGCTTGTAGGCTACGTATTGAGGTTTGGAGATTGATGGCCAGACGGTTGAGCAGGAGGATGAGAGGCAACAAAGTCAAGAAGGATTTGGGAGAAGGGAAAAATTAAAGAGGACCAAGGGATGCAGAAGAGGAGGACTGGTCAACGGGGTGAAGGAAGCTGGAGTTGGGAAGGAACTGCTCGAGTGACTCTCTAGACGTAGGGTCAGGATAGACCGCAAAGGTGGTTTACTGAGATCCTTTCTGCGGACACTCCTCCTAGAAACGCATCCACCTTCTATTGACACCAAGGAATCTTTACCTACATTTACAACCCAAAGCCAGTACCAATCCAAGAACCCAATCAAGTCAAAGAAATAAGAAAACAAACATTCTGGGGTGTCTAGTTGTTCCAACTGTGAACCGGCTAGAGCACCCCCTCACCAAGTCAAGCTTCCCCTTCTTCCCTAGCGCCCCCCCCCCAGCTTGGCAGCTGTCCCCAGCGGTTTGCAACCTTCCTCTCTGCCAGGAGAGAGAGAGACTCACGGCCTCAGCCAATCCCACGCGGGTTGTTTCCACCGGCTGTTGTCCCAAACTTCCTTCCAGGTGCGCCTTCCGTTGCCAAAGCCCTTGAATCCCCAAATTCCTTCTCACAAGTTATTCTGTTGAAGACCAGTCCCTTCCCATTCTTCACCTGAAGCCCCGCTGCGCGTGTCTGTTGCACCAATGCCAAAATCTCTGCTAGTCGTGATGGCAACAGGCCTGCCGTTGGCCCATCCATTCCGCATTCCCTGCGCTCCGCATCCTTCCATTCTGCATCCATCCTCCTCCCTGTCAAAGGAGTCCAACTCCAGTTGCAATCCTCAAACCGGATGACAAGGCAGCATGTGCTCCGGCCCCGCTGCTGGAAACCATCCCTTAGGTTAGTGAACTTGCAGAGTGGGCAAGGGATCTCAGAATCTGTTTGAAGGGCCTTCAGCTCCCTAGTGCGCCCGTGCCCTGGGTGTGCATTTATGGTGACAATAGCGGCTATTGGCGGTTGGGGCGGGAGAACCAGAAAATGAATTCAAAAACGGGATTGGTTTCCCCAGTTGAGAGAGGATACGTGTTGGCAAAGCGGGTCTTGGCGGAGTTGGATCAGCTCCTTGCTATGAAGCAAGCAAGGACAAGGGAACAGGAAGTGGATATTGCGCGTGGCTTGGGGATCAATGGGCAGCAGGCAATTCTTGAGGAGAAGGGGACGGGAACGGATATTTCACAAGGCTTGGGAACCAATGAACAGCAGATGGGTCTTGCAGAGAGGATAGGAGCATTGGCAGAAGGAAAGGGCCAGGCAATGAAGGATTGCAACCAGAGGCAGATGGGTCTTGCAGAGAGGATAGGAGCAGTGGCAGAAGGAAAGGGCCAGGCAATGAAGGATTGCAACCAGCGGCGGATGGGTCTCACAGAGAGGATAGGAGCAGTGACAGAAGGAACAGGCCAGGTGTTTGAGGATTGCAACCGGAGTTGGACCCCTTCAACGGCGGGGAGGATGGATGCAGAATGGAAGGACACAGAGCGCGGGGAATGCGGAATAGATGGGCCAACGGCAGGCCTGTTGCCATCACAGCTAGCAGATATTTTGGAATTGGTGCAACAGATACGGGTGGCGGGGCTTCAGGTGTGAAATGGGAAGGGAATGGGCTTCAACAGAATAACTGGTGAGAAGGAATTGAGGGTTGCAAGGGCTTTTGCAATGGAATGCACGCCTGGAAGGAAGTTTGGGAAAACGGCCGGTGGACACAACCCACGTGGGATTGGATGAGGCCATGCGTCCCTCTCTCTCCCGGCAGAGAGGAAGGTTTTAAACCACTGGGGGGGCGCTAGGTAAGAAGGGGAAGCTTGAATTGGTGATGGGGTGCTCTAGCCGGTTCACAGTTGGAACAACTAGACACCCCAGAATGTTTGTTTTCTTATTTCTTTGACTTGATTGGGTTCTTGGATTGGTACTGGTTTTGGGTTGTAAAATTGCAGGAATGCGGGCGCAGCGCAATGCTGGGTCCATATACACAAGGACAATCTCCGCGGAGGAAACAAATGTGGAGCGGAAAGCAGGACAAGAAGCGCTGCAAAAAAAAAAATTCTTCTCTTTCCTTCTCTGGTCTGGGTTGGCTTCTCTTCATTATCTGTTTTCTTCTTTACAGACGGGTTTAATGGGTAAGGGCAATTATGTTCAAGGTAACAGTGGGAAGATCTCTGGGGACAGAACTCAAGTTGGGGGGGGATGTGGTGTTGTTATATAGCCTTGGATTGGGAACTGTGCCGCAGGTGGCTAGTTTGGGAGGATAGAACAAGGCAATTGGGTCTATAGGAGCAGTCCAGGCGCGCGCAATCAGGGGCCAACCCGCAGGTTAGGAAATCACGCGGCGCGCGGGGTGGATACGGACAACGCAGGGGGCTCCAAGTAGGGTGTGGCAGAGGACCTTGTCATGAAAAGGAAAAACCAGGTGTGTGTAACGGTAGGGAGGCTTGAAGGTGGTTGCAGTATGGGAAAGGCTATAGGAGTGGGCCCGGCGCGCGCAAGCAGGGGCCAACCTGTGGGGCAGATACGGACAAGCGGGGGCCAACTCGCGGGGCGGATAAGGACAAGAGGGGGGCTTTGAGTAGGGTGCGGCGGAGGGCTGTGTCATGAGAAGGACAAACTGGATGTAAGTAATGGTAAGCAGGAAGGGAATGGATTAGGGTTAGTTTTGGGTTCTGGGCTTAGGGTTTCTTTTACATTTTTTTTTTGGGCTTTCATTGCACTTGTACTTAGGTTAAGGTTGAGAGTGTGGGCATAAAGTCTGTGCTCTCAACCCCAGCTCTTATCATCTTATCTTATCACATTGGATCTTGGGACAAGGAAAGGAAAAAAGGAAAGAGGATGGATTGAGGGATGGATGGATGAAACAATACAGAAAGGAAAGGAAATTCATCTCTTTATCTCTCTCTCTTCTATTTACTGGAGCATCTTTATCCTTACAGACGCTAGGACCATTGATACCAGAACTCAAGGATAACTAGGGGATTTTCATCCCCTTGGTTTCCACATGGGCCATCCTCCTCCTTATCCAGGGCCCCTTGTTCTTTGCTCAGCTCCCCAGGTAAGCTCCCCCCCTCCTCCTCATTGATTGATTGGTTCTGACCTCCCCCCTCCTCCTCCTTGATTGATTGGTTCTGACCTCCCCCCTCCTCCTCCTCCTTTTAGAATTTTGTTCCTTTCTCATTCCTTTCTTGGCACCTCTGGTAAGAATCCTCCCTCTTCCTCCTCCTCCCCTTCATCCCTGTCATCCCCCTCCTCCTCCTTGTCAATTGATTGGAAAGAAAACAACCAATTTTTTGCAGTTTGTTCAATTGATCAATTGTTTTCAGTTTAATTGATCAAGGAAACCACAAACAATCAATCAATTGTTTTCCGTTTGATTGATTCCCCTGCTCCTCCTTTCTGATGATTAAAAAGGGGACTGATGGTTTATTTTTATTTTATTTTTTGTAGGAGAATTCACTGGTATTGTTTTTTTATTTTATATTTTATTTATCATCTATGTTGAGTATACCAGACTAACAATTTTTTTTTTTTTGATTCCATGCAATGCAACTGGTTGTTCCATTCCTTGCTCTGTCTTCAACCACCATTTTTCCTCCTGTCCAATTCTTCTGCAACTCAACTCAAAATGTTATACAATCAGTTTAATCCTTCCTTGATCCTCACCCCAATTGAAGTATTTGGATTGCAGGTAACAAAATGGGAGGAAATGATTTGATAAGAATACCAAGAGGTGGCAAGAATAGTGCTTGTCAGCAAAAGAGGGCTCAGCTCCAAGATTTTGAAATCTCTTTGGAGATTGAAGAGGGAGGGATGAATAACCAGGTTTTGTGGTCTGAGAGAAAACTATGGCCTTTGTATCTGTATCCTGCCATCACTGCTGAAAAAGAAACAACCATTGAAAACACTCCCCTAAAGAGTTTGAACAGGCCAAACAGAAGATAAAATAGTTCCATTTCTTCCCCTCTGGAAAATTATTCATTCATGATCAATCAGATCATGAGGCTCAGATTGCAATAACTAAATTTTTCCCTTTGAATAAACTCTCTGATCAAGATAAGAAGGACATCAACTCAGTCAATTTAGTGGTACAACATTCCTTCACCAATCCAAAAAGTTTGTCAACATGGTCAGTCCCTCAAAATCTTGGGGTGGGAAAATGTGGGTAATTGCATGGCAAAAATCAATTAATCCTTCTGAACTATTTGGAAAGTATTTGAAGAAAGCTGCTATTCAATCTTTTCAAGAGTTTTCTCTTTTGAACCTTGGCTCAGAAAAGGTCTCACAAATTTTAGTCCAGATTTTCGAAAAATTAGTCAGACTGGCACATGATTTCAACTGTGAAACAATGCTGGACAACAATATCCCCTCTTTCTCTTCATTTGAATTTGAATCCCAGATCAATCCTTTTGATTGTGCCCCCCACATCACCTTCACTTTAAATTCCTTCTACAATTCTCCACACATTGCAAACAGTGACATCTCCTCCAATTCCTTTTTACTTGTGGTTCCAACCAAAAAATCAAATGGACAAATCATTGACAAGAAGGAAGAATAACAAGTATCTGATGGCCAATTTGTTTTTCCTGACTTGGTTTTTGGTATTTATTTCAAAGAAAAAGGTGTGGTTAAAATGATTTAGGAGGCCAATAAGCACAAGTACTGTACCTTCCAGCTGTGGAGACTACCACTCATACCAGAATGGCAATGCCAATGGAAATCAACAAAACCACTTGAAAAACTTGCAGGGACTTGAAAAGTGGAATAATATATTCTAGAAAAAAAAAATTAAATAAAAATAAGAAAATTTTTTTTCATTGGTGGGTTTAAAAATAAGCTCAAACAATGTTGTATTTGAAAATTATTTTTTTGTTTTTATTTTTAAATTTTTTATAAAAGCAAATATTTCACAAGCCAAGCAATCAATTAATGTCCTTTATTTCTTCCACAGCTTCACAGCTACCAATACATCCCATGGCTACTGATAACCTATCTTTTTTTTCCATTGCCAGTTGTTTGCTCTCCTTTTTCAGTATCTCTTCCTGTTGATCCTTCTCCTTTTCCCCTTTTTGAAACTCCTGCTCTGCCTGTTTCAATTTACACTCAGCATCCAATTTCTGTTGATGATCCAAAATATTGGCTTTCTGCTTTTGAAAATCAATAGCCAGTTGAAAATCCCACTTCTCCTTTTCCAATTGAATTTTTTCCAGTTTTAATTTGTGATTTCACTTATTTTTGGAGGGGAATATGAATGAGCTTTATTTTGAAAGCAAAGAGAATCCAATATACTTACTTGAATCTTGCTTCTCCATGATCTCCTCAAAGACAGAAAAATTTGAAGTGTTTCTCCTCTTTTGATAGCTACTGGGGTTGATGGTGATGGAATTGGAGGCCTGTTGCTTTCCTTTTGCAGAGGAAGTTTGTGTGGGAACATCATCACTCTCATTTGAAGGGGATGTGGGAGGCCCCATTGGCTTGAGTGTTTGGCCATTCAGGAATGGATGAGCCTGTTTTTTTAAAATCTAAATAAGTCATTATTAACCAGAAAGAAGATAAAAGAAATTGTTTCCTTACTTGAGCAGATGTTGATTGTAATGGAAATACAGGAATAAGATGCTCCTCATTGGACAAGTTGTCCAGTTCTCCCACCCCAGGAAAAGATCAATTGAAAGAATGAAGTGAGGGATCCAAGGAAGGGTTTGAATCATTGATCAATGCTTATGTAGATGTGATTGGAGCTGGTTCTGTTGGAATATTCTCCTCCAAATCAAATCTGGGCCACTCATAGGTTTTGTCAGGATCATCATTGCTAGGCTGATCATCCACAGACAGGTCCTCAGCATCAACTGAATCTGATTGTTGGGAATCAAAAGTGGCTAAAGGGGTGATCTTGGCCTTCTTTCCAAAGATTTCATCCATTTGAATATAAAAAGGACAAATTAAGTCCAACTTATTGACCACCAAGTTGATTCCCTTGGCTTTATTGGAGTTGGTGATACCAAAGCCAGTGGAGATTGACATTGAGTGGGTTTTTTTTTTACCTGACTCAATAGTTCTTGAATCACTCCTGCATCTGTTTTGATGAAAGATCCAGTCTAACTTTGTTTTTATTCTTCAGTTCATTGGCCATCAGGACGTAATCATTAGCCTTAGAGGATGGAGGTTTGCCAACTTGTGTTTCATTGTTGGATCCAAAGCAAGTTTCATAGTTGGAGGGAATTTTCAGCCAGTTTACAAGGATGATGTGATCAGCTCTCTTGAGCTGACTTGAGCCTTTGGAATCTGATTGGGGAGGATTTTTGGATGTTGGTTTCCTGGGGGATTTTTTCTCTGGTCCATTGGATTGTTTAGCCAACTTGCATGTGGATGTTTTCTGAGAGGCCATTTAAAAGAGTAAGAGGGATGAAGGGATGAAGCAATAAAGTGATGAAGCAATGAAGTGATGAAGGGATGTGTTGAAAGTGGGGGATGAAGTGAGGAATCAATGAAGCAGTGAAGCAATGAGAGTTTGGATGTGATGAAAGCAGGGATGAAGTGATGAAGTGATGAGAGGATGGATGTGAAGAAAAGCTGTAATGTGGTGAGGGTGATGAAGCAATGAGAGCATTAAAGTGCTGAGAGTGATTAAGTGATGAGGGGATGAGAGTGATGAAGTGACAAGGGGGATAAATCAATGAGAGTTAGGATGTGATGAAATTTAGAAAGTGATGAGAGTGATGAAGCAATGAGATCAATGAAGCAATGAGAGTGATGAAGTGATTAGGATAGCAATGAAGAGATTAAGAGCAATGAATCAAATTTTTTGGATGAGGTTGGAGGTAGAATTTTTCCAATGAGGTTGGAGTTTGAAACCAGGGGTGATGATGTGGAATTATGGGTTGAGGTTTTGAAAGCCTTTAAATACTTTATTTTAAGAAACCAATTTATTTTCAGGTAACTCTGACATGTCAGATGTGAAATAAGTGGGTTCTTTTGATTTTTAATGGCAGGTTCAAAATGTTAGATTTGGGTTGAAACCTGCCATTAAAAAATTGTGGGTTTGCTTAAATTTGATACACCCTATCGTTGTTTTTTACACTCAATGGTTTCAAAAATTTGAGAAGTTTGTTGAATTTAATCAACCAGATCTTTATTAAAAAAAAGAATTAAATTTCTTGAGATTGATGTCTTGATTCATTGGAACTCAACTTTGGCTATGTTTTGGCATACACCTTTACTCAAAGAGTTTTCCAACCATTTTTTCCAATCTCAAGCTGAAACTTAAAATTTTGGCCTAAAAATCAATAAATGGAATCAAGCCAGAAATTTGATTTCTCTCTTTGAACCTCTCTCTGAGTCAATCAAAATTATTTTTTTCTTCAAAGTATCCAACTTTGAACACAGAAATCCCAATATATATCATTTATCATGAAACATCTCCATGCAGCAAGGGAAGCCCTTTATAACCAATCTCAACTTATGGTCCCAGTTGCTTCAATGATCAAAAAAAAAAAAAAATTAAAACCTCAACTATGTACTCAAAAAAGCTGGCCTACATAGTTTCAATTATCTTGGATCCAAAATTTCAAGACTAATTTCTGGAATACTCATGCCATTTCAATTGAGGAAAACTTCCAAATGAATGTTGAGAATATCATAGCCATGTTTTGTGAAATTGAAGGCTGATTTGAGGAGTATTTAGGGAGAACTCGATCTTCAAATGCAAGAGAGAATACACCATTTAGTTTGAAAACTGAAAGTGTCCCAAGTCTTTTTTCTCTTTAGACTTGTATTGGCCCATAAGTCAAGCAGAGGGAAATCAAGCTGAGATTAACCAGTAATCTTGGGAAGACCCTGTGCCAGAAGGTTTCAAACTCCTGCATGATTGGGCTTTCTGTCAAATAAAAACAAACTATTACATTCATGGCCAAAATGGCTCAGAAAGATCTTACAGTTCCTGCTCTAAGTACAGCTTCTGAGTAAGTTTTCTCCAAAGGATGTTGGATTGATTCCTGGTAGCAATCATTTCTCAATCCAAGAAAAATTGGGAAATTCCCTCTTTCTTAAGGCTTGGTAACAGCCCTTTGATGTTCCATTATGATCTCAATTCTTTTTTTAATTAAAACCATATACAAAAAAAATAAATATACATAAATATTTAAGTAAAGGGGGATGTTGAATTTTAAACCTGGGGTTGTGAATGGAGGTTCACAACTCAAATAGTTGCAAAAAAAAAAAAAAAAAAAAAACTGGTCACAACTTGAACAACCCCCAGGGGGTTTCAAATGAGTTTTTTGAGACCCCCCTGGGGTTTGCACAAGTGATCAAAGAAAAAATAAAAAAAATAAAAATAAAAAAAATAAAAAATCAGGCTCTGTTTGAAAACGGGGATGTAACTTGTGTGGTTTAACCAAAAAGAAGTTACACCTGGTATGTCCCAGATGTGAGATCCAGGGGATGTTTGACAAAGTGTATGTGTGCATGTGCATTTTCCATTCACACTGTATCTTGAAGCCCAAATTTCTGCTGGGGCCAGACATACAGGTTTGACCCTGAAAATTTTTTTGTGCCTCTTCCCCGGCCATACATACATACAAATACATGTCTGCGGTTGCCAAACGCAGCCTAAAAAAAAAAAAAAAAAAAAAAAAAAAAAAAAAAAAAAAAGAGAGAGAAAAATCCTGCATATATCTATTTCATGAGGATAATTCAGATATTTTTGGTTTTTTATTTATTTATTTATTTTTTCAATTTTTTTTTTTTTTTGATGTTTTTATTTTGTATTTTTTATTTTATTTTATTTTAGTTTTTGTTCCTTGTAAGCCTAGAGTTCTAAACAGCACAACACGACTTGAGATGGGTTGTGTGGTGGGTTTCATGAACCACAGAGTTGTGAAAGGCTGCTCACAAATCAGATGGGTTTTCAACCGCACCACTCAGTCAATTTTGAGTCGTGTGGGGGTTGTCTAGGGTTGTGAATTGATCAAAAACCATAAGTACAACAAGCAACATAAATAAATAAATAAAGAGTAGATCAGAAAAAACTTCTTTATTTCTTCAAATCAATTTAAAAGGATCTTTTTTAGTAAATATATACTTTGCCTGATTCTTCATTAAATCAATACATGATTGAAAATGGGGTAGCTTTCTTGGTGACCAATAACACCTCAGGGGGTTTGGTGTAACTCAAACCCTAAAACCTTGGGTCACACCACAGGGCCAAGCCAATGGTTTCCAGCCTTAGTGTGAGCCTGAGAACCTGATTGTTACTCAAAATGATTTCCTAGGTTCCTCAAGCTTCCTCATCAAAGAGCAACTTCTTACAGATTCAGCTTGATTCTCCCTTTGATCTTCATCAATATCCTCTATTCTGCACCCTCAAATTGGTACAGCTTTGCTTGGTGAGAATGTGAAGTGTTTTCAAAACAAAAAAAAAAAAGCAACAACAACCAGAGATGTGCTTATTGGTTGGTTTCTCCTAAGGATCCATAAGTTTGACATGAGAGGTTCCTGAGAATGCAAATTTGAGCTCTTGATGTTCTCTCAAACACTTAATGGGATTGGTAGAGGTTTTTTTTGGTGATGTCTCAAGGGTTGACTTGTTGGAGTTTTAATTAATCACACCCACTGATCCTTGAGCTTGTTGATCTTCTCTGGCACATGATCTTGCTCCAAACAGGTTGATTGATTTAGACAGTTGTGGGGATGAACTAGGTCCTATTGGGATTGGTAAGAACTATAGAGTAGAATTAAACTGGTTGATGTGATTTCTTTCTGATCCAATACTTCATCACTCCATCAACAGGCAGACTCTCAAAGCTTCAAGAGGGCAGGTGACCTTGGGGAGATGAATTTGATGGTAGATATGAAGAACTGTTAGGTTCACAAGATGGGATCTATTACAGATTGACAGGATAGTGCCCCAACCCCACCTGGGTGGTGGAGAGATACAGGTTTTTACTTCTGGATCTCAATTAAAGTTGGTTATGCTCTTGTTCCTTCCTATGAATTTTTTTGAGTTGGGTGACTTGCAACTTTTAACCACACCCAGTTACTTCAAACAATCTAGATGAAGCCTGGGGGTTCATGATTTTCGTTTTGAGTAACCCATCCTCAGGCTCCCACTCTATCTGATCCATTTCCACATTGCCACCAACTCAGTTTTTTTGGATTTCAACGTTGGACTACTCAATCGACTCAAAAAACAAACGTGGTGAGCAATTTTTTTTTTTTTTTTTTTTTTTTGAAATCTCATTCTTCATCTTTGATTCTGATTCATGGGTTCTTCTTTCAATATTTAGTCTTCCTTCGTTATTATAAATGATCAGCTGGTCGCTTCATGACCACCACCACCACCACCACCAGGTGATCTGGGCTCTCCCACTGCCCGCTGCCTCGCCTCCCTCTCCTCCTCCCGCTCTCTGATGGCTCGCCGAGCTCAGCCAGTAGCACCCATTACCCATTACCCATACCCATACCCATACCCATACCCATACCCATACCCATGCCTGCCCCTCTCTTGACGACCGAGAGAGAGATCACCCAGCCGAGAGCTGTGCTGCTTCTCTCTCCTCTCCCTCCCATCCCACTCGAAACCTCCCCATCGACTCCAACCAGTTCTGACTTGGGTCCTCAGCTGCCATCCCCCACCCCACCCCCAACCTACGACGACGAGGACGAGGAGGTCTTCCTCCCTTCAATCACTCACTCCTTCAGTCTAAACCCTTCTTGTCCATCTCCACCTCTTCCCAAACCTACCTACCATCTTCCCCATCCCCCTCCTCCTCATCGTCTTCTTCCGACCATCTCACCAGCTGCTCCCATCCCTCTAAGAAGACCACTCCCATCATCACACATCCCCATCACTCTCAGCCCTAATCCAATCTCCCTCATCCATCCCATCCCCCCCATGGTTCACTACCCTCGTCCATCCTCCTCCTCCTCTTCCTCACTTCATCATCCTTCCTCCCACCCCCAACCTACCCATCGAGCATTCAATCCCCCTCAAGCTTTTGAACTCTCCCCCATCCTACTCGTCTCCACCCTCGACGGTCAACTCCACGCCCTCGATCGCCAGACCGGCATCTGGAATTGGTCCCTCACCGATCCCAATCCAAACTCTCAACTCGGTCTACTCGATCCTCAACCGCTCATCGATTCCCCCCCTCGATCCGATCATCATCATCATCTTCATCATCATCACGAACTCTATGCCATCGAACCTCATGACGATGGCCATCTCTACCTCTTTCTCAACTCTCCCTCCGAACCTTCTCGTCTCGAAAAACTCCCGCTCTCCGTCTCTCAACTCGTCGATCTCTCTCCATTCACCCTTCCCGGTGATTCCTCAAAGATGTTCATCGGAAAGAAGGACACTCATCTGATCGCCATCGACCTCAGAACCGGTCGAGTCGTCAACATCCTACACTCTCAACCCAATCGATCCTCTTCCAACCCAAAGCAAACGTCTCGCGGCGATCAATGCCATCCCCATCGATCGTTCCCCCTATCACCTCCCTCGGCCGACTTGAACACCTCCCCAATCGATCCTACTCATTCGAACTCGCTCCCGAGCATCACATCCGACGACCCTCATCCATCCATCGATCAACGTCCCCGTGATCTTCTTTACATCGGTCGAACCGGTACGTCATTCGGCTCGAGCCCCTCTAGTACTCTCCCTCCCCCTTGTTTTACATATCTCAACGAGAACGGTTCCAGTGAGGAGGACCTGGTCCGACTTGGACTGATCAGTCGGGGATTCCTACCATCCTCTCTCTCTCTCTCTCTCTCTCTCTCTCTCTCTCCCTCTAGACTACCAAGTTTCGATCTATTCTAAACCGCATACTCTCATTCAAACCCTACGCTATTCGACTTATTCTCCCTCCAACCTCCCTCATAGCCTCCAGAGCATGTGGACTCGTACACCGGATGAGTTATACCTCGAGCCCACCCATGATGGTAATCTGGTCTGTTTTCAAGCCATGCCGCCCATCGCTAGTCATCCATCCACTCCCCCAGAACGACCACAGATCAAATGGCAAAATTCCTTCGATCACCCTGTCGCTAGTGTATTCGATATCGTCTTTCCCAATTCACCCATTCAATCCACTACATCCGTTACCCCCAATCCAAACCTTCAGGATCCTGGTCCCACTCAAGCCCATCATCGTTCGGCCGATGAACCCTCTCAAGCTACGATGCCCGTTCAACAGCCCATCATCTTCCTTCAGCCTAAATTTCTATCCTCACAAGGGGATCGATCCCCCAGCAAGTTTTCATCTGATGACCATTTTGATATCTATCAGCATCTCCACTCTCAAACGTCCTCCTCTACCTCATCCGAACCTAGGGATCCCACCGGCCAGCGTAGGGCTTTTGTAGGCAAATTTCAAGATTCGTTCTATGTCATGTCCCAACAAAGCTATCCTCTAGTGGCCTTTGCACCATCCGCTTTTCAAACCCTCGGTCGTGAGCCCTCGATTGGAACCCATCATCTACTTCAACCTCGAGCCCTATCCGACTTTACCGATCTTGCTCTCACCAACCGACTCCTAGATCCTACCATCGGTCCCCATCCTCTTCGACATCCATCTCGCGCCCTCGATCCATCACCCAACTCCCTCACTCTCCCTCCTTCCCCTGGAGTCGATGATTCTCAGTCAACCGAGAATCCAAGTTTGAACAATCCTCCTAACCCTTCCAACATCACTCCGGATCCTCATCAAGCATCAACCGAAAAGGCCATTTCATCCATCCATCTCCAGGAGCGGGCCGCTCGGATCTCTTCACTCTTGGTCCGAACGTTCAAAGAACAGTTGATGCTAAACGAGTCCGAAACTAGTCAATCGAACCGTCTACCGGATCTCAATCCACTCTTAACCCTCTTCTTGGTCTTGGTCGTCATGAGTTGGTGGGCATCTAGGAAGGTCACCTCGTCCTCGAGCGGTCGCTGGGATCATCTCCATCACTTGATGAATCAAGCTCCAGGTCATGATACTCCCAAGTACACTTCAGCCTCCCGATCCCAGGCGACCGGAGTGGAAGATTCTCACGATAAATCTCTTACCATCGACCCCACCACCACCGCTACATCATCTCAAGAATCCATCGATTCATCTAATCCTGAAGGCTCAGGTCATCGACGATTACCTACTGGATCCGATTTACTCGATTCCCAATCAGCTCTCCCTAAACAGAAACCGAAGAGGAGAAGAGGCAAACGACCTGGTCAAAAGGCGGCGGCGGCGGCAGCCAAGGCTGAAGCTGAGGCGGCCGCCAAAACCCTCCTGGTCTCCCCTCCCATCGTACCTTGTCCTCCACCTTCCGATCCAGTAGACCTGATCCCAACCGCATCTAAAGCACCGCCCTCCAGAAGTGAACTTGAAAGTTCGATCGAGCCAAAGCTGAATACTAAGAAGAGTCGACCAAGTTTAGCCAGCGGCATACAGCGAAGCCACGATCTCTCCAAGGTCGTTTCACTGCCAACCTCGGCACATGACTCGAAACACCTCGAAACCACGCCGGATCCTCTTACTGCCTTGCTCAGAGTTGAAGTCGATCATGTTGAAGATCATGATGCGCTTCATCCAAACGAAAACTCGGGCTTAAAGAACCCTCCCAACGGTTTAGAACCACAAAGGGTTGGCTCACTGATCGTGACGAATGAAACAATTGGTTGGTCCAGCTTTGATCCTCTACTGTATCGGATCGTCCCTAAGTGGCGTAAGGCGCCCTTGCTCATGACATCTCGTCTTGTGACTGTGACGATACAGGATATGGATCTCATGGAACCGTGGTACTTAGAGGGACGTTTCAAGGTAGACAGGTAGCCGTCAAGCGACTCTTGAAGGATTTTGTGACTCTAGCCAGTCATGAAGTGAGCTTGCTCCAAGAATCCGATGACCATCCCAACGTCGTTCGATACTTTGTGAAAGAATCACTCGATAATTTCTTATACATCGCCCTAGAACTTTGTAACGCCTCGTTGTTCGATCTGATAGAACGACGTCAATTCAAGGAGTACGAGGAACTCGATCGTATCTTTAATGCCAAGAAAGCCTTGAAACAGATCACATCCGGATTAAGGTATCTACACAAGCTCAAGATCGTTCACAGAGATATCAAACCTCAAAACATTCTGATCAGTATCACCAGACCTCTAGCTGCTAGTAGTAAGGCCAGCCATCGATCTCGTAGTGGAGCTTTGGATGACAAAAAGTTTAGAATGTTGATCTCTGACTTTGGATTGTGTAAGAAATTGGAATTGGACGAGAGTAGTTTTGCCCAGACCGCTCATCATGCAGCCGGATCGTTTGGGTATCGAGCGCCCGAGATCCTAAAGGGGCAAGTCAATCTCAGTGAAGTTGCAAATTCCAATTCGAATACGACCAGTTCTACGCTCGAGGGGGATTTGAACGGATCATCCTCCGGCTCGAATCCCGACAAGCTATACCATCGGTTAACTCGATCGATCGATATCTTTTCGTTGGGTTGTATTTATTACTACGTCCTTACCAAGGGTGAACATCCTTTCGGATCTCGTTACGAGAGAGAGATCAATATCTTGAAGGATGAAGTATGTTTGGATCAACTCGATGGGTTTGATGAAGAAGCCTTCGAAGCTCAACAATTGATTAGGTCTATGATCAGACCCAATCCCAAAGAACGGTGAGTGACTTGGTTGTTGACGATATCTTTTTCACGAGGTGATCTTTGCAAAAAAAAAAAAAAAAAAAAAAAAAGGGAAAACTGGTCGTGATTTGGCTAATCGTTCGATCCTTGATCTCTTTTGGGGGCTCAAGACCCGGGGCGGAAGAAGTCCTACAGAATCCATACTTTTGGGAACCTTGGAAACGATTGAATTTTTTATGCGATTGTAGTGATCGATTCGAGATCATGGATCGAGAACCACTGGATGAGACCTTAGTCCGATTAGAAGATCAGGATAAGTTTTACAAGTACCTAAGTCATCACTCGATTCATCCCTCTGATCACCATCCTATTCGAAAGAGAACTTTGGATTGGTACAAGGTCATCGATCGAGGTTTGGTTGATAATTTGGGCAAGTACCGAAAGTACGACGGTGGTTCGATCCGTGATTTACTGAGAGTGATGAGGAATAAAGTGAGTGATTTTTTTTTCTTTTTTGGTTTACTTGGGTTCCGCCGATCCTGTCTGTCGATGTTGAATCTTGGAAACACAATTATCGATTTTCATTTGGGTCGGAACGACAGAAACATCACTTTCAAGATCTACCGGATAGTTTGAAGAAAACCCTAGGAGATGTACCGGAAGGATTCTTGAATTACTTTAGTCGAAAGTTCCCGTCTTTACTGGTTCACGTCTACGAGATCATCGTCGGGAGTCATTTAAAGTTTGAGAACCTATTCGTATCGTATTTTGATACTCTCGATGATCTTTGATCAAAAAAACAAAGAAGCCAATACGTATACCTACCTTTTACCCCCCCCCCCAAAAAAAAAAACAAAAAAAAAAAAAGAAGCGAAAGCACATTGTTCGTGTTATGTTTTGTTGAGCTGTCAGATCATTCTCGACATCCCTTCATCCGAAAGAAACCAAAAGGCTCAAGTGATTAGATTGATCTTGATTCGATCAATGCGTCCATGCCCCCCCCCCAGAAAAAAACAAATACCATATCTTAAATTGCTATACATACATATATATATGGATATATACCTTGAACATGTGGTCGTGACACGTCCGTGTCTTTCATTCGTATGTGTGTATGTATGTGTATATATGTATGTACTTCGTCCTTCCTCAACATCTCTCTTCTCATTTCGATGTGTCGGATAGAATGATGATACCATTATTAGGTTGGTACTCTCGATCATTCAAGACCATGAGATTCGACTTTTTTTCTAGGCCTGCTCTTTAGTACTTACTGGAACTTGTAAAAAGCTTGACTAAAAAAACAACAACAACCCACCCCCATGATGTTTTTTTTTTTTTTTTTTTTTTTTTTTTGTTTTTTAAAAAAAAAATGTTCATCTCCTTCAGTCTTTGGTTCCTCGATCCCAACCCACTCGACCTCGTTCCTCTCCTCCTCCTCCTCCTCCTCCTTCGATCGTCATTTCCATCACCACCACCACCACCTGCATCCTCCCTCGTCACCGGCTCGCGTCACCCTTCGATCGCTCGAGCTCGGCCCGGCTCGACGGCCCCCATCCGCGTCCCCACTCGCCTCGCAAGTACCCCAGACCAGTAAACCCCTCGGCTCTGAGCCCGGTGGGCGTACGTGATCCTCATCTACCCTGAGACCCATATCCCACCCACCCTCCCTCCCCCTCCCTCTCTCTCTGCCGTCTCTAGCCGTCGCCGGACCTCTCTCCCACCCACCGATCCTCAGCTCGGATCCCTCCTGCCCCTTGAGATCCTCCTCCCTCCCTTCCTCCTCCTCGTCTACCTTCCTCCCACTCATCGTACATCCTGGCTGGGGGTCTGATCCCATCGATCGATGCGATCATGGGCCGTAGGATGATTGATGATGATTGCTCCCTGTTATTTTTTTTTGGAGGGTCAACGAGAGAGAGAGAGAGAGAGAGAGAGAGAGAGAAATTAGATTAGATTAGATTAGGGCTGGATTAGTCTTGTTATTATTATTAAGATGATGATGTCAAAGGTTTGTTGTATCTTGTTTCTCTCTCTCTCTCTTTAAGAGATGCATCGAGCAGAGGAAGAGTAAGGTGTGGGTGGGTGTGTTAGGGAGAGTTTGATGATGAAGCGAATGTGATTTGAGATGTGAGTGGCTGAAGCGCCAGGCTAGTGATCATGAGCTGACCACTCCACCGGCTCAGCGACCACTAAACTAACCATCGGTCACGATCGGTGTGTACTCTACCCCAGGATCCCATCGATGGAGATGTGATGATGATGGAGTGTTGAGAGGAGAGGATGTATAGAGAATATGGAGGTGTATAGCTGGTGAATCAGTCAGTAGCTCGATGGGTTTGGGTCAACAAGAACTAGAAGGATCCTGGTGGGTTTTGAGTCATCCGATCTCGAGTTCGTGGTGGGTTCCCCGGAATGGGTGTGAGTTACTTTAAGAATCGCAATCTAAAAAGAGTGGACGAGATTTGATGAGAAAGCAGTAGGAGGAGGAGGACCAGGGGTGCCCTGATGGGGAATGGGAGTTGGGGGTTGGGATGGAATGCAGGACTTGATGGCCGAGGAGGACCTCATGAGCCTCGATCGTCTGCCCTCTCATCCCTCTCACACCCTCGTCTGGCCCACCCCCATCACCCACCCAGTTTTGAGATGGTTCGACTTTCGAGCCTGGATCAGCCCCCCCCACCCCCCCGCGGGGCCTGAAATCCTGGGTTCGTTGGCCGCCAGCTCTGGATCTCTCTGGTTCGCTGGTTCAGCCCCCCCCCCCCCCCCCTTCCCCCCCAGGACCTTCTTGATAAAAAAAAAAAAAAAAAAAAAAAAAAAAAAATCAACATGGATTTTTTCTTCAAAGGATTTGAATGGATTCTTATCATTTTAATAGAAAAAAAAAAAAATGGGGGGTGGTGGGTGGGGGGGGGGGGGGGGGGGTAGGGGGGGGGGGTAGGAACTTGTGAACTCCACCAGAAAGGTTGGTTTGGATTTAGATTTCAGGATTGGAGGAGGTTGAAATCTGATCATGGATCTGGATGGTTGAGTCCTACAAGATCGATCTGCAGATTAAGGGTTCTGAAAACTGGTGAGATTGAGTTGTTGTTATTGTTATGGTTATTATTATTGTTTTTTTTTTTGTTTTTTTTTTTCCTTCTTCTTCTTCACTTTGAATCAAGGGTTGATGAGTATTCTTAGATCTTTTTTTTTTTTTTTTTTTTTTGTTTTATTTTTTTGTTTAAAGAAAACACCCATTTGATTTCAAAAAAAAAAAAAAAAAAAGAAAAAGAAAAGAAAAAAAGGTATACAAAACTTTAGGATGCCTTCTGTCCTGATCAATCGATCCTAACCGATACATACAAAGAATGAAATTGGGGTAAGGGTTAAGGACTATGAATAAAAATGATGTTGATGTGTGAGATTGAGACTAAAAAAAAAAAAAAAAAAAAAAAGAAAGGAAGAAAGAAAGAGAGGAAGGAAAAGTGATAAATAAGTTGGGTTTGGGTTGTGATGAGGTTGATGGAGAAGTTGACTTGAATCTTCAATCACCCAACTAGAAGGCCACTCAAATCCAGGTAGTCCAGTCCCAAAGATTCTTTCAAAAATTCAAACTTGAGTGTTTTTTTTTTTTTTTTTTTTTTTTTTTTTTTTTTTTTTTTTTTTTTAGTTTTTAGAGATTGAGATGATTAAAATTTGGGAGTTTTTTTTTTTTTTTTTTTTTTTTTAAAAAAAAAAAAAAAGATCAGGTTAAGATTCAAATTGACAGTTTGATGAAATTCTAAAACTTGAAAAAAAATAAAGAAAAAAAAAAAGTTAATTAACTAATTAGTTGTTTTATTTTGATCTTTTATTATTTTGATTTTTATTTGATGATGATCATCAATTACTTCTGCTTTAATTAGTTTAAAACTCAAAGACTTGGTTCCTAAGTTTTTTTTTTTTTTTCTTCTTCTTCTTTTTTTGTTTTTGTTGATTTTTTTTTTTCTCTCAGGGGGAAATTTAGATGGACCAATGGGTTCATGAAGAGGATACTAATCAGATCAAGACTTTTGATGGATTCTGAATCAATCAAAAATTGATTTTCTTTTTCTTAAAAAGGAAAACAAAAACAAAAATTGATTCCAGCTCATCTCTGTTCTCTCTTTCTCTTTTTTACATTTGGTCTTGAGCTTTTTATCTGTTTAATTGTAACTATTGATTCATTTATCATTATTAATATCATTATTATTATTATTATTATTTTTCAACCTGCTCCCCAACCTTTTTTTGTTTCAGTGGAAAGGTAAAATTGGCCTCATTTCAATCAAATCTATCTCTAATGATTTCAATGGATTGATTTGATTTTTTTTTTATGGATTGATGTGTGAGCATGAAGGATTGAAATCTATCCAGAAATCTCAACTAATTCCTAAATTTGGTTCTAGAAAAAGTAAACCAATATTTTTTTCAAAAAGAAAAAAAAAAAAAAAAAAAAAAAAAAAAAAAAGAGAGAGAGAGAGAGAGAGGAAAAACAATGTTGGAATCATAGTGAGTTTTTATGAGACTAGTGAAACATGATGGATCTGAAGCAGTTCATCTTTTTAGGATTTTTAACCATGCATATTTTTTTTTTTTCTTCTTTTCTTCAATGAAAAAAAAAGAAAGCATTTTTTTTTTTTTTTAGAAGTTGAAGAATACTTTTTAGGATTGTTTAAATTCATATTTTTTTTGAAGAAGTTACTTTTATTAATTTATCCTTAAGGATCAATTTAAATATCAAAAAAAAAAAAAAAAAAAAATGAAGACTCAAATCAAAATATAAAAATACCAATCTTTTGGATTTGATTAATTTTAGACAAGAAAGAAAGTAAGATCAGAAAAAAATTTATGATTCAATGGGAGTTTTTTTTGTATTCAAAATGTGCCCCTAAATATATATTTTTATCTTTATGAAAAATTGTTTAATTCAAAAATTTATGCAGAAGTTTTGAATCCAAAATAAAATCTTCAAGATTGTTTGGGAAAATGGGCCCAAATCTGGAAAGATGTTGGATGATTTGAAATCTGTTGACTTGGAATCAAGGGACAAATTTCAAAAAATAGTGACTCATGATTTCATCCAAAAAAATTTGAAGGTTGGAAAAGGGCTCTGAAAATTTGGTTTATCAAACATCATCCACTTGGCCACTTTAGCCCTTTGGAAACAGGTACCAAGGGGGATCTAGGTGAGGAAAGGGGGGGAAGGGGGGGGGGGGGAGAGAAACATCATTTTCATGGCCACAAAACACCCTGGAAAAATAGTGTCTCAGAAAAGAGGGTCTCTAAGAACCCTGAAATTTATTCATTGGGGTCAGGCTTTCTGGGAAGGATTGTGTAGTGGGCTTTATAAGAACCAATAAACCACTCAGTATGACCATCAGGTTACATATTTTGGCATAAAAATGATCTAAAAGGGGTTTATATAGAAATTTTAATCCCATGGATTGGTAAGGCAACACAGAAAGGGACCTCAAATGGAGCTCACTGAGTACATAATTTTTCCTCTTTTTATTTTTATTCAGCAAGGTTACATGTGCAAAACCATTTTTACATATGGAGGCATCCTATCATATTTTTTCAATTCATACATTCAAACCAACACCTATATCATATGATAAACTAAAATCACATCAATTCAAACAAAAACTATCCAAACTCAATTATTTTAAAAATTTAATTTTCTTGAACTAAAGAGCTTTTTTATGAATGAAGTTTTAATTGGGAAGGAGGTTCAAGAATATCAAATTTTGAACCTTTTGCTTGGAAATATCATCACAAGTTTGTTTCAATCTTATCAATACTTGACAATTCACTCAAGAAATAAAAATATTCAAGAAGATTCATTCATTATCTGGATCCTCTTCATGTTTAAGACAAGATTCTTGAAAGGATTGAAAAGGATGAAAAAAAAAACAGGAATATGAAGGGGAAAATTTGAAATTCATTGTTTAGAAATCTGGGTAAGAATTAAAAAGAAATGGGTAGAAAAAGAAATTATCAGACAGTTTTTTTTTGAAATTGAAGATTGGATGGCAATTTGAAATGGAAGAAAATAATTCAAGTAAGAGGAAATCCATGAAATAAGACAATCAGGACAAGCTTTCCATTGAGAATTTGCTTTGGTGGTGCAGGATGTTACAAACTTATTGGATAAAGACAAACATTAATCATAGAAGATACTATTATGAAGTATGAATATTCTCATCAGAGAGACAAAATTGGATGAGAATAAGGAAATGTGATGTACACATAAACAGGTGTTTAACATCAAAATTGAAACAAAAGTTGTTTTGATAGCTGAAAACTTCTATCCAAGTTTTTTTTTTTTTTTTTTTGTTCCAAATTGTTTCTACAAACTCAGAGATTTTGAATGGCTTTTTAAAATAGGAAAGGCATGTATAAAATTTTGAATTTGAGTAATTGGACAATTTTTTCTCTCAAAAATAAGTATGATTTTGTATTTCATTTTTATTTGCTGTCTTTTTCTCCAGAGTTTCCTCATCATCTCATTGCTTTAAAAATTTCTTTTTAAAAATATTTATCATATTCCATATCTTTCAAAGGATTTGTAGTATTATATATCTTGAAGAACATTCATCATATTGTATAAATTGAAAAAGATAAATTATTCTGTGAATTTTTTTGATGGAAGGAAATTCCTCAGTTGACAGGCTTGGAAAGAATTGATCATTGAAAATTTCTTCATATCTTACTTATTGAACACTTGAGCTTAAAATAAAAAATTGAACTATTTGAAGGGAAGCTGATTCAAGATGTTCAATTTACAAACTATGATTCCTAGAGAGGAATTTTTCACTGATCTGGAATTTAAATCAATGAAATTTCCTTGTGAAGAATTTAAAGAATTCATAAATTTAGTTTATAGAGAAACGAATTATTTTTGGGTGAAATAAATTATTTTGAAGTATCAAACCATTGATGAGATTTCTGTAATATTCATAGAATTCAAAGAGAATGGTTTGATGATAAATATTAAGAGGTTTATCAACAATGAATAGAATATGAATTTGAGTCAGAAATTTGAGATTTTGGTGAAGTATTAATTGACTATTATTCTTTTCAAAACTTCAATTAATAAAAATAATAATTGAATAGCTCAGAGAATAGTTATCAATTTTTCAAAATAATTAATAGATATTATTTTTCAGTCTAGTTTTCAAACTTCTATGTGCTGATTTGTTAAAACATTATCTATTTTGAATTTGATTTGTTTTAGTTTGCCCCCTAACTAGGTGATTTGAAAGTTATATCTTAGATCAAATACAGGTGTGCTTTTTTGATATGGCCTAATAATAAAATGTTATATGATATATTTACCATCTTTGAGAAACTTTATCCATGGTAAGGATTTAAAATTTGAGGGAAGTAAAATTTGAATCAAGAATAGTTAAGTCTTATCTGTGAATTTAGCACATCCAGAGGTTTTTTCAGACAATTTTAACAGAAGAAAATGATGATTATGAGAATGGTAAGGTAAAAAATTGATAAACCAAGGTTTTAAAAATTAAATCTGAAGAATAAGACAAGTCAAATATTTCTAAATGTGGAATATTAGTGTGGTCATTAAACCTAATGACAGGTATGTTGAATAGAAGCCTCATGATTCTACTTCAGAATATGAAATAGATAAACTTTGGGAAAGTTTTTTTTTGATAGATCTCCAGATTTAAGTTCAGAAATTTTGAAAAGGGTGAAAAAAAAACAGCTTTGAAATATCTAAAAATTATTTTTATGGAGAAAATTGGAAGTAAGTGGTTTATAAATAATTTGAAGATTTAGAGAACAATAGTTTTTTAAGATTGTTTAAGAAATAATTAAGGCAAAAAAGTAAGAAGGTTGTGGGTTCTAGAAAATGTTTGAATGCGAATTTTGATAAAAAATGAGATTTTTGAATATCCAAGGTGTTTTTGAAAATTTTTCAAAACAAGAGAATTTTTTGAATAACAAGCACTGTTTTCAAAAAATTCAAAGCTTTCAACCTCCAGGTATATTTTTTCTCCCTCAGTTAATTTTTATGAAGGTTTCAGAAAATCCAATTTTGCAACACAATGATTGATTTTTTTTTTTTTTTTTTTAAAAAAAAAAAAGGATTATGAAAAAGTTTAAATTTGAATTTTGAAAGTTTTCATAGAATGGTTGTCTGAACCCAAACTCAAAAAAAAAATAAAAAAATAAAAAATGAAAAAAAAATAAAAAAGGGGAAAAAAAAAAGGAAAAAAAAAGGAAAAAAAAGGGAAAAAAAAGGGAAAAAAAGGGAAAAAAAGGGAAAAAAAAAGGGAAAAAAAGGGAAAAAAAGGGAAAAAAAGGGAAAAAAAGAAGAAGTAGATATAAACAAAAAAAATATTGATGAAGATAATGGGGAGGATTTTATAAATTTAACTCTATCTTGTTATAGATTATGACAAGAAGCTAGATCATTATCTAACATTTCGAGTCAAATGTAACACAAAGTAGTCTTCAGAATTAGTAAAGCTTATGAAAGCTTCTTTAGGAGAATAATACAAAGTTGTTTTCTTGAGTAAATTCTTTTATTTTTATTGAGGATTGAAAATCTCATTTGATTGAACTAATTAAAATATAATTCAACATAGAAGGTCTTTGTATATCCTAGAAAGTGCTGGGGATGAAATTTAAAAATTTCAACCAAGTCATCAAGTTGGATCAGAGAAAATTATGTGGCAGAATTAATAAAAAATATATATCTTGGAAGATGAAAAGGATTTTAAGATCAATTTTAGTCAAATTTCCACTCAGAAAGTTCTAAAGATGAAATTTTTTTTGGAATCTCATTCAGTCATCAAATGATTATAGATAGGAGATGGTTCCTCTTGATTATTTCTCAGAAGTGAAAAAATTCAGAAATTTATTTTTAAATTGTTGTCTTGTGAAAAAGTTTCGAAAATAAGATTAAGTAGAAATTAATATAATTTAAAGTATTTTTGATTTATTTTGAGGGAGCACAGGTTCTGGGGCTCAAAAATTCAAAAATTCAGTTTCAAATGATTCAAAATTGATTATTTATTCTGATAAAAGTTGAGAAGATGGTAATACCACAGATTTAAAAATTACAAGTTTTTTATCTTTGATTTAAAATGAGGTTTCTGAATTCATTTTTTTATAAAAAGAGGCTGAGTATACAGCACAATTAGATTTTTCACAGGCGTAAAAATTTTTGATTAATTATTTGAAGACACATATAAGCTACAAGGGTTTGATTTTTTTAAACTATGATGACAATATTTCTATTTCATTACAAGAGGAAAATTGTTTAAATTCAAGAACCAGGAATATAGATTTTTATTGCAAGCACATAAGGGATTCATTTAATTGTGGACATATAGTGTTTTAGTACATACCCACGAGGGCAATGACAGCAGAAATTTTGACTAAGGAACTAGATAGAAAAAAATATAAAGGAATTTTCTAGCATAGTAAAAATATCGTTTTTGGAACCATTTTCAAATATTGGCTTTGTTTGCCATATGAGTGCATCCTAAAGTTATTCCTGACCTCAACAATGCAAATCTTGCATCTCATTCCATCACACCAGGAAAAATTTCATGCTCACATGGGTCAAAAGACCCTGCTCTCCAAATTTGGGGAATTATAACCTAGTTTGAAGCCTCACATGTTAAGAAGGTTTTTATTAAGGGGTTATGTTTTGATTATGGCAAATTTGGGCCTAGTTCACAAGCTTCTAATCCAAAGTTCTTATAATATTTTGACAATTTGGGATATTTTTTGCAAGATTTTGAGTTATCCAAACCCCATTTGTTTGGTTTGAAGGGCCAGAATTTTCTCACCAGTAATTGATTGGAATGAAATGGAGTGCCATTGGGCTTCCAGGGAAATTGGAAATTTTCCTGGGGGGGCCTTTTATGATGATTGCTTTAATTTTTCTGTTAAATATTCCATTTATTTTTGTTTGAATACTTATTTCCTCATTTATTTTTCTTTCAGTGGATCTTGTTTCTTTGGTTTTTTCCCCTTCTTTTTAATAACAAAATTAATCTATTGAACTTCATTTAATACCTTCCCTAGCACACTCAATAATTCAGTCTTTCCCCCAAACTCATTCTCCATGCACATCTTTCAGAGCCATCTTTCAATCCTTTTCTTTCTTTCAATTTTCTATTCTCCAATTCTAGCATCAATTCCCAAAATAATTGAAAAATATCCACTCAATCTCTAACTCTTTCAAATCTTTTCTATTAATTTAAATGCTAAGAGATAGTAATGCTAATAATTCTATTTTCTGATTCTCCCTTTATGGCATTCCAAATATCAGCTCAAGTCTCATTTCCCCCTTTCTCAATTTTTGAATATCTTTATTATAACTTTTATTTATCTTGCTTGATTCTGCTTATTATTTGGGAACTTCTTTCAATTTTTTCTTCCTCAATCTAACTCTTTCATCATCTCCTATTTATTTTTTATTGATGATCTATTATATTGTGAAATTTAGCCTCCTTGTTTCATCTATTTTGACTCTTTAGCCAAAAAAAAATATTCCAATAAAAATTCTTGGTCAAATTATTGGAGCTTAAAAGCCTTTTTGGGGACAGTTTCAGGTCAGGGATGGACACTGAGGCATCTCTCTACACTCCCTAGCCTTTCGATAGGAGGAAATTTCAACAGAAAACCAATAGAGTAAACCATTTTTTCATTAAAAAAACTATGGTGTGTACCAGAAACAATTCTGGGCTTTCTGAAAAAAAAAATCAATTAAAAGGCTGGTGGAATTGAGGGAAATTTATAACCCCCCCCCCCCACCCAATCAAACCATGGGTTTTAAATCCTATTTTTGAAGTGAAAAAAACTATTTTTATTTAAATTTTTTTTGAAAACCAATATTATAACAATAAACGTCACCTTGGAAGAAAGGTAAGGTTGAATTTTTGCAAAGCCAAATACAATTTGGCTCCAAAATTTGGTAACATGCAACCACAGATAAAATGAATATATCTCTGAAAAAAAATTCAAGGGTTGGACTTTGGGAGGAGGGAGGCTGGTTGGTTGGGTGCAACCAGCTTTGATTTTACTCAAGGGGAGCTTTTTTAGGCTCACATTTTCAAAACCTGGAAGGCCAACCTGACAAATGTCTCCAGGAGCCAACCCAATTCTTTTTTTGTGCACAACTTTTTCCAAACATAGACAGGTTCTAAGATTTACTTTAACCACCATATGTGTTAACTTGAAATTTTAATTCAAATTTGTGGTCCTGAAACAGTGCTCCACTTGAAAAATCCACCCCTTTGGAAATTTGCACCTAAAAAAGTTTTCAAATATTTGATTATGAACACTGAAATAAAAAACAAAGGGAGTAGCCTTGAAGAATCATAGAAATTCTTTGAGGAATCCAAGGGAAGAAGCTAATTATTTGGGAGTTGATTTCTCAGTTGGTTGGACTGTGATTGGTCTCAAATCAATCCTATTTCAGATGAGTTGAGTTTTCAAGGGATTTTGGAATTTCAAAAATAATTTTTCTTGTACGGCACACAGAATTTCAAATGATAATCATATGAAATAATTAGTTTCTGAATAGTTGTAATGGAAAGAAAACAATCAATATTTTTATGGTCAAGCAAATTTAGAATAAAAAAAATTATGAGTTGCACAGGGAAAAAGAGTATCAGAAGAGCATAGGGAAACATTGGATTGGTCACCAAATGTATACAAAAAGATTTTAATATGTAAATTTTGATTGGAAACAACATTAATTGAAAACTAGTAACAAACAGGAGTGGATAGATTGCATGTACACACTTGGATAGAGTGCCTGAGTGAAAATGATAATAACTGGTGCAATTAGGCACAATATTCACACTAGCTTGTTGTTTTAATAAGATTGAATATAAGAGATCATTCCATGGGGAGTATTGCTTTGTTTGAAGGAAAATAGTAGACTAGTTCAGGACATTTCATTGAATACTGTTGAGGCAAGATTTATAATTTGGTGTAGGAAATGGAAATTTTTTGGGTAGATGTTGGAAAATATAGGCAGAGGTAACTCTCTTCAAGTAAAATCACAAAGACTAATGAGTACTTTTGAAGATGAAAAAAATTACTGGGAACTCTAGTGTGAAGTTGAATCAAAATATTTTTATTGTTTTTTCTGATGAGAAAGTTAACAGGCTAATTTGGTTTTACTAGTCACAGAAATAGGTTGAAAGGGTTGTCTAGGTGAATAAATGGGGGGTTGAGGAGGGGGGGACCATGTATGTCACCAAAAAAAGCATTGGGGATGAGATTAAAACAGGAGATTTGCTCCAAGACAACAAATAGCCATGAATTAGGGCCATTTTGGCTGCAAAAAGAGGGATTTTGGGCTTTGATAGGGCCAATAGACCATCCAGTTGGACTAAAAGGTCTTAAATTTGAAATTGAAAAAAATTCAGAAGAGGATTATATGGGTATTTCAATCCCACAGCTTAAATAGGGACCAAATCAAAGGCTCAAGGATGTATTGTGGGTATTATTGAGCTCACTGAGGGTGCAATTTTTAATCTTTTTTTTGTAATTCAGTAATTTTACATCTGCAAAAACTCCTTTATAAAACAATTATTTTGTCTAGTTTTTTTTCAATTAATTAATTCAAATCAATACTTGAATTATACCATCCACTACAAAAAAATTAAATTTCAACCAATATAATGAAAATCTATAACTCAAAGCATTTAATTTGATTCAATTACAAAGCTTACTTGGAAAATTGGTTGATATTGAAGCCAAATTTTAAGAACCTGAGGGGTATGCAAAACAAGCATAAAAATCATAAGAAAAAATATTTTTTTATCAATTTTATGTTTCAAAGGATTCATGTTGATGTTGGTCACATTTTAATATGAAATTTTGAATAAGAATAAAAAATTAAATGAGGTGAGGATTTTCAATGTAACAAAAACACAATAAATTATAGAGAATTAATGTCACAAAGTGGCATCATATTTAAATATCACTCACCTAATCATAAATAATTTTAAACAAAGAGTGTGACAATTAATAATTGAATATTTAAAATCAATATAATATCTTTGAATATACTTGCTATTCTTTTTTCTGAAATAATGAATGCTGTTTTCTGGTTTCATTCTTGGGCTTTAAAAATTATTTTCAGCAGATAATAAAAATTATTTTAAATTCAAATTGAAAAAATAATCATAGACTTCATTGTGTCATTTTCAATTTAATTTTATCATGAGAACCTTCTTTTTCTAATATAATTAAGCATGAAGGATGAAAGATTGAATGAATTTCAACAAGAAGAAAAATCATAATCATTCATATATTTTTCCATCTTTAAATGAGATCATGTACAGTAACTTTAATAAAATAAATTGTTTTTTTTTGAAGTCCATTGATAAAATATTATTAAACTTTTAACTAAATAAAACAGTGAAACATACTGAGAATATTGATTCTCAATGATTCTAAAATATGTGTAGTTATTATATTTTTGTTTTTTTTTTTGAATTTGATTAGTATAAACAAAGAAGATGATGAATGTTGAAATTTTGAGTAAATTACATTAATAAAAATAATGAATTCCAGGAATCATCTATCTCCATATTTTTGAGTTCTTCAGGCGTTGCAGGACTCATATTTGAAAATTTTGATATTTTGGAATCATAATTTATGACATAACTAAGATTTCTCATTGCATTTTTTGATCCTATTTGGAAATACTTGAAAATTTGACCTTTAATTCTTTCAAAAGGTAGGTCAAATTTTTCTTGGTGAGCTATTTAGTTCTTATGGGAGAAATTTCTATGAGATCACCACAGTCCCACAAAAGCATAAAATCAAAATATTTCCAAAAATTCTGAATTTAAAATAAAAGTCGTGAAACTATGGAATCAAAATTATCCAAATGTTAATCTAAATTACAGTTTTTTGTTTTCTTGAAGAAAATATGGGTCTTGAAGAAAACATGGGTCTTGAAGAAAATATGGGTCTTGAAGAAAATATGGGTTTTTTCTTCTTTATTTTTTTTATTTATAAAAATTGTCTCAAAGAGTCAGTAGTTTTTTGGGGGCTCATTGATGAACTAATAATTTATAAGATCCTTTGGGCCTTCAAATAAATCACAGATTTCCACGTTTTTTATTATCATACTTTTTAGTGATTGGATTGTCAAAAGATTTTCCAAACATTGGAAATTCAATTTTTTATTTCCCATGATAAGCTCAAGAATTTGATTCATGAGAAGGGAGGATTTTTTTTTCAAAATAGATTATTTGAGGGTGTTTTAAGAATTTTTATTTTCTTATTGTTCTATTTCATGATTTGAAATATTTAAATTATGTTGATATTATTTATTCATGGCATCTGAGTGATTTAGTGAGGTATTTCATCAATAAATTAAAGAAACATTCTCCAAGCTTCTTTGAAATAATTATAAAAAATGGTAGGAGCCTTTTTAAATTCACAACCTTGGGTCCTGAAGGGATGTGAAACACCATTCATGACACATGAAACCCCCTGGGGGTTGTGTACTACTTCTTTACAACTCATTTGGGTTGTGAAAAAGGGTTCCAAAACCAAATGAGTTGTGAACAATTAGTACACAACCCAACGGGGGTTTCATGTGTTTTAAACAGTTATTTTGACAACTCTTTGCCTCAATGGGCCATTTTAGGGGGTAATTAGGGGTACCTAGGAACCCCTGGACCACATTTGAGTGCCATAAACCCCAATTTGGTGATGTTTTATACATTTTGGGATTATTGGACCACAAAAAGAACTTGTAAAATGTCCTGCAAACTCTCTTCCCCCAAAATGAAAAATTCTGCCTATTGGAAAAGCAAACTCTTTTCCCAAACCATACACAATACTTTCCTGTTCAATAATTTTCTTTTTCTCAAGCCAAAAGTGAGTAAACTTTTGAGTTTTTGAATTGAAAGTTGTATTGAATCCTGAATTTTCTTTGGATTTGTTTGGATTATGGCAACAGTGGCAATCCCAAGCCCCCCTGGTTTCAAAATTGCTGCATTGAAGCACTTAATCAATAGTGCCGTTAACAAAGATGTGAAAGAATCTAGGGATTCTGGAAATAAAAAAATTGAAGCCCCAATTGCATCCTCATCTAGAGTTAAAATTGAGGAACAAGATGTTTTAAAACTGGAATTTACTAGTGGTGGTGTGTAAAATTTAATGTGCAATTTGATTGATTTGATTTGATGCAAACTAATGTAACTATGTAACTATGAGATGCCAGAACCCCTTGACCCTCCTCCTGTGAGAGTCTTTCCTAGCAGGAAAGAAGCTGAATACTATTTCCAAAAGTGGGCCTCCATGCATGTTTATGCTTTGAAAAAATTCAACTCAAAGAGAAAAAAAAATATGTAGACCTAGCATGCAACATACATGAAATAGGCTCAGGGCCTTTGCTCACCAAACAGCAAAGAAAAATTCACACAAGAAATTTTGGGTGTAAACTCATGATCTTTGAAAGTTGAAACTCATGATCTTTGCAAGTTGTACAGTAGCAGATCTCACATGGTGCCTCTCCATTAGAAATGACCAACATAATCATCAACCATCTTCAAAAACCCCCAGTGCATCCTCAAATGAGGAGAATCTCTGGTGTGTCCTCAAATAAAATTAAGGAAGGCATGAAAGGTGGGCTTCATAAAATTCAACTCAAAAGGAAATTGATCACAATTTATGGTGGAGAATATGTTGAAAATAGAACAATCTATAACACTAAGTGCAATTTAAAGGCAGCAGAACTCAATGGTGAAAGTGTTATGGACCTGCTATTTGAAAAGCTCCAAGATTCTCAATGGTTTTCCAGGTCAAAATTCATTTGAGAGGGGCACTTAGATTCCCTGTTCTTTTCTCATCTTGAGTATATAAAACTTTGTAAAAACTTCCATCATATTGCTTTCTTGGATTGTAATTAGGAATAAAAATAGTTACAGCATACCACTATTGCATGCTGTAGGAATGGCTGCCAGAAGGAATGCTTTTGCAAGGGCTTTTGTTTTTATAAAAAAAGAAACATTTGAGTTCTACAGTTTGGAGGTGAATCCACTAAAGGAGTTTGTTTATGATCCAGAGAGGCTTCCCAAATTCTTTATGACATACCATGAAAAAGAGCTGATTTAGGCTATTCAACATAGTTCCCCTGAGTCATCCAGACACTTGTGCTCTTGGAAACTTTCTAAAAATATTCAAGCATATTTCAAATTTTGTTTCATTAATGATGATGAAGGATGGAGAAGTTTTATTTCTGTGGGTGGTAGCACAAAGGTAGATTAGAAAAGGTCAAACAAAGACTTTATGTTGAAGGCATCAATGAGAAGATTACCTCTTCAAGATGGCTTTCAAAGTTGAATATGGGTCAAATAATAGCAGATACTTATGCAAGGCCAATTTTTTTCATTTCATTGGATTCATGTTTTACTTATACTCCTAATAAAATGGGTGCAAAACAACCATCAGAGGCCATCTTCTTTTCCTTTTTTAAAAATAATCACTGGGTTCATTTATTACTTGAGGGAGATATGATTCCAAGCCCGCCAATTTTATCAAAAAATTCCTATTTTATTTCAAAGAAATCTCCTGTTTGGTTTGACCATCTCAAAGATCAACTGTATTTTTATTCTAATTAATAGAAATCATATAATTTAATCATTTGGGGTTTCATTTCATCATTTGTGTTTGGTATAACATTTACTTCTGATGCTGATCTTTCAATTCCATCAATATAAAGGGTTATCACATTTTGAACTTCATGATGTTGAGGGTTTCAAATGAGATTTTATTTTTAAGTCAGTTCAACTTGTTTTGGGCTGATCCAATCATAAGGAGCTTTTTGACTTCTTATGATGGGATCAGCTTAAAACAAGGTGATTTTTTTTGGGTGTTCTTACTTCAGGGTTAGTCCATTGGGGTGGACTTGTATCAATTCTAATTCAATGGACTAGCCCTATATTTTGGTGGGTTGATTTAATTTTGCACTAGTCAAATGAAATAAGCTCAACTGGTGTTGGGCTGATCCCATAATAAGAAGTATTTTTACTTCTTAAAATGGGATCAGCTTAACACAAGTTGAACTTGTTTTTTATTTGGTTTTTTTACTTTAGGGCTAGTCAATTGAGGTGGACTTACATTCCTCTTTTTGGGGGGTTGATTGATTTAATTTATGAAATGATAAACTGGAATGATTATATTGTATTTTTTTTATTTCAGGGCTGTATTGTATAAATATTCTTCCTTTTCATTTTTTTTTGGGGCACAATTTTTTGATTTTTTTTGATTTTTTGATTTTTTTTGATTTTTTGATTTTTTTAAATTTTTTGATTTTGTAATTTTATTTAGGGTGATGTTAAATTCACCGCTCCAGCCGTGTGGGAGCCGTGTACATGGCTCCAGGCGTGTGGGAGACGTTTACATGGCCCCACAAGGCCTGTGGGAGTCGTGTAGGGCCCCTCAACACGTGGGGGCCCATACACTACTCCATATAATCTATATTTATTATTTATTATTTATTATTTATTATTTATTATTTATTATTTATTATTTATTATTTATTATTTATTATTTATTATTTATTATTTATTATTTATTATTTATTATTTATTATTTATTATTTATTATTTATTATTTATTATTTATTATTTATTATTTATTATTTATTATTTATTATTTATTATTTATTATTTATTATTTATTATTTATTATTTATTATTTATTATTTATTATTTATTATTTATTATTTATTATTTATTATTTATTATTTATTATTTATTATTTATTATTTATTATTTATTATTTATTATTTATTATTTATTATTTATTATTTATTATTTATTATTTATTATTTATTATTTATTATTTATTATTTATTATTTATTATTTATTATTTATTATTTATTATTTATTATTTATTATTTATTATTTATTATTTATTATTTATTATTTATTATTTATTATTTATTATTTATTATTTATTATTTATTATTTATTATTTATTATTTATTATTTATTATTTATTATTTATTATTTATTATTTATTATTTATTATTTATTATTTATTATTTATTATTTATTATTTATTATTTATTATTTATTATTTATTATTTGTTATTTATTATTTATTATTTATTATTTATTATTTATTATTTATTATTTATTATTTATTATTTATTATTTATTATATATAATTTCTTATTTCTTATTTATTATTTATTATATATAATTTCTTATTTCTTATTTATTGCTTATTGTTTATGATTTATTATTTATTATTTATCATTTATTATTTATCATTTATTATTTATCATTCATCATTTATTATTTATCATATATCATTTATTATTTATCATATATAATTTATTATATATAATTTATTATTTATTATTCATTATTTATGATTTAGTGGAGGCTACACAACTTGATTTTAGTTGCATACCCTGCCGTACAACTCAAATGGGACGTGCAGCATGCCACACAGCCCATTTGAGCCGTGTAGCATGCCACACGGCTCATTTGAGTTGTTTAGGGTGCCACACAGCCCATTGAGTCGTGTACATAGCTCTGTAGCCGTGAATTTAACATTACCCTTTTATTTATTCATGGGGAAATGAATGTCCATCCATGGGCCTGGAGTTGTGAAATTTTCACAACTTTTTTTAACTTTTGAGATTTTTTTTTTATTTTTTCAAAACTTTTTTTGATGCTTTTTTTTTGTTTTTTTAATTTTTTATTTATTTTTATTTTATTGGTATTATTTATTTATTTTTGATCACAATCCTGGATTTGTGAAAAAGTTGTGAATGGCACACCACAACTCTGTGGGTTGTGGGAAGCCATACAAAACTCAAATGGGTTGTGAAAAATGCCACACAACCCATTTTGAGTTTTGTATGGGTTGTGTATGGTTGTGAATTTATCAGAACCCATATATATATCCAGATTATTCATTATTTAAAAAACTTTTATTTCAGAGCTCACTTGTGCTGAATTTCTGAATGATACATGTAGGACAGATAAATAGAGTTTCATAATAATTTTTCCCCAGGGTGGTGCAAGAAACTGGTAAGTAAATACTCTTTGCACTGGAACCCACTCTGGTTTTAAGGATTAACTAATAATGGAACTTTAATTTCCCACCATATCAGAATTAAGCCCTTCCTTACTGTTTTAAATTATGAAAATTAGTCTGACTGATGTCTGAAAGTTAAGGTTCCACAAATAAATAGTTCAAATATATAAAGTAAATTTATCTGAAATACCAACTAAAAAAACAATCACACCTTCAAAAGAATAAAATTAAAGAACTAAATCAAGAACTTCCTATAATAAGATCCACAATTGCAATTTGATTCTATCTTATTCCACATTATGAGTTCCTCTTTTATTCTTCTTTCTTATCCATCTTCTCATCCTTCATCCTTCTCCCTTCCAAATTAAGAATATGAGTGCCCTTTATTTAATTAAATAATCCCTTTATTTAATGATTTAATGAAATAATCCCTTTATTTAATGATTTAATGAAATAATATTACCGCATAAAAATCCACATTCACCTCTCTATCCAGCTTTGCCACCAATTTAAATAAACCACAAATACCCAACATCAATCTGCAAGATGATTTTGGAAACAAGACCTCCAAATTTGTTGGGTAATCCCTTTTTTGCATTTAATCAACCCTTCTTCCCACTCCTAATTTCCCATCCCACACTTCTCATTCCATCAGATCTCTCACTTACTCTCAAATTCTTCCTGAATAATTCTTTTTTATCTTCCCACAATACTCCAATTCCCCTTCCCTGAGTGGCTCAAAATGCAACATCCTCAAGTGGTATATCATGCCTTAATTTCCAATGTGACACATCATTTTCTACTCTCTTGAAAGTTTCCTTGGCATCCTTGTATTTTTCAATGATTTTTTTCCAAAGAATATGACCTTTCTGCCACATGCTCCACATTCACAGTATTTTCTTAGAATTGTATTAAAATTTCTGCATCCAAAAGAAACCATTTTCTTAAAATATATTATCCTTTAATCTTTTTTCTATGAAATCACTACCCCTGAAACTTTTAATCTCAAACTCTGCAATTCTGCAATTTTTTGACACCAAGCCCTCCTGCCATAAAAATATTCCTCTGAAAAAATCAATAATAATGAAAAAATTTTCTATCATCCATAAGCCTGCAACCAACAAACCAATCCTCTGAAGCTAAGATTATCCCACTTATCTCATCCTCCTGTACAGCAAATGAAGTTCTTAAGCCCTTCTCATTTCTTCCTTTGTCCATATTTTCTCACCACATCCTTCCCCAACCTGAATCCTGTCCCCAGGATATCTCCTTGTCTCCCCTCCTAATTCCCTCCATCAAATTTATTTGGGCAGTCCACAACAAATCCAATGAATCTCTTCCTTTTCTACATGGCTTCCAGTGACAACTTAAACCCCACTGATTTTGCTTGCCCTTGTTCCTCTGATTTACCAGTCTGTGATTCTTTTTAAATCAGAAAAAAAAATTTCTTTCTATTTAAAAATAACTTGGGTTGAAAAAACCCCTTCCTTTCTTTTCCTTGCCATTTCCCCTCCAAAAATCATTCCTGAAAATTTCCCTGCTTCAAATAGGAGCTTTTTTTTAAAAGATGAAAAGTCCATTATAGCCAAGCCTTGGTTAATTTTCACTTCCTGAATTCCTGTGCATCCCTCAGCCAAAGGCACCAGATTTTTAGTCTCATCTCCTCCTCTGTGTTTCCAATATTTTCCAACCTGCCTAGAATGGGCTGAAGCTCCTTTTTTGGGGGGCCATCTGACACAAAAATAATTTTCTGCTTGAATTTAATGCTAAAAAATTCAATATGTTTGCTTCAAGCACTACTAATTTTCCTCCATCCTCTCCTGAATACCCCACTATCCCTCCACTCCTTCAAAACAGACCCACTTCCTTTGCTTCCTTCCCAAAGGCTCCTACTTCACAACCACACTCTGTTTTTGCCATCTCCCATTTGCCAGAGTCCCTGCTTCCCACTTTCTGTTTTCCTGCTTCAAATTTTCTGATTTATTTTCTCTCTCTCTCTCTCTCTCTCCTTTTTTTTCTTGAAAAACATAATATTTTTCCTTCTGCAGTGTCTGACTGTCTTTTTCTGTCTATCAGCTCTATCTTCCATTTATCAAGCTACAGAACCAAATCCCCCTCCCCCCCCCCTCATTGACTGGATCAAATTCCCCCCACCATAGTCCCTTGATCTTTCCTTCCAATTAAATCTAATCAGCACTACCAAATTCCTAGAAACTATGAGGCTTAATATTCCATTCTTGAGGCGGACTTTAACTCATTCCTCTGTTATAAAAATTCCTGATTCCTTGACTTTCTCTGCAGTTATAATGGTATTCTGTTTGAAAAAAGGTGTGATTTTATGAAGAATTATCATTTGTCTCATTGGTAAATATAAATTATTCTCTGGAATTCACTCCTTTTTTAATCAGTAAAATTTTTTATAAAACATTTATTTACACCTATAAATAAATTTTTTCCACTTTTAATGGGTTGTGTTTCTTTTGAATTTCCATTTTCTTCCAGAAAACAATTTCAAATGAATATTTTCCTGGTAAGGCCCCAAATTATTTTTTGCAAGAACCTGGATGGTGGATGCTCTTTCAGCAGAAACTCCTTCCATGTCTATGAATAAGTAATCATGTAACTCTATCACTCTAATCTATGAGAATTAACCACTTTTGTGATGTTTTACCCTCTGAAACTTATTCTGAGTGAGCTCTGAAATTCCATGTTCTAAAGTCTAACTCTTGTGAACACATTGAATTTAAATTGGCTTTAAACTACCACTGTTCATTTTAAAATCTGTGGTTGATGTACAGACCCAATTGGTTGAAGGGGAAATATCAAAGGAGGCTCCCATCTTTTTGGGTGATTGAACCAACTTAGTTATTTATAAACTCAGAGAAACAGGAATATTTTTTTTCTTCTGTTTTGATCCTCATGACCATTAGATAAAACAGGATTTCCTCCATTTTATGCTAAAAACTTGGAGTCTTTGGTTGAAATATTTGATGGCTTGGTTTATGGACCACCCCCATTGGTTGAACACCTGACAAGTGGTGTTGACTAACTGCCACATGGGCTTGATTACCAGCAAAAAATGGCTTAAAAAAACAACTTCATTGAAAACCCCACCAAACTGAGTGGATTCACCACATTTTGAATCTAATAAATAAATTTCTCCACAATCCAACTAAAAAACAAATCACACATTTGGAAAGAATAACCAATATTCCCCAACTACACTAAGAAATCATAAGAATAAATTTAAAATTTTAACTCAATTCTATCTTCTTCTGCAGAAGTATTTCTCTTTTCTTCTTCTCTATTTTCCATCTTCTAATTGTGCACCCTCCTCCATTTTTGAGTAAAAATAAAATTGCCCCTTTATACAATAAAATGATATCATTCCAAAACAATCAAAATGCACCTCTTTCCAACTTCCCCCACATTTGAAGAATCCCTGCATAGCCAATTTCACTCTAAAAAACATCAGAAAGAATCCCACTGCATTTCTACAGCTTTCTCTTAATTTTTTTTCCATTATTCCTTCTTAAGTCCTTATTTACCATCCTGCATTTCTCCTTACATCATATCTTTCACTTCTTGTCACATACTTCCTGAATACTTCCTGTTTCTCTTCCCAAAAAAAATACAATTCCCCTGACATGAGTTTCAAAACATGCAAAATTCTCAAATATTATCCCCAATAAATTGATCACCTATTTGCTTTGGTGAAACATCCTTGGATAGCCACTCAAAATGAATAAGTCCAGTTTTCTTGGAATGCTTGGCTTTTACACTGATTGTTGTCCCAAAAATATGAAATTTGTTGTACAAATTTATGAAGCCTTTTTCTGTATTCTCCGCAATCACTTCCTCTGGAATTCATCATCTTGAGCTCCAAAATTCTTCAATCCTTCAACACCAACCTGTTAATTTATATCAAGAAAAATTGAGGAATTTATAGCTAACAAAGACCAATGGTTCTGACAAAAGAGAAGCGTAAACAAGGAATGACAGGTGGAACCAAATGATTGTGAATTCCTTACCCACAATGTTTTCAGACTTGAGGAGACCCAGAAGAGGGCAGAAATGAGGAGATAGACAAACAGTCTGAGATATTTAACAGAAAGTGGGCGAGGACAGTTCATGTGCCAATGAGTTGACTTTGAATCTCACATTTGATCAAAACTTGTTAGAGAAGTTGAAGGTTTTGATGGTGTGAATTGATAATGAATTTGAGGAGATGAGTGTTGTTGTAGGATGAAAGCGGAATCACTAGGTAGACATGTTGTAAGAGTTGTCAAGGTGCAGGTGTATTGGGATGAATTTGACAAGGGTGATTTTAGAGTTGGATGAAGGATGAGGGTCAAGGGATTCAATAAGCTTGAGGGGGTTTTGGGGTGGGGAGTGAGAGGATAAGAGAGAGGAGGATTGTAGAAGGTTTGGAGTGAGGAGAAGGGAGAACAAGAAGGAGTGGAGAGAAAAAGGTTGAGTCAGAATTGAGTTGGAGGCAGGGATAAGATTGGAGGGAAGGATTCAAGGATGGAGACAAGCGGAGGGAGCTTGGAGATTGGAATTTTTTCAATGAAAATTATAAGGAAGTTGGGTAGAAGACAGAAGTGGGAAGCTTCAATTGTGGAGTCACCACACTGGGATCTGATGTTGGAGCCAATGAGGAGGGACAGATGATGACACACTGCTGTAATCAAATGTAAATTGAAATTATTGATGAAGTAAGGTGGGCAGTAGAGGACTGTAGAATGGGTATCCTTAAGGAGTTGGCAAGCATTTGATTGGAGGTAACTAGGCAGGTGATGAGAGAGTGATTTTCTTTTTGCTTTAAAAGCCATTTGATTTGCCTGTCAATGTGTTTGAGGGCTTCATGGTGAGATTCTTGATTGAATGGTTTGTTGAGGGCTTTATTTTCAATCACAGTGCAGTGGTTAAATTCAAGAGAGGGGTTCATTTCTTTTATCAGTTTTGACAGCCAGATTTTCCCTTGAGTATCCAATATGAGTGCCTTGAGTTTGCCTTTGGTGGAAGATAGGGAAATATTGGATAGGATTTTGCTGTGCCAGGAGATGGAGCAGCCATAGAGCAGTATGATGTAGCTGGTGTGACTTCTCCAGGACTTGAAATTTTTTTCCTTTGTTGGAGTTGCTATAGGCCTCAATATTGTATTTGAAAGAAGTGTTTTGCAATTTCAGGGCAATATTTTTTGAGAATCTTAGGTATTTCCAGGTGTGCTTTGATTTGGTCCAGTGAGACATTCCTGGCTTATTGTTGAAGGGCAATATATTAGAGACAGCCTACAAGAGATCTGGATGGGTTATACTTACTATAAAGCTTATGAACCCCATCAATGAGCAATAACTGATGTTTAGATTAAGGAAAGATTTGTGGTTGGTGTCAGTAGGTGGAGTGAGTTTGATTTTGGTGGGATGGGGGTGGTGATTGGCCTGCAGTTGTTAAGTCAAAGCTCTTGCAGAGCTGTTTCAATGTGATTTGGTTGGAGAATTCCAGGTCCATCTTTTTTTTTGGCAATACAATTTCCCAGGATTTTGGTGAGGGGCCCATTGGTGGATATTTTGAATCTGGCCTTCACATTCTCCCTGAATTCAACCAAGTTGCCAACAATTAACAGATAATCCACATATAAAAAGACATAGATTGGCTTGTCATTGTTGATATATAGACAGGGGTTGGCAATTGAGTTTACAAATTTCTGTTTGAGGAGCCATTTCTTGAGTTCTTTTTACCAACTTTTGGTTGCTTGTTTGAGACAATATAATGATTTATTTAATTTGAGTTAGGGATAAATGGATTTGTAGCCAGAGGGGTTGTTGATAAAAAAAATCTTCATCAAGAGGCGCATGGAGGAAGGTAAATTTGATGACCATTTTCCATAGATTGAGCTTGTGGTGTGGTGTACAGACTAGTAGCACTCAAAGGGTGGTGATTGAGCCAGTAGGAGCATAGGCTTCCCCATAGTCAAAGAATTCCACTTGTTTTAATCCTTGGATGGACAGCCAGGACTTGAAATTGACTCTGTAGAGACTCCAAGGGATAATGGTATTATTTTTTAGCTGCTGGCAGTAACTAGAAGGGGAATTTAGTTTAATAATAATATTGAATATATAGAGGAAAGATAACAAGGTTTTTAATTGCCTACCCTTCTGAACTATAATAAGTCTGTACAATAATTTTCTTTGAGACTTAAAATAAGTATCTAATCAGATCTTGATTGATTATTAATAGAGATTGTTTAGGAATTGGAAGACTATTCAAAGTTGGATTGGATTATTGGAAAGCTTCCACCAATTAATAATCAAGAATTTTTTTGACTTTTTCTGACTATGTTTCCCAATGACAATTAAAGGATTTAAGGTTTGACTAAAAGTTGTTTAACCAGTAGGAGGACCCAAAAAAAAATTTTTCCCACAGGGAGCTTGGCGGAAAAAAATCTAGATTGGTTTTTCTGTGGTGCTCCTCCTTTTTTTTAAATTCACTGATTGAACAAAACGGGTTTTTCCTCTTAATAATAGGTGCTGAATAACAGGTCTTTTCTCAAGAACCCTTCTTCAAGAACACCTGGGGTTGGTTCAAATGGTCAATTAAATTTTTTTATGATCCTTCATTTCCTTTTAAATTGATTCTGATTCACTTATAAGCTGGTACTGGTCAGGAAGATGCCATGCTATCATAGGGCCAGATTCCATGCTAAACAACTTGGATAGGGCAAAAGAGCCCCCAGCTTAAATAGACAAATAATTTGTTGGGGGATGCTCAGGGCGCCCCTGAGTGCGGTTCTGAGCTTCTCTCTGCACTTTTGAAGCACAGGAGGGTACAGTTTCATGAGAAAAATAATTCTGGTGAGAAAACGTGTAAATCAGGCTGAGTGTCACACGACCACCCCACGTACTATAGGGCAATTCTTAGATGATTGTGAGCGCAAAGGAATGCCAAGTGCAAGGGCAAGTGCAAATAGCAAGACTCAGTTGAAAAGTGCAAACTTGGTTATGCCACTCAACAAACGGAAAGAGGAATGGAATGTGTTCCAAAGAAGGAAACTCAACCTGAGTCCAATGTGATAAATAGGTTGTAGCAAAATGCGAGAACTTATGAAATTAACTAACTGAGGAGACAATCATCAGGCAAGGAGATAGCCCTTATAAGGTAATCCAAAGTGACTAGATACAACCTGGTGATGAGCTAACTACAGTTGAAGCGGTGAGGCAATGAATGACAGGAATGGGATAGGAAATGAAGCAGTGGTATAGATCCGAGGTCATAGCGTAACTGTGAGACAATAGAATCTGAGCGTACAATTGTATGACAAATTGGGACAGGAGCAAGTGAAGTTGAAGGTAATGGGAATGAGAGGTAATAGTGTATTCAGGGTAGGGACTAGTCCAATTACAAACTGTACAGTAGTGATGGCTTAGTTAGAGGTAGATGCGAACTAACAAACAATGCATGACCAAAGATGGAAGTCCAAGGATGTTGATTGGCCAGGGAAGGAGATTGGATCTCATAATGGATGGCCAACCGGTATGGAGTTAACTGTGAAGTTTGCAAGTATATACTGAGTTGGTTGCCGAGATTGGAAGGTCAGCGCGAGCCAGAGGAAATAGTGGATTGCACCATTGATGTTGTGCTTTTATTTGTGCCACGCTTTTAGACTGAGGTAGATGGTACTGAGGAGAGGGCATGTCAAAGTGATGAAGACAATAATCCCTAAGTGCAAAGCGTGACACTGAGAGATAGCTGTATTTTTTAGTATAATTTTTGATAGTCAGGCTAAGATATGATTTATTGGATAAAATTGGTGATATTTTGAAGCTTCTGAGTTTTCATATTTCATAGAAGGATTTAGTGGTTCCCTGAAGCTTAATTTGATTATGCTGGTTGGTAAATGAAACATGCTTGGCAGTTGCAAGCCCTCCTTGGTAACTTAAATGGTGTAATCTTTATAGTTGTAGTGCTTTAAATTCCTGTGATGGGTTTTTCTGAGGAAGCCTCTGAGCCCTTATCATTTATAAAATTTTTCAGGAACTACCTGCATGCTTTTTCAATGGAATCAGCTGTAGAGAAATGAGGTATGCTGTGTTACTGAATGCTCCCTTGGGTGACTTGAGAGTGTGGCTTTCAGGTTTTGTGTGTTTGATATGGTGGCAAACTGAGTATCAGAGTGACTCAGAGGATGGATCAGAGGCCTTTTCTAGTGTTTAAAGTTCCAGAAAGTTTATGTGAACTGAGTTGTTATTGCTGGTTGGTGAGAATTGAGACATACATGGCTGAATGAGCCCCTACTTTTGTTGGTGCATATATGAGTGTTTTATGGTTGGAATGGTGGCAAACTGAGTATCAGAGCACTTCAGAGGAATTTTCAGAGGCCTTATCTGGTTTTAAAAGTTCCAGAAAGGTCATGTGTAGGGAGTTTTTATTGCTGGTTGGTGAGAATTGAGACATACTTGGCTGCATGGGACCCTACTTCTGTTGGTGTGTATATGTGTGTTGTATGGTTGAAATGGTGGCAAAATGAGTATCAGAGTCCTTCAGAGGAAGGTTCAGATTCCTTGAATTTTACTTAATGATCCAGGAAGGTAGTTTAACTGGGTTTAATAGTACTTATTGTAGTGTAACATTGGTACTGGTATAGTTTAAGTCCTGCTGGTATGGGTATGATTTTTTGTTGTGTGGTTATTTTAAGCATAATCTTTTACAATTAGATATTCAATTAATCTTTTAATTATTACTCCTTGTGAAATAATCCAGCCTGTGCCAGGTGTTGTGTTGTTTGTGACAGGTGTTTGATATGGTTGAAGGGGGTTATCTGGTGATGGATTTGGGATTTGAGGTTGGTTTGAGTTCAGAGTATAGTTTATGAAGGGTTTTTAATTAATTTTTGAGATTAATTTCATAAGAACAAACAATAATCAATAAAAAATGATTCTGATGGCTATAGGAAAGGTTTTGTTTACCGCAATGACAGCATTGTTTGGTTTGTCTTTGGTTTGGTAGACCCACACAGTGTTGAGAGAACTCTTGCCATTGGGCAGTTTGTGAAAACCTTCCCAGACTTTCATTAAATCAATGCCATTTATTTTGGAATTCATTGATTTAATCAAAGAATCTTTGTTATTGCAGTGAGTGGCTCCATAATAGCTTCTTGGCATGGATTGGGCCACAAAGCTGTATCTCTGAGGTTTTTGAAGGGAGGATCAATTGAAAAGGGAGCATGAGGGGTGTGAGGTGAGTTGGCTTGATATTTCCCAATCCTCATCAGAGGAGGATTTGGAGGAGATGGATTCATTGGTGAACTGGGAAATTGAGGAGGGATTGATGCAGTTGTTGTTCAGAGAGGAATTTATGTGGGGGGAAGAGGAGGAAGAGGAGGAATTTAAGGATGGATTCATAGGAGAAGTAGTGGAAGGAGTTGAGCTTAGGATTTCAGTAAGGGAGTTATTTTCAGTGAGAATGGAGTCAAAGAGGGAGTAGATGAGATAGAGTTGGAGAGACAGTGAGAGTGAGGGATGTTTTCAAAGATTTTGACATTTTTTGAACAAAAAATGTTCCTTGATTTGGGGATGTAGATTTTTTAGGAGTTGAGATCCAGGTCAAAGCCTACTAGAATCCCTTCCAGGCCCTTTTTTCAAGTTGAAAAGTGTTTGATGACTGATTGAGGACTATTTCCTTGGAGCCCAGAATTTAAATCAGGTGGATTTTAGGTTGTTTCTTGGTCCAGAGTTTGTAGGCTGAGGTTTTGTACCTGGATGAGGGAATGAGATTGAGAAATTGAAAGGAGCTGACCAGAACTTCATTCCAGAGAAAAGAGGGAATATTAATTTCAATCATGGCCATCCAAGCGGCCTCAAGAGTGTATTTATTTCCTTTTTTGGTTAAAGGTTTGTGTTGGGGTGTATAAAGTTTGGAAGTTGTGTGCTTGATCCTGTTTTTGGTGAAGAAGAGTGAGAGAAAGTTATTTAAAAATTCTCCACCATTGTCAGAGTTTAAGTTCTTGAGAATTTTTCCCAATTGGTTGGCATGGAGCTTTACAAATTCAATCACCTTGTCAGTGACATTGGACTTTATTCAAAGCAGGATGCATGTCTTGAATTTGTATAAATTGTTGGTGAGAAGGAGGAAGTATTTGAAGCCAGAAAGGGAGGAGGGGTAAATTGAACCACAAACTTCAGAATTTATCTGTTCAAAGAATTCTTGACTGACTGGAAGCTGCCCATAAAAATTTTTTCAACATATTTTTGCTTTTGCACAAGAAATGCAGTGAAACTGGTCCCATTGCAGGTTTGGGAATTCCTTTGATAGTTCTTGGGTCCTTTCCAATTGAGGTTGACAGAATTGCTTGTGGATGGTTGACAATGAGACCAAGGATTAGGAAATTGAATCTGGACACAAATTGCTTATTTCAATGAGCAAAAGATTTTTGTCAATGGTACCCACAAGGATTGGAAAATTTTTGAAAAAAACTGCAAATCTTTTTTGGGAAGTCAGGATTAGCGAGCAGCTCTTTTGGAAAAGGTGCCCCAGTTATATTAGGTTGATGGAAAGGTTGGGGAAAAACAAGGAGTCCTGGAGGTTCAGTGTGGAAAGAGAGGTTGTGAGAGTTGCATTTCCAAATCCTAGGGATGGAATGGGAGCAGAAGGGTTGCCAGTTTGAATCTCAGTATTGTTGGGATCAAGACAAGAGAAGAAATTTGTGTTGTTGAACATGCATTTTGAGGCTTCAGATTCAAGCAAGATTTGGTTTTGACTGATTTTTTGTGAGGTGACCATGGCAAAGGTGTATGCAAGATGAGTTGAGGACAATTTTTGGGGATTTGAAGGGGCTGAGTTTTGACCTTGGGATCTTGAGCCTTGAACTTGGGGGTATCCTTGGTTGGGTTGTAAATGAGGGTAGAGCCATCAGCACTTGCTTTGATTGTGGTTTGATTGGGAGTTATACCAAGTGGGTCTGCACTTGATTGCCTTGTTTTTATTTATCAATTCTGAGGTGTAAAATTGGGCCACTAATTTTTTTTAACCTGATTTAAGTGCCAAAGAACCAGATCTGCATCAATTTTGGATTCTCCAAGTGAGTGGGTGATTGTGGTCTTGAGATGGTCAAGTTGTGGGGTGAATTTGTATAGCAGGAGATGAAAAACTATATTTCAATCCATCTGGATTCTGATTTTGGTTATTTGGATGAGGCAGGCTTTGTATTCTGTGATTAATTTTTCCACCTTCTTGGGGTCAAACTTGAGGTTGAGAGAATTGAAGAAAACCCTCACTCAATTGGCTGTTTGTGAAGAGGTGAAGTATTTTTTGATAGATTTTCATAGCTCAATTCTGTTGGTAGGGAGGTGATCTTTTACAAAGTTTATTTAGGTATATTGTGGTGACCAAACTGTAAAACCTCAGAAAAAGGGGAAAGTTTTAAATTTTTTAATATTCTTTCATCATCATCAAAAAAAAAAAAAAAAAAAAAACTGTGTCCCTATGGAAACCCTTCCATTTTCCCTCCTCCCAACTTCTTCCTGTCCTAGCAGACTAGGAAAAGCTCTATAGAGTGTTGAAACCCCCAGATCCTCTGTTCAATTCCTCCCTGTTGTGCTTTTGGCCTGTATTTTGGCCAAGTGCACGCAATCCATTGCCATTCTCATCATCCACATCATCCTTGATCCCTTCTCCAACTTTTGATTGGATATTGATCCAGACCATCAATGACAACAAAGAATGCCACCAATCGCATCCTCCAATGCCCATCAGCAACAAACCATCAACTTTTTGCAAGCTATTGTTTTCCAACTCTTTTCAACCTACAATCCTCTCTCTTTCATCCAGCCAGCCAAAGACCACCAAAAATCCCCTATCACTTGTCATGTCCCCTCTCTCATCACCCAATCAGACCATTGCCAACTTGCGCATCTGACAGACCAGCAAGCTATTGCTTGCAGCTGTCAGTGTCATCCTTTGACACCCATTGGCCAACCACCAATCAATCAATCCCCCTCTCTCCTCCTTCATTGCCATTGCGGCTGCTTGCCAACTCACTGACACCCATTGCCTCTTAAGGCTATCACCTGATGTCTTGCATCCACCAAATCCTAATTCAACAAACCTTGTCTCTTCCCAATTGCTGAAAACCTTTCTCACTGGTCATCTTCCAGCTTTTGATTGTCATCCTGTGCTCATCATCCACAGCCACTGTTGTCTGCACCAGTCCATCTCTTCCCGCTGGGCTACTTTTCCTCTTTCAATTTTCTGTTCTTTTTTTTCCCCTCTTTCTTCTTTTTTTTTTAAAAAATTTTTTCATGTCATGATCATTCAATGGAAATTCTGGATTTTATCATGTCACTATCACCAAACACCATCTTCAAAATAAAGAAAAAAAAAATTTCTCTCATATGTGAAATCCTCTTGTAAGTAGTATACAGGGTCTTTTGACCATAAAAGGAGGGGCTCTCCCCTTCCTTTTGACCAGGAGGATATTGAGGAAATCATATTATCCATATATCATCAATCAATTTATCATCATCATCATCATTTTATCCAATCCTTATCCAAGCAATCCATCATCTTTATATGAGTTTATCTCTGATTTCCCCTTGATCCTTGAGCCTCCATACTCAAATCTTTAATCCATCCTCTTCAAACTTATCCATTATCACCAACCAATAGCCTTTCTGGTTGAAGAATAATTCATTTGTTTGAATTCTTGAGTGTGCTATACCACTCTTTGATCCCTGTTTTGACCATACTGGTCTTGATCATCTTTGATTGCCTTTCCAGAACCAGTCACATTTGACTGAGAGGTTTCTTTAAGCTTGAAACCTGGAGTGTTAAAACTCCCTTTATTTCTTTAAATATTGGATCCCGCCATGCTATTCTTGAGTCCCTTGAGAAGTGTTGGGTTATTCTTTTTCAAATATGTCATTGCTTTGCTTCTAGAGCTTCATAGGACAAATTGCTTTGTTTTTCCACAGCCACCCACAGTTATCTGGTACCCTTCAAGCGCTTGATTTCAGAGATTTTGGCAGGTTCATTGAGAGCCTGGAGGTTGGTTGGGATTTAGTTTATCTTTCCTAATCTTTGGCTGAAAACCAGAGTTATTAGCTTGTGGGAGTTGTTACTTACAACTGCCTTGTTCTATTGAAATATGAACAAACTTTAAATTATTTTTTTCCAGTATTTTCCCGCACCATCTTGCCTCAGGTAGTGTTGTTCCATTGCTACTGACTACTATCAAACTCATCCCTTCCATTGATTCCTCATTCATAAGGTTCTGGAACTAGATTCTGGTTACATTTAAATATTTTTGTAATGCTCAGGAGGGCAGCCTAAAAAGCACCTTTTCCCTTGACAGAACTGCCTGCGTTCAGCACTGTTTGGAGTCTTAAAATTTTTATTAAGTTTTTCTAGGATGTATCTGACAATTTCAAAATTGACTTTGGGAGGGAATTTTTCCAGTTTGGAGGAGTTCAACCGGTGGGTGATGCCTTTAAGAGAGAGAATGTTTTGAATTTTGGATTGCCATAGCAAGAAGTTGGAATTGGAGAGAATTGGGATTGAATTGGTGAGACTTTTGAGCAGGGATTGAGAGGATTACATTGGTCTTTGAGTGCTTGCTGGGATACCAAGATTGGGGAGCCTTTGGCTTTTAACCATTTAAAGTTATCTGAAGAGAACTTGAGGAATTTATTTCTAACAAAGACCAATGAGTTGGACAAAATATAATTGTAAAAAAGGAATGACAGTTGAAAAAAAATAAGTGTGAATTTAAAAAAAGTATGAATGCCTTAGCCACAATAGTCTCAGACTTAGGTAGACACAGAAGAGGGCAGAAATGAGGAGATGGACAAAGAGTGTGAGATATGTAACAGGAAGTGGGTGAGGAAAGTTCATGTGCGGATGAGTTGACTTTGGATCTGACATTTGATCAAAATTTGTTAGAAAATTTGAAGGTTTTGATGGTGTGCAAGGATGATGAATTTGAGAAGATGAGCGTTGTTGGAGAATGACAGAAGAAGCATTAGGTAGACATGTTGTAAGAGGTGTCAAGGTGCAGTTTTATTGGGATGAATTTGATGAGGGTGATGTTAGATTGGATGAAGGATGAGGGTTGAGGGATTCAATAATCTTGAAGGGGTTATGGGATGGTGAGTGAGAGGATAAGAGAGAGGAGTATTTGAGAAGGTTTAAATTGAGGAGAAGAGAGAAGGAGAAAGAGTGGATAGGAAGATGTTGAGGCTGCATGGATTTGGAGCCAAGGATAAGATTGGAGGGAAAAAGTCAAGGATGGAGATGAGCAGAGGGAGAAAGAGGATTTTAATTGGGTTGATGGAGATGATGGGGAAGTTGGGTGGATGATTGAAGTAGGAAGCTTCAATTGTGGAGTCACCACACTGGGATCTGATGTGGGAGCCAATGAGGAGGGACAGATGATGACACAACCATCAAGAAAAAAACTATCTTTCTTCAACCTCTAAAATATATAATTCAATTTTATCCTATCATCTTCTATCAATCCACCATCAAAAAAACTATCTTCCACTTCTAAACATCCCACTTTTATTTTCCTCTTTTGTAGAAAATGAAATTCTGAATTCCTGCTCCTGTCTTCCTTCTATCTGCTTTTTATCATCACACAGCAGAAATTGGGAAGGTTCTGGAAGCAAAAGAATTTACTCTGAATCTTCTCTCATCGCATAAATTTATTTCAATGTTGGTTTGTTTCCATGAATATTTAACACAATGTGAAGTGTGCATGTGACATTAATCAATTTAAAATAAAAATCCTCAACTTTTTCTAGTCTAATTTTGTGAAAATTTGGAAATTTGAAGTGGATTCTGTTCATTTGATCAATCACTCTTGATTCCAACAAGGAAAAAAAAAAAAGGTTCAATTTATGGAGCCATTGATAGAAGAAGGTTTTATGGATATTTTTTGGATCAATCATGTTTCTTATCAGAAGCCTTAAATTCAAGGCTTCTAGAAGTCTCATTTCTCATGATGTTTTGATTAAGAGGAAACTCTTCTGGAATAATTTCAGTTTGAATTCTTTTAAATAAAATCAAAAAAACAAGGGGGTTTTAATTTTGAATTCTTAACAAGATACCCCATTCATTCTAATTTTTCATAAATTTGGGATTGATTGAAATAAATCAAAAAACATGGAGTTTTCAGATTTGATAATAAAAATCCTGTGTATTTCCAGATAATTTTTTTAATGTTTTATACCTTCTGGAATAGTCTGAAATCTTCCAACGTTCTTGTTTGATTTAATTTCAAGTCTCAATTCTGCATAATTTTTTGATAAGGTTCACTTATTTGATTATTTTTTTTCTAAATTGAAACTTTATTCTTGATGTTTATTGCTGAATTATTTATACCAAGTTTTAATTTTTAAGAAATAAAGATTTCTGGCAACCTGTTTTATCTTAAGAACCTTGGTATTATACCAATACTCATCCAAAAAACCTTACCTTCACCTGCACTTCATGATTGAAGTTACCCATTTATGCAGTATGGTGTTCAGTATTTTTATCAGGAAACTTCCTTAGATAGTTTTTGAGTCACACAATCACTAAGCTTTGATTGATCATTTTAGGTTTAGGATCCAGTTTTACATTTACTCCAAAGGCTAGAATGAATAGGGGGAAATGGTGTTTGGGGATCCCTAGTGATTTCAACAAAATCCTGGAGATGAATTATTATTTGGATCTTGACTTTTACTTCAACCCAATTTTGGTGATTTACTCAAGGCCCTATAAATTATATTCTGAATTTCTGTTCAAATTTATCAATCATTGTGTTTTTAATAATGCTTGGACCACACAACAAACTTTTTTTTTTTTCAAAAAAAAAAAAAAAAAAAAAAATTGTGTAATTGATTTTTGCCCAAGTTTAATCTCTGGGTTTCAGGGAAGAATGAAACAAAGCTTGGTTCAAAACCCACAGATTAAACTTGAGAAAAACTTGATTAAAAAAAAGATTGTTGCCCAATCCAAGATTTCTTAAAAACACAATTATTTATCTTATCTTATTTTATTAGTTTATTATTATTATTATTATTATTATTATTATTTTTGGGGGGGGGGTAATCATTAGCAATGAGTGCAGCTCAAAATAATACTAGAGTGTAAATTCTGTTCAAGTCCAAATTTTATAGGATTGGATGGATGAATCAGAAAGGATGATTGAATGAGAGGTAGGAGAAATCACATCAATCTTAGTGATGGTATCTCTCTCTCAGGATCTTGATTGAATGATCAAGAAATTCCTCCTTAGGCTTTTTGATAACAAGGAATCAGATGAGTTCTTTTACCATCAAACAAAAGAACCAAGGTTCTCAAAATTTTATCTTACCAAGAGATGTTGATTCTATCTCTTACTCAATGATGTACCTCTTCCTCTCTTCATTTCAAAACCTTTGATACTCAGGTTCAATAAAAACTTTCAATTTATGCTTCACTCATCATTCATTCTTCATAAGTTAGATTGACAAAATCAAACTCAAACCACATCTCAATAAGTTCAAGATGACTGATTGAGGGCCTCAATTGATAGCCATTGATTGATTGAGCATCTCTCAAAAAAACAAAAAACAAAAACAAAAAACCTTCATTGAACTACTTTCCAGTAGAGATTATGAGCTATAAGAGAATTCAGATGAGTACGGTGGGCACCCATATAAAACAACTGTTGGACCATCTTGATTGGCCTATGTCTGGTTTGGATGGAAGGCACTCAGATTTAGATCTCTTGATACTATAGATGAAGCTTGTGAATTGTTGAGACTCAATCTACACATGTACATAATCATGAACTAACTCAAGACAAGTTCATTCATCAAAACTTTAAGTTTAGGTTGGATTGAGTACAAGCTCACGAGTTCACTGTGGCAAAAGTTTGTTGGGTGGAGACCCACCCCATGTATGTATGTACATACACCTGATCAGGTGTTGTCAAAGTTGGCAAGGCAGAGCCACGCAGGCTCGCCACTCGCAGAGGGAGACAGATGACATGTTCTTATGCTTGTCGGTTTGGACCATGCTTTTAATGTTTTACGTAGCTCAACATCAAGTCATCCTTGTTGTGCTTGAAGAAGGGAAAATCCAATGAGTGCATCGTCACCCTCTCCTTCCCATGAACGTTTCATCGACCACTCGCACGCCCACATGCACACAGGCAGAACATTGGGATGGATTTTGTAAGCTCTATCGCTTCATACACATCTCCCATCTGTCGATTTTAACGCTCTGAACAATCGGCAATTCTGTATGTGAAATCCCAAAAATAAAATAAAATAAGACCGACAAATAAACGAACACGCAGTTGCACACACACACACACACACATATATATATATATATATATATATATATTATATATCGAAAAAGAGGTGAAGAATAAAAAAAGCGATGGGTAAAAACAAATCACAACAATGATATGACAACAGGGATGAATGGATGGATGTTGGCGATAGACCTAGGTGATTAAATAAATATACAAACATACTTAAATATATCGAGAAGATGATTGATATCTTTATATATTCCCGGGAGGATTTTTTTTATTTTTTATTTTTTCAGTTTAATTTGGGGACGATAGTGAGTGGTGCTGGTAGAAAACTAAGTTTGAATCGGAGGGATGTAAGGCCTAGGACCGTCCAACTGAATCGATCGAAGTTGACAATCCCTGGATAGTAGTTGTTGTTCGGTTAGGGTTTCGTTCTGACATCTATCCCAGAGTAGAAGTTCATCCATCGTTAACTCCTGGTTTGTTCGAACCGGTGGTAACTCCAGTTCACCATAGATCGCCTCCCGAAAGCTTCTCGGTTTCCTACGATAGGTACTGATCGTCAGAGATCTAAGTCTCGGTTGGGATTCCAACGAGTTCCTGATCGCTCTCAGTAACGTCAGGATCGGTCTTGAGTAAGCCCGACAACTCAAGGTCTTCAAAGTCTTCGGTAGTAAGTTCATCGTAAATAATCTCGGGCTAAACGAGCTCCCCTTGAGGTCTAAGTGTTCTAAGGCCGGAAAAATACTAATCATCCGATCCATAAATGGGATGATCAAGATTTGATCTGGAGTGGAGATCCGGAGGGTGTTTAAGTCTTGAACGTCTCTGAACGATTCGAGCAGTTCATCGATCGAGAACTCCTGATCGGCTTCATCTTCAGCTTCATCCCGACCGAGTTCCAGCTGATTAAGCTCTGGATCTGACCAGATGTTTTCAAATACTAATGTTAACACTCTGAGAGAATCAAGCCCCCGTGTTAATAAATCACTGAGAGAGGTACTAATCCTTCGACTCGGATGCCAAGGGGTGGAAATATGACACGTGAGATCCTTAAGTTTCTTTTTGTTGGTTTGATTGACTTTAAATTTACTACAACGATGGGGATGATGACAATGATGATGATGATGACGATGACGATGATGACGACGATGATGATGATGATGATGATGATGATGAAGAAACGAGCGATGGATGATCGGTAACAGCTCAGGTTGACGGATTGAAGATGAACGAAACTCATCTCCGAGGGAGAAGATCTTGAGCACTTCGAGTTTTAGACAATAATCCAGTACGACGAATAGTGAACACAGGGGGATCGTCAGGGACGGATTGATGATGAGCTCCCTAAGATGTTCAATCTGAGATAGAGACATCCAAGCATGGGGTGAGAACTCTGGCTTAAGATGATGATAACCTTTACTAGGGACCTGTAAGGTGATAGATTCGAGTGTATGACGACCAAGACTCAAGATTTGGGAGAAGGATTGGTCACGATCGATGAAGACCGATAGGTGGGTGAGTCTCCGAAGTTTAAGGTTAGGATGGGGTTGTGGAGGCTGGGTACCCGATCGAGGGCTCGGTGGGTGACCGGGAGGACAAGGCGTGAGGCTGATGGCCAACTTGAGGCGTCTCTCGCTCACGACTTGAGACCAAAATCGAGAGATGCGGGAGATTAGCTGGAGATGGCGGTTGAGGACCCGGTGTAGCCGAAGACAGTTAACCTCAAAGGTTCGATGGACCAGACCACTTGCGTACCAATCGGGACGGACGATATCGATGGATTCCTCGAGTGAGATCAAGCACTCGAGGGCTTCGAAGATCATCTCGACGATCTCATGGGGTAGCTGAGGCATCACCCTAGGGGCTTGGTGGATAACCGAGTTGGGTCTTCGGATCGACATCTTATCCGGATTGACCAAGCGGGACGGGTTGAGCTTATGGATCGGGCCACTGTTGAAATTCCTAGGTCTTGGACTTGGAAAGAATGCCTAGAATTAGGGAAACGCAATACATCATACACAAAGCCTACTCACACACCCACTCATTCATACCGACCGATACACGGATATACATACATACACAACATACACGTACCGCATCCATGAACTAACACGCGTTCAGAGTGCTTATATAGGTAGAAGGAAAAATGAAATAAAATAAAATAAAAAATTAAGGGTACGGTGATCCACATTGGAGTATGAGGTGAGAATTTAGAGTACACGGCACGTGCAAGCAACGTTTTGCCGGCACTCTTCTGATGGGACTAGCCCTCGATCGATTGAATTCTCGTCATGATTGACCAAGTAGAAGGAAGAGCAGGGAAGGACCCAAGCAGGGTGGTCGAGTCGATCGAGCGCAGAGGCCGAAGGCAAGAGAGAGGATGAGGCGGGGGGCGGGGCGTAAGAAGAGATGCATACCTTCCAGTGATTTTCTCGGAGTTCATCTTCACCCTCCTCGATCATCGGGGGAGAGCCCATGGTGACGTACTCCTCAATCAGAGCCCGGAATCGAGAGAATGGACAGAAGGCTCCTACCCTCAATGAGTGTGACGTAGGTTAACGGCCCGAGGGTTCCACGGGAAGGGTTGGTCGGCTCGGATTGGATGTCGGTACGAGCTGTGAAGCCAATGGATGGGGGGGGGGGGGGGGGGGGGGGGGGAGGGAGGAGGAAGGAGTAGCACCGGTGAAAGTAACCTTTGAGTGGATGGGAGAGAAAAGTTTATGGTACTTATTTATTGTGTATCTCTGTATCTATTTAAATAGATATGTAAGCATAAAGGAGTGTTGTATGAATATATGAATAAATCGACTTGAATAGGGCTAGATTATTTGTGACCCAGTGAATGAATGGAGTTGTTAAATTTTTTTGGAATGATTATCTGGATTTACGGTACACGAATCAATCTAATCTCATCTGATTTCGTCCGATCGATTCATAGGATACACATCCGATCGACCAGGCTCGGATTCAAGCTCAAGTCGCGAGTTGCAGCAGCACGGGATTTTTTTATTTTTTTTTTTATTTTTATTTATTTATTTATTAATGCAGGAGCCGAGGCGTGACTGAGGTACATCAAGGTGAGAAATCAAGTCCGGAGGACCTTGGAGTTGAGGCACCAAGACATCCGAGATGCTAATTCGGGCCCTTGTTTATAGACTCCCAGAGGTTGGCGGTAGGGGAAGGCTACCTGGTGGTCGAAACCCTAGGGTGGGAAACGGATATCCATTGGTGATCGATCCATCTCAAGCCGAGTTCAGAGATACATGTTCACACACTCTACACACTTGTTAATTCAACCAGTGGTGCTCCGAGCTATTCAACTCTTGAGACTATCGCCGATGTCGTAGGTGTCGGTATCTCGAGCACGTCTAGATTCAGGCTCAATATAATTCGGGAGCCTATCCGATGTAGCTTGTTCGGGGGGTCTTCAGGACACGTAGAGTATTGATATTCCAACCTTTATCAACTGAAACGGCGTGCCGATGGGCTGGTTATGGACCCAAGTACTTGTGTATCGTGTACGGGGGAGTACACATACTGACTCGGATGGCTTAGCAGCAGGTTAACCCTTTTCCCCGTCTCGACAGGAACGATGGATCCCTGAGAATATCCTCGATGGATCGACAATAACTGGGACTAAAGGGGGGGAAGGGAGGGGCTTTTACGTAAGACTGAAACGCGGGAGAGGATAAAGACGAGATCCTTGGTTGGCAGACTGGATATTGTATATCGATTGATGTACATACATACATCATACCTATTTATCTACATAATACCACTTTTTTTTTCCCAAGTGTAACTTCGCCCGGTGCAAAAGTTTGACAAAACCCTTGAGATCCAAGAGCTGGTGCATCCTCGACGTTGAGATACAAGACGGTTGTGATGCAAGGGCTGCGGAAAACAACCTCTTATCTTTGAATAATAATAATAATAATAATAAGAATGGTGATTTCCAAGTCTTTTACCGCAGATCCACAACTCAATCCTTTGACAATGAAGGCAGATTAAGATGTGTAGAGCACCACGTACTCATGCTCGAGATTGCCGACTGGACGAGCTGGAACGCCTAAGCAACAAGACGGAAGGACCGGCGTATTCCTGGGCCGGTGTTGACTATACGTTTTAGAGATACATACCTAATAGTTTAATTTCCCGCAAGACTCTGCACTTCCCTTTCATGATCCAGTTGTATATACAAGAGTTATGGGATGGATTTCCGAACAAATATACATCCTTTGAGATATTCCTGTATTATCTGGTCCTGTGTTGACGTATTTAAATATTTTAGATTTCCCATATTCACAATCGCCGGTATAGAAAAAAAAAAAATAATAATATGAAGATTGCAAGGATTGAATTGAAAGAGCTCCCGTGGCGGGTGATGGGAGCAGGATAGCAGATCAGAGGGGCAGTGGATATCCACGTTTTTCTGTACCTCGTCGAGTGACTACCGGGAAGGCTGTATGCAATTACATAAGTGCATACTTTCGAGCTTGGTCCTCCCTCTATCTCGCCTCGCTCAAGATCCAATTTGGGTGCTCGAGAATGGCTGTCATCGCTGGTGGGTACCGGATGGTGTAAAGAAAAAAAAAAAAGAAGAAGAAGAAGAAGAAGAAGAAGCAACATCAACAAATACATGCATACATACTACTCCCGAGCCTTCCACTTTTCCAAGTCGTCGTACGCCTCGCACCGAGCGGTCGTCAGTTTGTCGTGATTGCAGGGAGAGGTGGGGGTCTTCAAATCCCGGCTAGGATGGCCAGCTAGAAGCGGGTTAAACTCTTTTCGCCTTGTTATGGAGCCATCTACTGTGTACGGGAGAGTACAGATGCCGACCAGCTTGGCCCCGCGGCGGGTTAACCCTTTCACCTTCTTTACAGATTGTAAGCCCAGCAATACCAATACCAATGCACTCTGGTTTGAATCTTGACCCCAACATTGAAGGATTGATTGCGCTATTCTGGACACCTTCCCTGCCGGTTATGGCACCCTTCGGACGTTTGTGGCACCTGCTTGACCCATTGTGGTACCTATCTGAGCCTCTGCGGCATCTATCTGAGCCTTTGTAGTACCTATCTGAGCCTCTGTGGCATCTATCTGAGCTTTGTTGGCCACCTGCCATCCTGGCCTTTGTGGCATTGTATCTCTAAAAAACAGTTTGGTTGGTTGTCAAACGTGTGTGAAAGTTGACAGTTAACATTCTCCGTTGGGGAGTAACACTTCTGTCAAAAATTTTCCATGGTTCCATCTTGGTTTCCAGTCCAATTCACCTCTATGGTTGTTGATTTGGCCTGCAGGGAAGTTTTATGGACCCATCTACTGTATACGGGGGAGTATGCATGCCAGCTAGGATGACCTGGCAGAAGGTTGACTATTTTTTACATCTCTACACCCCCTCTTCATGGGCTATGGGGTCAGGCAAGGGTTGGCCTATGGGTCTTCAAGTCCTGCCTGTGTCATGTTCCCAATTCTGCCTCATTTCCTCTCCAACCCATTTTGCATCCCAACCTGGCATAATTGCTGCCTTGCTGCCTCTCCATGACCAATTTGAATGAAAAAAAAAAAAAAATGATTCTGGTGAAATTGTTGTTGAAATAATAAGTCCAACAGACAGGCCAATTAATAGGAAAATAAACTAAGGTGTCATGCTTTGAACCTATGATTTAAATTTTCAAAGATCTCAAGTCAAGACATGCATCAGTTTCCTTGGGTTCTAGTTTAAGACTAGAAATCATGCCACTTAATCAAAAGCACACCAATCAATTGGTAATTTTTGAGAAGAATGATTATCTCCAAGAAAAAGGGACCATCTAAATCAAAACCTATGTTTTATTTTCCATTGTTTTTGAACTTTTTGCTTCAAACTTTCAATCATTAAAATGTGAAAATATCTGATTCTGTACTGTTTACTTATACTAGATTACTCATTGGATTCTCACTCTAACTTAATTTTTCTTCAACCAAGAGTTCTCATTGGTGTTTCTGTAGGAAATTCATTTGATATTAAATTTTAAATCAAGATTTCTTTAAAAAAAATCTCATGTCTTGTCACTCTATTCCAAGACTATGATCACATAGACATCAAAATCTCAATATTTGAAATTTTAAAATTGAGAAAATCATCTCCTAATTGTACCAATAAATTTACTTACTGAAATCAGTCATCTGCTCTCCCTCTCTCAAAACCAATTTATACTGAAGCCCAGAAACTTTCTGAACTCATGAAATTTGATGTGTGTATTTCCCCATCCACTGTTGGAAGGCTATTTCCATTGAAATTTTCAATCATCTGCTCTTTGATCAGCTATCAACATCAAAAAAAAAAAAAAAAAATGAAAAAAATCTAATCCTACTCTGGTTATCATGATTTATTCTCCATTGAGCTCTTCCTGAAAATTACATTCATCAACCTGGCCCACTTTCCTCTAATAGTTCCACATAACTAAACATTTTTTCCCCTGGGTATCAGGAATGAATTTTGAAGCCAGCTTGATTGAATTCATTTTGTTTACCTTTGAACGATGAGTTTCAACATTTCTCTTGATTTTCATTTATTTCAATCAGAGATTTTCTTTTACCCCAGCTTGTTTGATGAGGCCTGAAGTGATCACACTTAATTTTTATTTTTCACTGTCTTTTCCCTTGCAGTTTAATCTTGAATCATCATTATTCTCATTGAACAAATCCAACCATTAACAAAAAAAACTTTCTTTTAATTTAAAATCATTCACAAAGATACTATACCCCATCCCTCAAACTACTCATGAATTTAATGAACATTGTTTCCTTGAAGTAGAAAATCATCCTTCTGGATGAAATTTTGAATAACCAAAGTTTACTCTCATGTCCTTAAAATCACACTTCATTTCCTGATGTGATTTTTTTCCTTGGTCATCAAACTTCCTAAGCTCTCAAACTTGTGTAAAATCAAACATCAACTTGGGCTTGCTTGAGTTTTACTTAGTATATCAACAAGATTTTCTTGAGCTTTTTTTAATTGAGTTTGAAAGTATTGAATTTTAACTTCAAATCTCCTCAGATTGTGATTCAAGGTTAATCTGAGGCTTCCCATACTTGGTTTGCTGAGGCCTTCTTCCTTTTGTGGGGTGTGAATCTATCCTCCACAAGTCATTGGGGAAAGCATGTGATATAAGTTTGGGAATTTTTTTTTTTTTTTTTTTCTGAATGTGTGAGTGCAAGAGGGCTATCACAAGATTATTTGGTCCTGATTGGAAAAGATTCAAATTTCAGGCTGTATTCATCAGAGATCCCCAGTGAGTAAATTGGAAATTTGAAACAAGAGTTCCTGAAAACAGAAAAAAATAAAAAAAATAAAAAATAATTCAATAAGAATAATGGTAGGTCCCAATGGATAGAAATATATATATAAATCATTTGGGGATTTCATTTCTTTTTTGAAATGAATGGGGTTTACTGGAAATCATCAAGGTGACTGAATTTCTTGATGTTTTATTACTATCATGCGGGTGATTGAGTTAAATATGTATTGATTGCTTTTGATGTGACCCACTCAAAAATCTTTCAAAGAGATACAAGACAAGATCCTTATCAAAATGATGGGTCTTGATATCTGTCCCTTGTAACATATTCACCATCTCTGGCATCTTCTTTCCCTTCCCCCCCCCCCCCCCCCTCCCCTCCATTGTTTTTTTTTTTTTTTTTTTTTTTTTGAAGAAAAAAAAAAAAAAAGAAGAAGAAGAAAAAGAAATTTAAAATCACTGAAATCTGAGAAAAGAGAGGGGGAAGTAAAAAGAATGAATTGGGATAAGATTTGTTTTGAGCAGAGTGAGAGATTTTTTTGATGGGTATCCCAACCACCCAGAGGGCTCCCATGCCAATCTAAAACCCTTACACGCACATGCAAGAGAGAGAAAGACCTTGGATGGGCCAAGTTCCCTCTTGGGACCAGCATCAGAGAGGCTCTGGATTCCCATCATCAATTTCAAAATCCACCCATCAACTTAAAAACAAAAAAACCTCCACCAGAAATCTGAAGTTTGTTGGTGCCCCCTCCCAAAGAAACTTTTCTCAAGTTCTTTCCAGGATACCTTTTTGTGGGTGCTCGCTGCTCACTCATCTTTACCTCTTTTTTTTTTTCATTGACTCGAATCGATAATTTTTCTTTTTTCTTTTTTCTTTTTTTTTTTTTTTCTTTTTTTTTTTTTTAAAAAAGGGTTGGTTTCTTTATGGATGGCTACAAGTTGGGTATTGATTGAACAGGTGGAAATCAGCAAGTTGATCATTTTTCTTAGTCAGTCAGTCAGGTATGGTTAACTAGCCAGGGTGGGGTAGGCTAGCGATACGACATCGACCAAGCTCTCCAAAGTTCTTCTGGGATGGCTAGACAGCCAGCGTCAGACCCATGCAGGCCTTGGAGGATCAGTGGGGTGTCTGCTTTGATCTTGGGCCCAGTGCAAGACTCGCTCATCGAATCATGACCTTCCACTTTTTCTTCTGATCATCATCGTCATCAACGTGCAAGAAGAACAAGAACGCCCCGTTGCCCTTTGGCGCGTTGATGGATGGATGACATGAGCGGACCAACAAGTCACCAAAAAAAGAGAGGCGTGTGGGTGTGTGTGTAGGTGATGGGGCTGAGAGACCCCACATCTGCGCCGGCGCTCGTCCCTCCCTCAGCATCCAGGTAACTAACGTATCTGAAGCATGTTTTTCGAGAATTGGAGTCAGTCACAGTCGATGGTTCTCACCACCAGCAGCAGCAGCAGCACGGGTGGACTTCGAGTATCGATGTAACTTCTGTGCGAGTGCGAGTGGATGGAATCTCAGGAAAAGAAGAAGAAGGAAGAACCAAGGTGACCGTGTAGGGGGGGGGGGATATCTACATACTCAACACAACACATCAAAACAACAACGAAACCAAAAAAAAAAAAAAAAAAAACTTTTTTTTTTTTAAAAAAAAAGAACAAGGCGAGGAGAGAAGACCGTCGTAATTTTTTGGTTTCATTTTATTTTATTTTTATATGGGAGTAAAAGCGAGAGTCAAATCATGGATAGCGTTGTTGTCGGTGCTGCAGATGGTGCTGTTGGAGTGGTGTGATCAGTTGAGATTGAGAGAGCTGATGAGGGTGGAGGTGAGATGGTGGAGGATGGATGGACTTCAAGGGCTCGTTAAGGTTCAGTTTGGAGGATGATGATGATGAGGGTGGATGATGATGATGATGGAAAGTCGAGTGGATGGATTCGAGTGGATGATGATGAGGGGTTGTGAGACTAGGGTTGTGATGAGGGACGAGTGAGCGAAGATGCAGGGGGGTAGCAGCTTGATGATGATGATGATGATGATGATGATGATGATGAGCCGCCCGGTCGGCCCAGACGACCCCAGGTAATCCTGCGTTCGAGAAATTACTGTAGACCCAGTTTGATGAGGATGAAGAAGAAGAAGGCCGATCGGGTTCGGTCCTGATCGTCGTCGTTCCATCCTCCATCGGTGTACCTCTCTTCCAAGGTTGACTTCCAAAGACATAAATCATCCCAGCTGGAACCTCTTGCCGGACGATCTCATCGTTCCCACCCCTCCTTCCAGCGGCGATCGATCGAAAGCGCAACTCGGGTGGATTGGCAGGGTGATAGGTTTGAGAGGGTACGATAGCCGTGGTGAGATAGGTATGATGGTTATGAGTAGTTAGATGAGTCGAGGCGATGGATGATCCTAATGGATGAAAGATCTCTCGTTGGTCTTGAGATGATCGATGATGATTAGTGGTCTCGAGTGGATTGGATGAGGATGAAGAGGCGGCGGTGGTGGTGGTGGTGGTGGTGCCGGTGACCGTAGCGATCGAGGGTAACCGTTTGGAAGGGTTCAACTTGGAATCACCATGTTCGGATAGATGGTCTTGTTGTGAAGAGAGGAACTCGGAGACGTTACGTTTAGAGGTCGTAGTATTCAATCTAGTGGAATACTGACTAGGGATCGGATGATGAACGGTACGAGATTTGGAGGGTAAGGAAGCGATTTGACGTTCTCTAAATTCGATCGATCGTTGAGGAGTAATCGATAGAGCATTGCAGGGTACGACGGCCGAATAAGCTGATGAGACGCTAGCGGGTGATCCATCCCAACCGGGGAATCGTTGCATGGGGGTCGTATGAGTTGAAGAGATCACGAGACCTCTGGTCGATCGACGAAGGTTGTAAGGATGGGATGGTGGTTGATTAATGATTCGAGGAGGAGGGGGTAGAGTAGGGACTTGGAATCGATTATGATGACTACCACTACTACTACTACTACTACTACTACTATTACTATTACTACTACTACTACTACGACGACGATCATGATGAAGTTCATGAGTATCGTGACGAGGGTTATTGGTAGCTTGAGGGACTAGTTGTTGGATGGATAGATCAGGACGAGTTGGAGGATGAGATTTGATGTCTTGGTCGGCCTCAACCTTCATCAGTTTCGAGTTTCGAATCGGGGAGATGAGAGCTTCCAAGACACTCAAGCCTTCACCCGAGGCGATTCTCATCTTCTTAAACCAACGAGTACGAGGACCGGAGGCAAGGGCGATGGCGGTATGACGATCCTTGAGATAGACCATTCCGTGTAAGAGTTTGAACCAGGCATTGAACTCACGAATGTTGACGTGTAATTCGAAACGTAAACCTTGTAGGAATTCGATCTCACCATCGTTGAGGGAGGTGAGAGGTAACCTTGAGACTTCGGACCAAGTTTTAGCCGTATAACTGGGATTGATGGATGAATTGAAGGTAGGGGTGGATGGTAGAGTGATGAGATGAAGGAGGAGGAGGGGGTTTTGTGTTGCGTGAGGAGGGATCGAGAGGAAGGCCAGAGTGATGAGTGAAGAAGTTGATGAGGATGAAGACTGACGTGTGATCATCGAGCATCTTGTTGGCCAACATGAGGCTGACGACACCGATTCGATACTCACTCTTGGAGTTGGGTTTGATTGGATTGAGGAGTTTGAGACGATGGATGTAGAATAGGGCGAGGAGAACGACTGAATGGGATACTTGAGCTGGAGGGAGAGGATAGATTAGAGATGTGTAGCCAATGATGATGAGGGGATGTGAACTGACTAGTATTGAGTAAGTTATGGATGAAGATGACGAATTCAGGATTGGGGACTAGTTGAGCCTGAGTGATGTTTGAGGAAGATTCAGAGAGGGAGCAGCAGGAAGGGTTAGAGGAGGATGGATGATGAGTTAGAGGGGATTGAGGATGGAAGGTTGAAGGTGATGGGTTGGTGGTGGGAGGACATGGTGTTGATGGTTTTGCGAACCAGAGATAGCAAATCATTTGAGCTGCAAACTCGGCGATCTTATTCATGGGAGGAGGGGGACCGATGGGAGGTAGGGAGGGGGATGGAGTACTATCAGGGGTTAGATGATGGATGGTAGTTGTTTGATGATGGGGGAATAGGTTGGAAGAGGTGGAGGAGGAGGTTGAGGATGGGTTGGAGGCTGAGGCTGAGGCTGATGAATGAGTTGATAGTTGATAGATTTGATGATGATGGTTGTTGTTGTTGTTGTTGTTGTTGTTGTTGTTGTTGTTGTTGGTGGTGGTGGTGAGATGATGAGGGTTGATGGTTGATAGGTTGTTGTGGAATTGATTAGAGTGATGAAGATGATGAATTCTGGTGGATGATGATGATGATGATGCTGATGGTGAAGGTGGTGATGATGAGGATGAATCGGTAGTAGTCCTAGTCCTAGTCCTACAATTCCTAGTTTCAGTTGGTAGACGGAGTGAGATGGGAGTATGAAGATCAGGAGGAGGGTAGGCTTGAGCTGAGGATCGATGGGGACGGTGTAGAAGGGATGATGAAGGATTGAGGAAGGGATGAGGAAGGTGATGGGTCGGATGAAGATGTGGATGAGGATGAGGATGAGGATGAGGATGTGGATGAGGATGAAGATGAGGATGTGAATGAGGCTGTGGCTGAGGCTGAGGATGAGGAAGTGGATGTGGATGGTGATGTGGATGTGGATGGGATGCCATGGAAAAGTGGGATGGAGGAGTAGTCAATTGAGGATGAGGAAGTGGATAGTGGTAAGTAGTTATGAGCAGGAGGTGAGGTTAATAGTTAGGATGACTCAAGAGTGGATTGACTAAGAGTAAAATAAATTAACATTCGAGTTATTCTTCATCTCCACCATCGATCGAGAACGAGCTTGAGAGTCTTAGTTAGTCTCGAATCTCGTAGATAAATACTTGACGTAGATCATCCTCAACTGCAAACTGCACTACACGATACGATACTCTACTCTACTCTACTCTACTCTACTCTACTCTACTCTACTCTACTCTACTATACTAAACTATACTAAACTATACTATGCTACACTATACTACACTATACTACTACGTATTATTTAGTTCTTACTCTCACTGCACTGCTCAGATCATCCTAGGCTCATCACGTCGTCATCCCACCCATCAAGATACTCGATAATATGGATATCTAGCAATTCACCTCAATCTTATATCCATCCTCAAACCTCCCAATAATCCGCCACTGAAGCCGTGGGACTCATCAGATTCAACTCATCGTCGGATTCAGTCTCAGTTGATCTCAACATTTGAATAGGCAATTTAAAACTCACTAAACTAGATCAGCTCAGTCATCTTAAAATCTCATTCTCTCATCCAACTCATCAATCACCCACTAGGAGGACTGATGATCTATCAAAACTGAATCCTACTCAATCAATCAACCAATCAACTTCAACCATCTCTCATCACAGCCTTTGTTTTTCTTACATCCAAATTACATAATCAGATCAACCTCAATCTTAATCCTCATCCTACAATCTTCTTCCTGACTCAACCAATCCTTCCCTCTCCCCTCTCAACCCCCCCCCCCCCTCCCCTCCTCTCTCTGTCTTTTTTAGGGTCAAGTCTATCAATATACTCACTACTCAACTTCTGGTTTTAGTCAAGCTGTATCCCCATCATCATCATCATCATCATCATCTGAAACAACTTAACCCCAAGGACTCCTCTTACCACTCAACCTAAACAAATAACCTCATCTCAACATCAAAAAAAAAAAAACCAAAACCAAATCAACTAAAAAAACCCTTGACAATCAATCAAGATCTTCAACCTCAACCTCAACCTCTGAAAACTCAAGGTTTCAATCAACTCAAAAAACTCTCATACCTTAACACTCTCAAAAGACCCCTGATCAAACAATTCATGAAACCTACTGTGATGAATGATTGAATCAATCCTTTGAGATCAATCTAGGATCCTGATCACCAACCAATCAGTTTGATCACCTCCTACTTTGTCATTCACTCACTCACTCACTCACACTCTCTTGAGAGATCAGATCACCATCATCACTTGAACCCAAGACCTATCCTCCAAGCATTCTGAGAAGAGATCCTTCTAGGCTTAGGTCCAACTCTCTATCCTCTCTAAGGTTTTTGATCCTATCCATCATCCCAAAGTTTGTTCCTCACTCATCTGATCTCCTAGTGACCTCTCACTCCTTGGATCGATCTACAAGTCTCTGGTCAAGTGTTTGAAAACCCATCTTGATTAAGATCCTCTTTAACCAGTCAATCTGATCAACAGTCGGTCTACTCTAGCTCCTCTATCAAAATCCCTACATTCCAGTTGGAGTCCTTCTGGTCAATCTCAACAATAAAGAATAAATAAAAAAAACCCCAAGTGATCTTTCAAACCTTTGTTTTGGTACCTCTCAGATTCATGCATGGACCTGGCTTGGTTTGATTAATTAACCTGCCCAGGTAAAATCACACCCACCCCATCAGCACACCTTTGGAATTTTCTCTTCTTTTCTCTCCTTTTCTCTTTTCTTCTCTTCTCTTTTCTTCTCTTCTTTTCTCTTCATTTTCTCTTCTTTCTCTTCTTTTCTCTTCTTTTCTCTTCTTTTCTCTTCTTTTCTCTTCTTTTCTCTTCTTTTCTCTTCTTTTCTCTTCTTTTCTCTTCTTTTCTCTTCTGTTTTCTCTTCTTTTCTCTTCTTTTCTCTTCTTTTCTTCTTTTCTCTTCTTTTCTCTTCTTTTCTCTTCTTTTCTCTTCTTTCTCTTCTTTTCTCTTCTTTTCTCTTCTTTTCTCTTCTTTTCTCTTCTTTTCTCTTCTTTTCTCTTCTTTTCTCTCTTTCTCTTCTTTCTCTTCTTTTCTCTTCTTGTCTCTTCTTTTCTCTTCTTTTCTCTTCTTTTCTCTTCTTTCTCTT